>VZRJ01003972.1:86661-139208 GCA_013397565.1 Ptilonorhynchus violaceus | reverse complement strand
TGCGCGGGGCTCGGCTCTGCCGCGGGCACGGCGGGGCCGCGCGCTTCCCTGGGGTTTTTCTCGGCGTGGAAAGACGTCCCCGGTTAATCTCTACCGATCGCAGCAGCCAAACTGCCCGGGATTTCTGCTCTTCGCCCTGCGCCTGGAAGTGACTGAAGCGGCGGAGCATGGGCTGGAGTTAAAAAGAAACATTCAAACCCCTTGGGTTTATTTTTTAATTTTTTGGCATATGTGTTTTTTATTTGTCTGGGTTTGTTTCTCTTCTTTTTTTGTTGTTGTTGTCTGTTTGTTTTGTTTTTAACAAAGTATTCTACAGTTTTCAAATCTTTATTATTAAAAGCTGAAAAACTTGTCTCCCCATGGTCTTCCTTCAGCCTTGTTTACAGTATGTTGACATCTGTAGATGAGTGTTAGTAGAGTACGAAGTACATCAGCCAAGTAAATGACCCAAGTGTAACAGGCACTATAAAACCAAACTCTTTGCATTCTTTTTCATTAAAAGAAGCCCAGCAATTCCCATTTTTTTGGCATCTTTGAACTGAGTTCTTTTAATAAGCATAGGCACATCCAATATTTCCTTAGTCTTTTTTTCTCCAGCACAGACATGTGGAAATCACTGCCATTGTAGGAAGCAGAATAAATAACACTTTTTTTTCCCCAAAGATTCTCCTCAGCCACATTTGTAAGAAAAGCTCGATTTTTTTTCCCCTTTGTTCTCCTTGTGAGAAGTATCACAGGGAAAGAGCAAGGGGTCAGTTTGTACAACTTAAAATACATTTTAATAGCAGAATCAGAGCTTAATCTAGTATATAAAATGTTCTTCCAGGACTACAGTGATTTGGCGTATTTTTAACACATACGAAGCTGTGAAAAGAAGGCAAACTATTAATAATTGGGAAAAAAATCCCAAAAATACTAACAATAGCAGGAAGATATCCTTTTCCCCTGCTTTACTTTGCAAGCAAGCTGTAGGTGGCTGTATCTTAGTAGTTTATAAACAATACAAAGACATAAATCCTTTGGACTGAAGATGTAAATTAATTCCGCGAGTAAAACAAAATACCACTTGAATAAACAGAAAGTGAGGATTGGTTTTTTTAACATGATAACCAATTCATAGAACCCATCAAATACACAATACCCAGGAACATGACAGCTTCTAGCCCACTCTCCATTTTTGTGATTACATGATTACACAATTATTGATATCACATTTGTAAACTGCTTCTGTATACCAATGGCCTCTGGCATTAGCTTTCATTTAGCAGGGAGGTAAAGACTGTTAACGAGTGATTCAGCATCAGTGAAACTACTTTGAATACAGTGTTTAGAAAAATTAGTCTGTGTGCATAGTGGGTGTCTGGAACTGCCTCTGACAAGCCTGTGTAGCTGCCCCTGGATATCCAGCTCACAGCATAAATGAACCTTTAACACACACTGTACAGCCTGTACTTTCTCAGTGGTTGCACAGAATTCCTGTCTGTTGATATGCTGTGCTGCAGTCACTACCTTAATTGATCACATATCTCAAAATAATTAAACTAAGCACAGCCTAAGACTTTGTCTCACCGAAAAGTGATAGAGCTCTAGATTTTCTCTCTTTGCTGATTTCCCTTAACAATGCATACGTTATTTGTATCATTGTCCAGCAATTCTTAGTATCTTGAACAGATGCAAATGATTTATGGTGTTACAATGTAGGTGGTATTGCTAAAATATAATTTAAGTAGTTTGCTTTGCCATGCAGAGATGCTTTGTCACTCCTTAAAAAGAAAATAGCAGATATATCCCTGCATTGTTCATATACTTGTAAGTATGATTTTTATCTTTTATTAATTTGAGCAGTGCTTGAGATGTAAAACTAACTAGTAGGACCCAATCCACTTTTTCCTGACAGTATCTCCAGTGACTTTAAACATATTAAACAAGCAAATATCATGGGCTTTTCCCTTTTCTTAAAACCCAGAGAATTAAGGAAAGTCCATTCTGGAAAAAATGGATGCATATTGTAAATTAGTGAAACAAATAGCTGTGTCTTAAAACTTTTTTTTCTAAATTTTGTGGAAATGTGCATTTTTAAGTCATATGTTAACATTTCAGTAGGATTGTATTAAACATAAACAGGCAAAAAAAAAATATGATCTTATGGTTGGTCTGCGTTTAAATCATCTGCAATATTTTCTTAAAAGGCTGTACAAAGTTTAAGCTTATTTGTTTATCAGTGGTATCCCTGGACATGTGTTTTTCAGGATCTGAAAGCATCATGCTTGCTTATATTTTTAATCACTCTCTGATCCCATAAACATGGTGACAAAAAATGATTTAGAGGCAATCTCAGCTTCAAGTTTTGCAAATTGATAACAGAATGGTTAATCATTACAAATTCTCTCATCTTTTACAGTAATCCCTGATACTGTAAGCTGTCAAAGAGTAATATAGAACAAAATCTTAGACTAATTTCCATATGAGAGGAGTAGGTACCAAAGGCATAAATAATACTGTTAGAGAGAATTACTGAATTCTTTATGGTGCTGCGTGTTCTTAATTTGATTGCAAATATTCTCAGCTAGGATGAGAGTTTTCTTTCTAGGTGATTTCTCTAACTTAAAGATACTTTTTCCTCTCCGATACATTTACCTGTGAGAGACTGTGTGTATGTACTCCATATGTGGGGTTTTTTTGTCCTTCTTTGTTTCCCCATAGGAGGAAGAAATAATCTTATGAAAGAGAACTGAAGAAAAAGGCTTCAGATGAACCTGACCCAGTATTTACTTGTGTGTGTGAGTATTTTCAACTGGCTAGAATAGAGGAATTAAATGAAGATCCTTGATATTCTTTTTGTTAAACTGTCTGGCAACTCCCTTGCTTCTCTAACCCTCATTTTCCAGTCTACCAACCAGAGATGACTTATATGTTTACTTTACTGTGATATACTGAGGCTCAATATCTTCATGGGTTTAGATGTTCAAAGGAGCAAGCCTGAGATCTCTGTACAAAAAAAAGAAAATGCCATAACACAAAATACAGTAATTGAATTGTAGACAACTTTTAGGGGGGTATCATCCAGAGATATTTTCAGGCGTGTTATTTTGCCCAGAAATCGTACATGTTCCTTTTTGCATAAGGTTCTTCAGAATTTGCTATTGTTTTTAATGAAAATTATGTACAATTATCAACTTGGCTTCCATTTCAGTTTGTCAGCTCAAAATCCTGTGTGTCTGGCTGGGCAGTCAAAAGATCTTTAGCCCACAAACTGGGCAAGATCTCTTCGGCGCATAGCTAACTATTTGAATGTCAGTCTGGAAACTTCCAAAGCTTAGTACATTGAGGAAAACTTTGAGAAGGAAACAAAATATTTCCTGGCTTCATATAGCCATTTCATGTTTGGGTTTTTTTTTTCCCAAAGGTTGCAAGGGAAAGAATTACAAGGTATGAGATTTTCAAAAACATAAATGAAAGCAGAGTGTTTACCTACCCCTAGACAGCGTTGGAAAATCCACTTTGAAGTTAAATGTAATGTCCTCTCCATATATGTAGGTAATAACTCAGATACAGTGTTCTACTATTCAAGTTTGTGTTTGTCTGTCGTTATAAATACTTTTGCTCATGTTTGCTAAATACCTAATTATGTGGAATTTGTTTGTTGACACACAGTAAAGAGCTCAACATTTATGCCTCTGTGAAGTTAAAGTATTTTTAATACTGTCAATTTGAAAGGCGAAATAAAAGCATTTGTTTCTACCCACTCAAGACCCTGTGTACAGTTTCTGGCTTTACAAAATGTAAAGCCCATTGCACTGATTTGTCATTAGTATTGATTCAATAAGAATAACTGAAATAGCTCATCAATAAAGTCGAAGCAAGGGAATCCATGGCCCTAGGATAAATATAGAGCTTTCCTTTTCCCATCCACTTCAATTCCTAAAGACATTAATTTGAAGATCTTTTTTAAAGACTTTTGAAAGCTATTGCTCAATCTTAATTTATTACGGAGCCAGGATCTTGCAAAACCTCCAATTTTGGTATTATCACTGTAGAAACAAGTATTTAAAGCTTGTAGATGCAAGAAAGATTAAGCAGTGTACCATAAAGTATAATACAAAAAAAAAAAGAACAACCAGAGACAGTGGACAGTACTAATATAGTTATTGCAAAGATTGCTGTTCACTCCAGGAAAAAGCTTTGTATTGAGCAGATACACTATACAGGTTATACAGATTATGTTACATGAGCAGGCTCTCATTTCAGCATCTGTGCATCTCCTATGATGACATGGCAGGATTGAAACCAGCTAAGGTAAATATTAATCCCGTTTGACCTTGTGATACTCTTAAATGGTATTTTGTGTTGCTTGCTGTTCAAATGCACATGCTGAGACTGCATTTTTCCAGAGTCCTCATGATGAAAGTTAGCTCTTCAGGATTCTTTGTCTGCTCTGAGTAACTGCACCTGGTGGTCTAGAACATCAGTGTTTGCTTAGAAACTCTGTTTTTAAGCAGTCTTTTCAAAACAGACAGAAGGAGATTAAAAAAACAACAGACAAACAAAAGCAAAACCCAGAAGACTAAAAGAGGTCCACGTGCATGTAAAAACAAATACTGAATTCAAAATAATATGGCAACAAACAGATGTTTGCAGGTATTTGTGGTTCTTGGGTTTGTAGTGACACATTGATTAGTGGAGAAAGCATTGATCTTGTTTATGCTGTCTTTTGTTTGTTGCTTGTTTAAGCCTTGTTGCATGGCATGGACAACTAGGTTGGGGTTTTTTCTGTCTATGCCCAGATAAGTGAAGAAAAACAAGTCAGAAAATCAAGGCACAGGTGGCCTATTGTTATCACCTGGAAACACAATGGAAATCCTGTACTTGATTGCCTTCAGCACTAGGTAGTAAACATAATTATTAATTTTTATTATTAATAGCACACTTTACAAGACTAAAAAAAATTCACAAGATACTCTTTAATACTTTTCAGAATTTAATCAACTTTCAGGATAATTTTCAATTTAAGTTCGTGAAACTGCAACCATTATTCTTGCTGTTCATTTTACATATGAATCATAAGCTGTAAAATCATAAACAGTTCCTATTGTTGCAAAAGCTTGTGCTCACTTGTGCATATCTTTCAGTACACAGCAAAGCCTTAGACTTTGACACTGTTCCCTCATCACACAGCACCACCCATCGACTAACATTACTCACGTAAATGAAAATGAATCAACATTGAAAAAAAAAAAAAACGAAAAACAAAGAGCTGCAAAGTAGGTTACTACAGATCATGCCACGATTCTGCATGGAGTTAGCAATGGAGGTGCTTGCCCTGATATGTAACACAAGCAGTATGTGGAGTTTTATGGTCCAAAGACAGCTCTAAGGAGTTTGCATGCAGAGGTGGGTAATTGGCACGAGGTAGCCTTTCCATTGAGGAAACTTGAGAGCTCCTTCGCTAAGGCGGGCTTGGTGTGCGTCAGTCACATGCTGGAGAGCTATTTGCAGGGGAGATGCTTTCCTCACCGGGGGAGCAGCCCTGGCGGTGCGTTGCGAGGTGCCGTGGGTGGCACATGGCCTGTGCAGATGGTGGTCTCCGAGACGTCTGCCGGCGCAGCACAAAGGTTCCCTCCGTGGGTATCTGGTGCGGCTTCTCGCCCACGCTGTTTACTCTGCACAACAACAGCTCCGCTGGTGCTGCAGCAGCGGAACAAGGTCCTTTGTGCCGGGGAGAAAATCTAATCTGGTTAAAAGAACAAACAGAAACAAGATTGATATATATTATTGCACTTAATTAGCAAGCAAGTTCTGGAGAAGTCTGCGCGCAACTGTGCACTTTGGAAGGTGTTAGCTGGAAGAAAGAAATGTCAGAGGTTTCAGTCATAAAGTGCTGATGATTCATTTACTGTGGGCAATGTGGAAGGCACTTGCAGTGGTTTTAGCTGTACCATTTGGACTTCAACAATGTTTTTAATTAAAAAGCCAGTTCTTAGAGTCATGTGAGTAAGAGAAAATACACCCTTTCCTTTAAAAACTGCATTTCTGCACAGTTTGCAGAATACAGTTTGAAGAGTGAAACCTAAGTGTTTTTTAAATAGCAGATATCACATTCATGACTGGGCTATTTGCAGTCCTGTATTTTTGTGAATTCCAATACGAAATAGAAGGAGAAGGGTTATCCAAGATGTTTAGGAAAGCAGCAAACCACAACTTTCAAGACAGGGGCATGAGAGAAGGGACATTTTCTTAACCCTCTTTATTCCTAAATCAGAGGGGTCCACTGGCATAACACTTCTATTGTAGATTTTGTATGCAGCGTTTTCCACTGCATATGGTATACCAAGTTTGGCTGACTCTCGAATTCCAGGAGATTAGACTCGGCCAAACAAGAATAGAGCAGAATTAGCTGCCTTATGTGATCTATGCCAGCAAAACAGACATCAGCTTGACAAATGCCAGTCTGATAATAGTCAAGGAAAGCCAGATGCAGAAAAGCAATAAGGTTAAATTTTTTTAGGACTGTTTAGCAAGACTTTGGTTACAGTCTCATTGTCAGTGCAAGTGCTGTGGATGTAGCGGAGAATGAATTTATGAAAACATTACAAAAGTTTGAATCACATTGTCTGCTTTGTGCCAGTTCTAAGTGAATATTATTCTCCTTATCATCAGCTGTGCCATAATCTTCTAGAGCATTGCGCTGCTAGAGGAAAAAATATGAGAATTTTATTTTCTCAGACCATAATGTCAAAAACTTAGATGAGAGAAAGTAGCCTTTTGGCACTCATGATCCCTCTTCCTTCATTATGATGTTTTTTTAACAAGTTCCATCTCAGATGAGCTTTCATACAGACTTCTCTGCTTAATGAAAATTATTCATTAAAATATTACTCATTTAAATTGAAGTTACAGAAGACTTGTACAGTTAAGAAATTAATTTCACACCTTTTTGGCAATCATTTTCTTTTACTGTCCTTCATTTTGGACCTTGGCCATAGGCACTCCAAAGACATGCATCTCATATTTGACATTGGAAAGCTGTTCTCAAAACCAATTTTTTCAACCTTCCATGTCAAAGTGAAGAAAACAGGAGATGTGGAATCCAGCTAACAGATGACTGAAGAACAGTTCTAAAACTGTTTAGACTATTTTAGAATTGTTGAAGGAGAATGCCAAAATCAAGAATTGAAGGTCTACTGATAAATTGTAAAAGGGTAGAAGTAAGGTCTTTGGAAGAATTTATAAGCAGGCTTCTTAATTAGGAGGGATTATTAGTATCTTGTAAAATCCGCTGTGTATTCTTAGATCATTTAGCTTTTCTGCATAAACAAAAGAAAACACACAGTAATTGTCTTACACTTCTGAAATCCTTTCTCGACAGGCATATGGCAGAGACAGATCACGTTATTGAAAGGCTGCCGACGAAATCAAGAGATCCACTTACAACAGTGAAAAGGTTTTCATTTTGAGTGACAATTGGTGTTTTCTGCTGTGCAAATGTTGCTGTGTCTTCTCTGAGCGAAGAAACAGGAGTAATAATTAATATTGTGTAACTATTAAACTTTACTTCAGAGGGAAAAAAAGAAAAAGGGAAGAGGGAAAAAAACCCTGGGCAAAACAAACCAGAACGTGGCACTCTGAGGTCTGAGGTCAATAGTCACAGTGGGTTTTTTATTACTAAGTTACTAGGATTTGATCCGTTCGATATTCCTTTGACATGTAATAGAATACCAGAACTTTATCAGAAGGAATTTGCCACTTAATTTATTGCCACATCTTCCCATTTAACAAATCCTGAGGTTAAATTCTATGTTTGTCTACATGAACTAATAAGCTGCAGAGTGGATGTTCTTTATTCAATCAGAGTGTACCACTAAGGTTGCCACTGCTGTATTGTAGGGCTCAGTAGAACCTCCTGCTCCTGGAAGGTGCTGAGCAAGATGGTCACACACAGAGCATATTCATGTCTCATTATCTTTGGTGCAGTCAAGGATATTTGGAATTTTACAGGAATTAATTCAACAGGACTAGACCTACAGTGCCTACATCTTCCACGTGTTACAGTAAAAGAAAACTAGTGTGTTGTTATAAAACATGGTTTTGCCCAGAATCTGTGCAAATTGTCATAGAGTGATTTACAGGTCACTTATGAGAAAATCTGTAGCAAGACACTTAACACAGTCTTGCCAATATCAAGCAGATCTGACACAGCACAGTTTCTTTTGCATGGCCTGTACCTATACCTATGCTCCACTGCATAGGCTTAAGACTTAGGGGATTTTTGTATCTGCAATGTAAATTTACATATGTGATAGACAATAAATCAAGATTAATAAAATGTGTGATAAATTTTCATTAATAATGGAAAGGCTTATGTGAAAAATTAAAGAATATTGAACTGAGTTGAAGTTTTACCTGCAAACATATCTTTGCCAACAAAAATACTCTGCATTGTGGATCAAGAAAGTGTAGTACATGGCAAAACAGCAAAGGATATCACTATAGCACGATACATAAGCTTATAGTATAAAGCCTGATATGGCTGTTTATATTGTTAGGCTAAATATGGGACTCTAAAGCTTTTTTGCAACGTAGTCCCTTTATACATATATATATGTATATATGTGTATATATATATATGTATCTCTATCTGTAAGAGACCACTTTTTCTTTTTTTTTTGTCCTGAAAATCCTGAAAGGTTATAATCATGGTTTAAAATAAGTAACCCTCAATTTTTCCTTTGTGGTCATCAATTCCACTTCTCCAAAGAACCTCATAAACACAATGGGCCCAGTGCCAAAACAAAAATTAAATGCTCGTGTGATCCCCAAGGGAAGGCATACTTTAACTATGAAGTATTCTCACAAGAAACCTCGTAAACCTTACATGAAAGTGAATGATCTAGAGTTTGTGGCATTAATGTTTGTTGCTTTGACAGCACTGTTTATCAAAATAACTACAATTTTCAAAGAAAGACTACTTAATTTTGACTATATTGCTTTTCTCTTGGAAAGGACCTATAAATAATAAGTTCACAAAGTTTTTGGGGTTTGCAGTTGATCTAGTTGGTTCCGCAGCAGTCGGTTAATCCCTTCAAAGTATCATCTATTCGTCAGTTCATTATTTTCTCTAAGCGTAGATGGAATATATTAAAGCTATGTGGAAGCATTTAAAAAGAAAAAAGGTTGGAAAAGAACAGTTCCCTGCATGTCAACCCTTTAGAGAACTAAGAAAACCAGATGCTTTGTTGTATTGTTTTCCCAAAATACTTCTACTGTCCTTTCCCCTTTTCCTCATCTACAGTATTTATCCCCTTTTCTTATACTCATTTAGGAAACTGCATTTAAAAAGGAAGTCAGGTTACATTTGTCAGGTATAGTTGCACTCGTATTTCTCTGATATTCTCTAGCTGCTCTTGGCTTTTGTTAGTGATTTATAAGAGCTGGCTGTAATTTGGTAGCATGCATTCTAAAAGAAGTGGCAGTTTAACATCAAAAGACACAGAAGAAGTAAAGGTCTCAGACTTGCACAAAGTTTCCACATACACAATATACTATTGTTTGTACTGCATATGCATAACAATTGTTTGAAAGTATTCAGCCTTGCTTGCCAATAACTTCTCAGTCATGTGTATGGGCCTAGACCTTTTACAGTTTGAGTTTTTTATTTGGTCTGCTTAGGGAGATAGAGGCAAAATTCATCATGGACTTCAGTGAGATCTGGATTTTACTCACAGTGGGTAAAAAACCTAACAGAACCAAACTGAATAGCTGCAATACACTACACAGTGATGTTAAATCTCAGAGTACTGTGCCAGATCTGCTAGCATAATTTTCTTTTGTTTGCAGCTAACAGAAAAAGAATAAAAGTATTTCATAAGCTTCCAAATTTCACTCCAAAATATAAAAGAAAATTCTTTGATTTGTTGCTTTCTGCAGGTATGAAGATGTATCTGGCTCAGTCAAAGAGTGTGGAGCAGAATATATGGAAAACACGGTTGGTTGTAAATAAGAGAAAATATTTGAGGCCATGTTTAGATCCTCAGCATCTCAGTGTATTTTACAAAGAAAGGTAGAGAAGAGTTTTGCCTTCATTTTTACTGGGAGGCCTGAGGCTTTTGAGTTTAGTACTTTTCTTGGAGCATCTGCCTCAAATCTATAGATGAGACTTTGCTGTAGGTCCCTGAAGTTACAGTTCGTTGTGGATTAAAGATCATTACAACTCAGGTTGCTGCCCACAAATACAAATACAAATCTATGATATTGCAGTTCTGAAACCCATGGTTCCTTTTTGTATGCTTTCCTCAGCTGCTCTTGAACAGTCAACAGGAAGACTTACCTAATGATATCATAGTTTCTGTAGGAGCCATTCCATTAAGAAAAACTAGAACTGCAGAATAATGTCTTTTCCAGCGGTATCCAAAATACTCTTCTCTTAGGAACTGCAGTAGGATTAAGACTGAAGTCTGCAAGAATTTTGCTACTACCTACAGTGAAATCAGAATTTTGCCAAGTTAAATGTAACATAATCCAGGCCAGGATTTATGGACACCCTGCACTCTGATACCAGGCAGCACCAAGCTGTATTTAATCAGATAGGGAGTGGAAACTCAGAGCACACTGTCTGTGGTGAGTAGCTTCAACAAATAGTGCCTTTTAATATCTTTACAAATGTGTTCCACCATCTTTTTCAGACAAAGAAAAAGCACTGCACCCCAAACTTTAATATCATCAGGTTTTTTTTGGTTTTGTTAAATAAACGGTATTCTCTCCCTAGTGTTTTTTCAGTAACCTCTCAGCTTCACAGATCAGCACTCCAGTGCCTCACCTCCTCTGCTCAGATCTGTTTCTTTGCCATTGCAAATACTTGGTTAACACCACCTGACTGCTAAGAAGCTAAAAGATCAACATTGTTCTATCCAGAACATAATACAGTTGTCATAGTTATAAGAGAACTCACAACCTAGATTTTCCAGCAGTCCATATCTGATATTTGCTTGTTCCACAACCTTTCACAAATCACTTAACCTCACTGATTCGCAGCTTACATATCTGAAAAGCAGATTTAGTAATAATTACCTACTTTTCGCAAGTGTTGAGGGGATTAATTAATCAGTGTTTGTTAAGCACTTAAAATCCCTTGGATGAACGGCACTAAATAGAACAAAAAATATTTCAACTCAGAATTTTAAATGCCAGAATTATTATTATAATAATTCATCCAAACTTAGATATTATAGTTCCTATAAATTCACTTCTTTTGACTGTGTGACTGCTGAAGCATCTCTCTCCTTGAATAACGTCCAGTCTTGAATTTAAAAAAAATTTGAGCGATGGACAATCTGATATCCCTGGACAGCTGTAACCTGGTGATACTGTAAAACTAGTTGTTACACAACTGGATCAAATTTGCAGAGCTACAGCTTTTATCCCTTTTGATTTTGTCTAGCCTTTGTTTGCTAAGTGCTCTGTTATACTGTATCTTCTTTTCTAGTTGATGCTTATGTTTCCCTCTGACTGAAAAATCTCTTTGATAAACCAGACCAACAGAGTGACTCTAGAAATATAGGAATATTCTGCTTTTCAGTTTTTCATTAATTTCTGTAGTTCTTCACAGAACAATTTCATAATTTTCAGCATTTTTCCGTTCTGGATAGTAAAACTGGATGCAAATGGACTCAGCAAGCCACAAGATCCTATTGCTTCTCACAGATAAGTATTTCTCTATGTACACCTCTGAGCACTGCTTTATAGCTGTGAATAAAGTTGAAACAAATAAATAAAGAGGCTTGTAAGCACTTGGTTAGTCACCCTAAAGAGAAAAGCAATGGCTTTTAGTTAAGTTTTTTACCCTATTGATCTGCCAAAATGACCAATGTTTTCTCCATTCCCGTGCCTGTATATTAAATAAAAGTAGCATGAATGAACACTTTGCTACATTTTAATCCATTCAAACATCGTGTATAGGAGTATCAGACTCTTTTGTCCATGGGAGTAGCATGTAAAAATCTATGTGTTCCCCTATCAGAGGGATAAATTTGAAGTTTCTGAGAATGTAAAGTTATGAGTCAGTAGCCTTTCTATGCACCACACATTTGTAGTTTTGCATGCTTTAGAATTCCTGTGATCCCTAGGTAATACCTACATCTTGCAAAAATTTCTTTCACAGAAACTTTTTCTTTTCTTGCCCATATTTCTTTCCTTTGTTTCTTTCTTGCATTTTCATAGAATCATGGAATCATAGAATTTGGGAAGGGACCCATAAGGATCATGGAATCCAACTCCTGTCCCTCCACAGGAAACCCCAAGAATCACTCCATGTGTCTGAAAGTGTTGTCTAAATGCTCATTGACCTCTGCCAGGCTTGGTGCTGTGACCACTTCCCTGGGGAGCCTGTTCCAGTGCCCAAACACCCTCTGGATGAAGAATCTTTTCCTGATATCCAACCTAAACCTCCCGACTCAGCTTCAGGCCATTTTCTTGAGTCCTGTCACTGTCACCACAGAGAAGAGATCAGGGTCTGCCCCTCCTCTTCCCCTTACAAGGAGGTTGTAACTGCAATGAGGTTTCCCCTCAGTCTCCTCTTCTCTTTCAGACTGTGTAGGACAATATTTAAAAACACTGTGTCCTTGCTCTCGTCCCCCCCCCAATCTTTATACTCTTCTCAACAATGAGTAAACTGCACTTTATTCAGGTTTTTTTGTTCTGCATTAGTTAGAACAATGCAGCATGATTTTTTCCCCCTAGAAATACGTATATTTCCCATTTAATAACATAAAGTATATTCTTTACTTTGTCCTGTTTTTAATGTAATGGTAATGACATCGGTGACACGAAAAGCAAAGACTCTAGTATTAGAGTTAGAAAGAAGCAATATCATAAGCATATACAGTACATTTAAAATAAATTACATGCTGCAGAAAACAGAGATGGACACACTTTCTCTGGTGTCAGCCTTAGTGATTTTGCCAGTGGAGCTTCAAATGTCAAGAGCTGAATCTTCACTTTCTCTTCAGAAACTATGCCATAATGTTGCAGATCTAACCATGAAGGTTTTTATTCTGACATTTAAACTACATTTTCTCACACTTTAATCTTATGCCATCCTTGCTAGCTGTATCCATAAACAGCTCCTCTTCCTTCATGGGATTTATAATCTTGCAATGCATGTGTTTGAATTTATCTAGAAGACATTTCAAATGAAACAATCGAAACTTGTTTTGCCTCTGTCTTATTGGACAAGATTGATGTTAGAGTACAGCACTCTAACAGGTTCCTTCAGATATTCCACATGTGGGCAGATTTCATATTTTAATACCAAATTTACTTATTTTAAGATATTTGCCATTACAAGGGATTTGATTCAGCAGACAAATACAGCAATATATTGAAAATGCGACACAAGGATAATAAAGCAATTGCAGTAGACAGTTGAAAACCAATAAAAATGTGATTCCCAGTCCTGGTGTGTCTCTATGTTGACCATCACTGGGGTGGCTGGTCGAAGCCAGCTCATGCCTGTTGCTCTCTTCAAAGTTTGTTTTGTAGGTTGCTCAGTTTTTACACTCTTGCACTGGGCTGAGCCACCTGTACACTTCTCCCGTGCTGGTCTGGCTGGCTTGGGAAGACATCCACACCTTTTTGACCAACTTATGGAAGGATTTACACAAGTAGTAGATCCACTCAACTGATAGGCCCATTGATTAAACCAGAGGCCAGCCTCGTGCCTGCTTGGTGTTGGGGTAAGTTCCGCTTTCTTTACAACAGCTACGGTCACCCCTTGTGCTGTTCCCTGGGCCTCAGGAACAGGGCTTTGCCCATCTCCTCTGAGTCTTCCTCCATTGTTGGGGTTCATTGATTAGTTACAGTTGATGTGACCTGACCCTTAGTGATTTTGCAGTTATTTCTACAGAGAGAGGAAAACAATTATGTTAAGATAGATGCACTTTAGCTAATGCACTAGTGAGGTCATCAGGAAGGAGGACAGCAGGGATGGCACAGGCTGTTATACACATATCACACCGTTCTGAAGAAGAAGATAGCATAATAAAAATTCAGTTGAGATCTATACATTAGACTAAGTACTTCTAGCAGTGAAGTCAGAGTGCATTTGCCATCCAGGATGTTTTTTATGCTTATCCTTTTCTGACACCTTTTTTTCTAAGTGTCCCTGACAACACTCTCATGATAGGAGACTGGACATGTCAAACCTTTTCTCTGACCCGGTGCAGCTGTTCTTACATTCTTAATGTGATAGGAACATCACCAGGGTCACTAACTAGTGTCAGTCAAACTTGAGAAGTGTTTTAATCAAAAAATCTTTTGAACTAAATACGTTCCTTAAATGGATTATGCCATTTTCTTAGATTACCTTAGACAGAAGAGATGAACAAACCAAGAACTGATATGCTTAAAACACAGCTAAGGTTTATTTTAATTCCTTTCAAGCAAAGATCTCAAAGCAAATACTGATCTAAGACCACAGTATTCCTCTGGGAAGTATGCTTGACTCTGGGAAGTATGGAATTATTCTAATAGCTTTACAAATGCATAAGTAGCCTAAATGAATTACTCCGCTAAACTCTGACATAATACTGTTATTACATTTGACTTGAAGACCTGAGTAGACCATATACACATGGTGCCTGCCTGAATCAGTGTACACAAACACAGATTGGAACAGTTGCTGTCACAGCTAGGTTATAAAGTTGTTACCGTAAGGTGAGTGTGTCAATATATGTATTTATGTGTCTACACCGAGGTATATGCTAAACCTATATGTGCTAAACCTAATATATGCTAAAAATCTGTATTCTTGGACACAGAATAAGTCACAGATGAACGCAAAAAAGCAAGACTCCTCACAAATAAAAAGCTCCCTCCCTTACCATTGCTACTTAACATCCTCCTCCTGTAGCACAGTGTGTAGGTTCTCTCCAGTTTCCAGCTGTACACACCAGATATAGGGGTCAGGTGGTGATTCTAAGCACGTCACAGGTCTGTCCTTCTTCCTCTATTCCTCAGATACAGCACAGTTTTAGAGAAGGGTGTCCCAGCCCTCCTGTTCCTTCTCACACTTATGCCTCCAGGCTGCCCATTTCTGAGGATTCAGTCCAAGCTGAAGCTTCCATTCTGAAATGTCCTACTCCTCTCTTAAGAGGCAGAGTATGCAACGGAAACTTGTGGTGTTAATCAAGCACTATATCCAATGAAAAATAGTTTATGTGAAATTATGAAGTCGAGACAATAATT
This sequence comes from Ptilonorhynchus violaceus, assembly GCA_013397565.1. Lineage (NCBI taxonomy): Eukaryota > Metazoa > Chordata > Aves > Passeriformes > Ptilonorhynchidae > Ptilonorhynchus > Ptilonorhynchus violaceus. The sequence continues at coordinate 123,971 of VZRJ01003972.1, read as the reverse complement.
TCTACTTTTTTTGAAATAGCATGAAAACTAAATGTTCAGCAGATTATTATTCACTATCTGGGGGCAAGACAGGAAGAGAGCTGTGTGTTCAATCTGCATCATAGATAACATTTCCTGTACAATTACATCCCTTTACATAAATGCTCAAGTGCATTTGTGAAGTAAGCAAACTGGTATATATAAATGTAAGGTCTGGTTTATAAACCAGAGGTAGTAGGTAGGTGTGCAAGTGGGCAGGAGATTTCCAGGACAAATGGACATTTTAGTTGATACCCCCAAAATGATTTCCTGCTGTCTGCAGTTGACTGTCTTTTCACAAGGGTACGGACCCAGAATTCTCCAGCCAACAAATGAAATTTACAAAATACAACATGATTATTTGATTTGATTTTGGCTTGATTTTTCTATTGGACATGCAATTTATTGTCCCCAGAGAAAATATACATATATAAAGCAATGTAGGATTACTGACTTTCTGAGTCAGGTACCTCATCTGAAAATACATTACAGGAATTGGTAAATACCATAATTAGTTTTGCCAAATTTTGTCAGATACCTTTATTTCTAATGGTAGCCTAGAAGTTTTGTATGTGCTTTGCTAATTATAGCCATTTTTGTCAAACCATGTGCTCTTGGGGAATCTCCTACCAGAAATACAATGAGTTCTACATTGTGAGTGACAGTTCTAGATTAACAGGTCAGCAATGTTGTAAAAAGGTCATTGGCAACTCCTCTGACAGATTGCTTTGAGTTTTAAGAGCTTCCATGTACATCTGGCAGAAGGACTGGGTGCTACAGAAGATAAAACTTTCTAATAAATCTTGAGGAGACTAAAGAATCAAGCGGAACAGTTGAGTAAGTGGAATGAAGTGGAATAAGCCTGATCTTCATGGCATTTTGCCACAGTGTTCCCAAATGGCTCTAAAATTAAACAAGAAGACAATGTGTGTTCATCGTGGAGCTATATGAGCAGCCAGAGAAAAAGAATTAAAGGCAAAACATTTTGAATCTGTGAGGGAAATCAGATCAAAAGGCCACATTCATATCACATCACCACTGGCTGCTAAGGCTTTAGCAGATTATTGTGTATGACAGATAGCTTTGAGAACAAGCAAATCACTTCTTTTTTTTTTTTTTTTCTGTAGGTCTGTTGCCTCATTGCCTGCTGTGGCAGCTAGGTAATGGAGATTACTTCATGCCCAAGTGGGAATGAATAGGCTACTGTGTACAAGTCGGTTGGAAGAAAAATATTTTGTCTATCTTCAGCTCAGAGCACAGTATTTTTGCAGAGATTTGAAAGCAGTCATTAGGTTGCAGTGAGCAGGGAGATGCAGTAAATAAGATAATAATACATAGTTTGGGTAACATTAAAAATAGTATTAACCTGAGTTAATTTTTTAGTCCTTTAGAAATTTCACGTTTTACTGTTTCTCTTCCACCTGTGGCCAATCCACGGCAGTCTCTGCTGCCATGAGGTTAAAAAAACCAAACCACTGCCTTTCCTGGGGACAGCTGTTGGTGCTGAGACCAAGATCATTTAGTGTTCTTCAGTCAGCAGCATCTCACATTGTGAAGTTCCCACTTCACAAAGGTCATGACAACTCTCTGCCACAGAACAGTAAAAATCAAATTCCCACACTTCTGTTTCGGGACAGGTTAGACAGATATGATGCTCTAAGTGCAAAGCACTAATAGGTTCCTTTGTCCCTGCTGCAGTGTCACACTAGGTCAGAAACCGGGCCTGGACAATGAAAAATGGAAGAGCTTGAGAACAGAGGCTTGGCTAAAAGAGTGATGAAAACCAATTTAGCTGTAATCTGGCAGCTGTAAATTTAACTGTGGTGGCAGAATATCTATAATTAGGAACAGGACAGGAAGGCAGAGAGTATAGAAATAGCAAGATAGCTAGCAAGGTTTTGGTTGAATTTTCTGACCATGATGGATGATTTGAAAACTGTAAGAAAATTATATTAATGAAGACGGCCCAATTATTTTTATAGTGTATGATCAGGTACAAAAACTAGGTCAAGATAGAAATAACTCAGATAGTTTTATCACATAAAAAATTTAAATAAATTTACAACAACTAGTTGGGCTAGCAAAAGTACTTTCTAAACCAGAAGATGGTAGCATTAAGTCAATATGGTGTAGTTTTGGCTTTCAGATGAAACTGCCTGGTGATCAATAAGTGCACTTGTTGTGTGTGTGAAAGGAAAAGGCTGGCATGAACCCTGCAGAAATGCTCAGCAACAGGTCATTAACGATTCTAAGAATATAAAGTAAACCAGAACAAAGGAAAGAAGCCTTGGGATTTATCTGAGGTTTCCCCCATTAAGAGATGTGGCAGTGTACACTTTGCTTATGCCATCTGCACAAGTGAGGAACTCAGTCCAGCGCTCCAGGCACTGCTATATTAAATATTGATAGGGATTCACTGTATAGTAGATTTTTCCTTCTAAGGAACTGCTAAATAGTTAATGAGGAGTTAGGCAGCTGAGTCCATCCTGAATGGGTAATTCTTTCAGTAACAACAGTTTGTTTGCCCCTTGAGGGTTCATCTCTTTACCACCTCATACAACAAAATATAATTTGACTTAGGCTTATTATTTTGTAACCAAAAAAATATATACGAATTGATTACTGTATTCTAAATTATCTGAACACCTTTGGAAATCTTTCCCTGCTCATAAATAAACAATGAACAAGTAGCTAGTCAGCATCTGTCTGATGAATTACAGTGTTTGAAGCATCACAGTCAATGTGATCTAGTCAATAATAGACAGCAGCAAAAAAAGATACCGTATTACCAAGCAGAAAAATTAGTCTTTCTGTTACTTTTACTCATTTCTTCCTAGCCACAGTGAACAGATATACCCTTGCACATTCTAAACCTATGTTACTACAAGTCTCAGTACACTGAGCCAGTTGTTAGCCAGCTGTGTATTCATCAGCTGTCAGCTCACTGCTTCCTTTTAAAAAAAGGGGGAAAAAAAAGTACTTTCTTTCCTGAGGATTTTGTGCTTAAAGATGGTGGTAATTGGAAATGGGATCCCTTTGTGTATCTACAGAGCAATACAAAGGCAGGAAACATTTCCTCCACAGCACACTACTAATACATTTCAGTCAGGCAGCAAAAGAAGAAAGTGATGCTGTGGATCCTCAGGAACATTCACATCTGGGAAAATGTGTTATTTCTTTTCTGAAACTGACCTCAGGTGGGTTTTGACTTGTAGCTTGCTTTAGAATAGAGAAGGTGAATGCTCACGGGCAATAGTCACCAGCTCAAATCAAATCCAAGTCTTCAGCCACTGAACATCAGCTGTTCAGTAGCAGGCACAGAGGTCTTGCTCCAGGTAGACAAGACAAAAGCAAATGTGCAGAGACCCTTCACAACTTGTGCAGGCTTTCCAAGTCACCTGTTACAGGCATGCCCAGCTTTTCACAATGTCTGTATCTGCAGAGTAGCTGTTCCTGCTCAGTTCAGTAGAGAAACATGGGTCATTGGGTGGTTGATCTAATCTTTTTAAAATCCAATAAGCATTTCATAGGTACTTTAAGAGAAAACATAGTAAGGAGTATTAAGATTTTGCATTTGTAGGGAGGGGTGTTAGGATACAAAAACAGGTAGCAGGTTTTATGTAGGTATTTAAACATTTGGCTAGAATAGGTAGTCACAATCAGCTCAGTGCACGAAACAATAACACTGCTGACAATGCAACATGAGGCATGAGAGACTACCTTGTAGCAGATAAACTGAATGTTTTTATAGTTGGGCCACTTTCACTCCACATTACCTTAAACCATCATAAAACATGACCTACTCCACTGCACAAAACTGCTTGATATTTCTGCTATAAAAGGACAGTGCTGAACACAGTGCAAAAGCCAGGCAGGCTTTGCAATATGCCTCAGAGGGACACAAAAAGAAGGACTGTCAGAACATAAACATTTCATAAAGTAATAAATCAGTGTTACAATAAAATAAGAAACCCTGAGGTTTGACAGACACCTCTCAAGTTAGTGAGGGAAGAAACTGTTTGTCTTGAATTTTTGTGTTTTACAAGTTGTCCTGTTTTCCCAACACAATATATCTGAATTTTAAGGAAAATAATTTATCTGAATGCAATAGAATGCTATACCTCAAGTGTAGTCTTCTGATCAGTTAGTCTCATAGCCTTACTACCACAAAATAAGAAGGGATACTGACTATTTAAGCACAAGAAGTGCAGGAAAATACAAAGAATGCATATTTTAAGCGAAACAGGCCTTCTACCCCAGGGGAACTGCTCTGAATGGAGAAAGTTTGTGGTTTTTGCTAGCAGTCCGCAGGAGACTGTGTTGTCTGGTCTGTCACTACAGCTATTGATCATGCTGACAGCACCCTTTTACCAAAAGGCACTGCTTTTTAGTCTCTTCCCCAGTTCCATCCATATCTATGGATAGAAGAACAATGTTTGCCATTTTCTGTCACTGCAGACACTCTCCCCTGCTCTGCAGCTTTTCCCCTACTGTGGCCTTTGTTGTATTTAACACAGACAGGAGTAAATTTGGCTTCTCATTCACACTTTTTTTTTTCCCCTCACAAAGTCATAATTCTACAGAGAGCAACCTGATTACCTAGGAACAGAGCACAGCCCAGTAGATTGCAAGCAGCTGCCCACAATAAGACAGAGTGTATGTAGCAGACAGGGCCCTTCCATGTCCCTTTTAGGCTCTACTTTGAGTGTGATGGCAAGAACATAACATGGCATTAAGCCTGCTGGATCAGACCAAACCATCTAGGACAGCATCTTGTCTATGTCAATGAACAAAAGCAGATGGTAAGGGAAATTACTTATAAACATAGTGTAAGCTTGTAAGGCACTTTCTCCATTTTGGTACACTGTGATGCACCGTGCAATGCGGCAGAAACTGAAGCTTCCTTCTCAACCTGATGCAGAGGAATTGCTGCCAGAGGAAGATGAGGTTTGTGTACTTTTTTCAGAGTTCCCAATAAAAATAAATAATTTATCTAAGTAATCCTGATAAAAATAAGGTGAGGAAGCTCCTGTGTTTATAGCTTCATGCAGTTCAGAGACGAATATCGATAGTCTGTCAATAGCAGCTAAACCAGCCTGCAAGTTACAGCAGTGATGACAACAGCTCTTGAAGAAACTACTTCAAGGATTTGTTTGCTTGCATAAATGGACATGTTTCTACTAAGGCTTCACCAATCTTGGGGTGGATGATCACCTCAGAATACATGCCAACAACAGCTTAGTGAGGCAAACTTTCATGAAAACCACCAGACCCTGAATACAGTGACATTTAGAGACTATGTGGCTAAAAAGCAGATATTCTGAACAATGTATCTGACAAGAAAGAGGAACGCTTGTAGAGGTTGTTCTTTACAACGTGCTTGGTGTATTGGGCTGAAGTGAACAAGTTAATAATTATGAAACAGTCGTTAGAGAGTCTGTTTGAGACAGCATAGGACAGAGCAAACCTCGCCCATCCAAGAAGACTTTGTGAATAAACTGGAGGGCAACACAGAGAAGCTATGATGAAGAGTCCTGTGGCTACAGTGGCGTGCTGAAATGTAGCACTGTCAATGGGGCAGACAGCCGAAAGAGTTAAGGAGAGAAAAGAGGGACTCTGCTGGATTTTGGAGAGTAATGGCCTTGGCAAGCAAGTATGCAAATAGCAGTGATGGACCTACTGCTACAGTGAATCTTAGGGAGTATCTCCTGTAGTTCAAGTACAGCAAATCACACGGCTCAGATAAAACCCATCCAAGGGTACCAAAGAAAACAAACCTTTGGAAATAATAGAAACTGCAATGAGGAAGCTGAATATAATGAATATAAGGACACAGATCAAAAGAAGCAGCAACTGTTTTGCACTCAGTATATTCTATTTGCAGAATTCAATGTCGGAGTGGGGTCACAGAATGACACCCACAAACAAAGTAGCATTGGTTCATGCTGTGACTTGATGATAACCTTGTGGTTATCCAAGTGATAGGCTGTCTGCTCTTAAGTTTTGGTACACAGAGACTTAAGGGGGAAGGAAGGTAGGTTAGAAAAAAGTGTCCCGTGCCTCAGCCACCTGTAATATTAGTGGTATGTACATTAAAAAATTTGCCTTCTTAGTGGGATCAGCACTGGCCATTACCCAGAGCCAACAACTATTTCTGAAAGACCAGTGTTGTCTGTTAAAAACAGATTGTTATTTCTCTTTTACTATGTTTCTCTGTCAGGTTTCTGATCTTTGATCGGCTTCCTGATTACCTTTCTCACAGCTAGTGCATTTCTGTGACAGAGTCCGCTGGACAGTGAATTGAGTCTGTGCTCAGAGGAAAATGCATTCTGAGACCAGCCCGTGGTGTTTCTACATCAGTGTGTGTAGCAATACTCAGGAAGAAAAACAGTCAGGAGGGATTGCAAGGTCATGTCTGGTTTCAGAGCTACGGTGTGAGCACAGTCACAGAGGCTGAGTGGCACCATGAGCACGGGCTTCTTTAGGGAGAGAAGAAGAGTAGGGAGGGTTGCATCCTGTATAAAGGAGCTTCTTGATGAGACAGCACTGATATGAAAGCAGAGGCTTGCCTTTTGGTGGTCTTTGGATCAAGACTGATGAAACCCGGGAATATAACAGGGAAAACAGTTTGGAAAAAACATATCATATGCCTCAGCCACCTGCAGTGATTGGGTAAAATACAAGATTTTTTTTGCTAAAGTACTTAGAAAAAGGCCAAAGGTCAGATGGAACTAAATCCCGGCCTAGACTTGGAGGTTAATGTAACTTTAGTAAGTATGACAGTAGGAGAAAATGTGGGCCTGCTGTTGAACAAGGAAGACAACCTAATTAGTAATAAAAAGTAGCTTGGTATCTAGTTGGCAGCTAGGAAGAAATGTAGTTGAGACCCATATGTTTCAATAATTTAATCAGTAACTTGGATGCTAAGAAAGCAATTTGTGAATGATAGCAAATAAGGGGAAGAAACCATTGAGCTGTAAAGTTAAACCTCAGTCCTAACAGACCTCAAGAAAGGTGAAGATTGGTGAACAGGTATTCGATGCAGCTCCAGAAGTGTAAATTCTGCACATGGACATTCATGCAGAAAGGCAGGCTGGAACTGACTAGCTGAGTAGCAACCCTGATGTCAACGCCTGGAAGTGGCAGTGAATATCAAGCAAAATGCAAGACAGCATTGCAGTCACATCACAAATAAGGGGAAGTGCTCACTGTCTATTTGGAGGAGCTTGGCCAGCAGGTCAAGGGGAGTGACTATACATCCTTTCTTGGCCATTGTGAGGCTGCACCTAAAATATTGTATCCAGTTTTGGCTTCCAGATCAAGAGGGGTGAGAGAAACAGTGTCAAACAGGAGCTACCAAGATAGGTAGAAGCCTAGAGCACATGACCTTCAAAGGGAAGCTGAGAAAGATGGGCTTGTTCAGCGTGACGTGGAGGTTATCTGACAGCAGTCTACAACTGCTATCAGATAACAACAGAAGGGAATCTATGATTTGATGGAGCCAAACTCTTTCCTTTAGAAGAAAATAACATCAAAAGCAACAATGAACACTTACTGCAGCTGGGAGGTTCAGATTAAATGTTTGGGAAAACTTCCTAGAAAAGATGATAAGTGCAGCACCAGGGTAGTGAGAGATTGTGCAACTTGACCAGGCAAAGCAATGGCTTACCAGATCTACAGCTGGTGATAATTTTGCTTCAGGGGAGAAGCTGAACTAGATGGCTTCCAGAGGAAACTTTCATCAAACACCCTCTGAATCAATGACTACCTCATGGTTAAGTACATGATTTTCTTCACACACTGTATGGTTTTGATTTCAACTGCGACAAACTGATGAGTTTAGATGAAGCTCAAATGCTACTCTCAGAGTGTTCTTTTAAATCTCCTGTGCCTTAAAGGAAAGACTAGCAAGGGAATTATGCTTCTGTACCTTCACAGAAGACCTATAGCTCAGGGTAAAACCTATTTCCATCTTGTTTCGTCCCGTATCACCTTTGCCTGGAAAAGTATGTGCTTTGCTTTGCAGTGTCACTTCATTTGAGAGGATAGTCTTGAGTTAGTAGCAGCAGCAAAGGTCAGGAGATTAGGAAGAAAAACTAATTGCATGCTATAAACAACCCAAATATTCTCCATTCTGCACCAGGGCTTTTATCAGCTCTTGTTTTATCAGAAATCAATCCATCCCTTCACAGTTTGCTTGTTCATAGGATAAAAAATTAGAGCTTGCAGTAGTAAATATGGAAACTATAGCTATAATTCATCAGTTCTTTTATCTCTGATAAGCTTGTATCATTCACAATAGAAACTCCATGTATCTCTCATTTTACCAGTGAACGTGACATTTATTTATATAAACCATTTATACAGATAAACTCACAAAACCAAGTCTACAGATATACCTGGAATAATTTCCCGGTGCAGTTATACCAAAAATACTTTATTGGCCATTTTTACCTTGCATAGCTTCAGCCAGCCTCAGAAACAAACCTCAACTGGCTGGAAGCCCCTTTCATTTCAGGTGTTATAGGTAACAAAACTTGGGGCTCTATTGTCTCTGTCTGAAAATGTATATTGTCTTTTGTCTTCAATGTATGATTTCTTTGAGCTTCAGTAGGAAACCCAGGCTTAGCTAGGACACAGACTTTTCAGACTTTCAACAGCAGTCTTCAGGTTTTATTCATAGCTGTCTAAGCTCAAAGCTCAGAAAGATATGTGTGATTAACACCAAAAAAAAAAAAAAAAAAGGGCCAAGCCATCCTCCACACTCCACATAAGAACTTTTCCGAAGACTGCTGTTTACCCAGCATCCTGGGAGGTGTCTGGTGCTCCAGAAATGTGGTGATAAGATCAGGCTCATGCTCTAGGATATATATACAGGAAAAGAATAGAAGAAGATAGAGCAACTAGAACAGAGGAAGACAGTGAAAGGCACAACCATTGAAAGACAGATCTCTCTGGGGCTGGGCTTTGCTTGGTGGTGAGTAAGGCCTGGCTCTACAGGTGCAGCCTCCAGCTGACAGCTCTGACCCAGTGGGACATCCAGACTTTCATTTCCTGGGAATAGGCTCTCATGGACCCACAGGCAAACCACAGCTTTTCAGCTATCTCCTCTGTGCCCCCCTCTGGCCCCAGTTTGGTCCAAGTCCCGCTGCTTCCAGGCCAGAGGGATGCACCAGCAGCAAGGGAGTGCTGTCTGCAAGTGGCCCTGTTGCGAAGTGAGGAGAGGAAAGAGAGAGAGAGGGGGCATGTCTCTGAAAATGTGATATGCCTGTTACCGTTCTTTTCTCACCTATCTCTGGCTGTCAATTTGTTTTTTACTTCTTTCTGTCTTATTTGACGCCCTGCTGTTGTCTCTCTTTTATTTTTCTACTTTTCTTTCTGTCTCAATACATTTTTTTTTTTTCTATTTGGAGGTTATTAAAATTTAGTCTTTTCTCTCAGAGTGTAGCCCTCCTCGCCCTGTCATGAAATAAAATCATATTGAACAGAAAGGTTTTACTTGGAGCTCAGACAGGAATTAAAGACAGCAGTTTTAACAAGTACATACATAAACATCTCCAGACTTCTTGTACTGCCAACGTGAGCTTCCTTATTCATGTTAAGATATTGACAATCCATTTTCAAGGTAGGATACATATTGCTTTGCAACTTTTATGTATGAAATGTTTTGCAGCAGTGTGAATACCTCTCAAAGACAGAATCACATCTAGTCCTCCCACAGTCCTTGCTATCTAACCACCTACTTTCCCTTGCAGTGAATGTATCTCAGTAAATGCCTTAAACTGTATTAAACATGTATTATTTATGTACAGTTACAAGGGAGCAGAAAAAAAAATCCTAACTTTGTGGTGCTTTGCTGCTGATTTAATCAGGCTACATTTGCAAACCAGTAAAGCACACGCAATATTTTCCTTCTGCCTCCTGCTTTTTCTCCATGTCTGTTGACAACATGGATAATGCTGGAGCTGCTAATTCTCTGCCTGCAGTGCTTAATGCTCTTGCCAGAGCACTCATTACTAGAAAGACACTGAGGATCAAACCCATCCCGAGAGTAATCCAGCGTAGCACTGACTGAAGTCAACAAGAGTTGTGCCTCCCTATGCCAGGGCTGTATTTATTGCTAAAATCATCTCCAGCACAAAGATGCCTTGCCATGTTTATTCTGTCCCACCATGCCCGGTATAATCAGGAGAGAATAAGGGACAAAAGGTTTACACTGTTGTTTCAATGTCTGCCAATAACAAGATTGGAGATTCATAGCATCTGAAGCCAGTCAGTTCATCAAAGTGCTCTTCAGCTGCACAAAGCACTCCATCTTAGCATTGCATCCAATTGTGCATTTCAGGGGATCTTTCAATGTGCTCTTCTAGGCTGTGCTAGCAAACTTAGCAATGTGCAGTCTTGCCTTATTGCTGACTTGCTTAAAAAAGAAAATTAAATACATTTCTCATATGGCTATAATGTGGAATTTTTCCACACCATTAAATAAAATGTTACTCTAGTTTATTGGCATTTTCTGAGAGAAAACATTTCTTAAGCTAAACTAACTGGGTTGTGTGGGACATTTTGCTAGTGCACACCACATTTTTTTCTCCAACACTCAAAATATTTCTGCTTTTGTTCCAGCAACTCATCTAAAGGTAGAAAATCAGCTGCCTCTCCATCTCTCACCAGAATACACCAAGAGTAATTCTTCTGAATTCAATGGAGTTAGACCAGTGTACAGAAGAGAAAATCATGTTCTGCCTGATCAGCCCTGTAAAAGAAAACAAGATACAACGTTTATTACAAACAACCACATTACAGAAACTGACTTCTTACTATGCTTTTTAATGCAGCCTGAGAGACAGAGTAGGACACGTAATATCAGCAACATTTCATGATGAACTAAGAAAAACAATTTCATGTGATATGCATTTTTTTTTTGCAGCAACAACCATGAGAAATAATTTCTTTGAAACAATAGTATTTCTTTGTTAATGTATTATGCACACACCTGTGCATTCACATAGGTTAACGGGAGGGCAAAAGGAGCCTTAGTGCAAATGTGATAGCCAGAGTAGAGCCAACACAAAGGAAAGTTATACTGACAGACAGACAGAAAGGTTTAATGTTAGCCATTGGAGCTACTGGAACTGATACTTTGAGCTAGGGTTTCTTGACATTAAGGCTTCCTTCTCTGTCTTCCTGAAAAGCCTATTACATAAGTCTGGTTATTGGGTTAGACTCATTTAAAATCCAGCCTTGTGTCACCTATTAAGCTAACAGATGTAGATCCATAGATGGATGAATTACTACCAGCTTCAAAGATGCTTGGCTCATGTAAGGGGATTGAGGTGCTGTATGATGCTTGGGATTTTTATTTTCCCCTTGCCTTATCCACATGAGAAATACTTTGCTAGGCACTAACTTGCTTGACCTTTTTGTCTCAGTCAGAAATTTTCTATTAAAAGTAAAAAATGATCCTAACAGAGAGATACCAAACATCCATCGTTTAATCTCTGGGGTCCTTCAACCAATTTGAAAGTCAACATTGGAGGAAGTAATTTTTTTCTGTTTGTTTCAGCCTGATCTCCTGCAGTTGTTTAAATTGGACTAGGACACAGGAGTTTTAAATTAACTGAATAGTAAAATAAACATATTGCATACAGTTTTTACAAGAGTTACACAGGGGAATATGATTGTGTAAAAAAAAAAATTAAAAAGCATGATAGCAACTATAGAAAGATATCCTTATCACACAATAATAAATAAATATCTATTACAGAACAAAAAAAAGTATCCCTCTCTAAATTCTGGCTTCAACAGGTCAGAATCTCAGCTATTCTAGAGGTTATTAACATAGTCTTGGTGAAAGATCTACTTTTGGTCCTGTGCAAGTCTGTTTGAGATATAGATAAGTCATGTACATCTATGCAGACCAAGCTGCATGTAGGCATGCTCACAAGAACATCTGTACACACACACTGAGAGCTGCACATGCTGTAATATGGGATGGTGTTTGACAGGCCACTCAGAAAGATAACACAGAATACTTTGCTCTTCAATTACAATGATGAGTTGCTAGGGGTTTGGCTCTGTCCAAAATAAAATCTCCAACACAGTCCTTCTTCGTTTGGGAAAAAAACCCCAAAACATGCAACCAAAAAAAATCCCAGTCTGCTGAGTGAAAATTTATGAGTTTAGAATTTAGAATTAAAATTTCTAATAGTTCTTTGATGGGAGGCAGAACTCTGAATAACTTTATTAGTATTTAGAAATACTCAAGAAAAAATGTTAGGTGACCCCAGAAAAATAAGTCCAGGGAGACCGTGTTGTATCATGCATCAACATAAAACTCATTTGCTCATTTGTTATTTGTTTGGAGTCTGACAAAGAAGCCATCAGATAGTTCAGCTTTATATTTTGTTTAGGATACAAGTTACCTAAAATCACTCTGACAGAACTCTTATAATTACACCTTATGTTCATTTGCAGACATCCGTATCAACGTAGCCAACTGCAGGGAAGCCACATGGTAACATGAGGTCTTGTCATTGCTCTAAAATGTTAAATCCTGTAAAACTAACTAAATATTGACAATGAGTTAATACAAAGCATAAACAGGCTAAAATATTGACATTCACTGCATTAAAGATCACCCCGAGTGAAGAACAGTGCAAGACTGCTGTTGGCTGAGAGCAGCGGTATTACAGAATAAAAAGGTGTTTTCCCTGTTCTGAAGTGCAGCTTTAGTCTGACCCTCTATGAAGGGACAGGTTTTACCTTCACATAAACACAACCTGCCATGCAATTTTCTGGGTAGGTGTACCAAGATTCCCAGGTCCCAGCCTCTCTAGAAATTGTAAAACAGCAGCACCAGAAAATGATCAGAAAGGGGAGGCTTTAATTGGGTCCCCTGGATTTATTAATCTCAGTAGTCCTTTTCTTGAAACAAGAAAACAACACACAGGCCCAGGTTTCTGCAAACTGAAACAGGTGCTGTATATCATGAATCCTTCTACCTGATGAAAAAAAATTGTTTAGAAATTCTGTTTCAAACCGTGGCTTGTGACATAGCAACTTTCCCATTTTTCTCCTTTGCTTTTGATTTTCACTTTGAGAAAGGAAAATGAAGAGTCATCTGTTGTGCATTAAATATTAATTTCTAGATAGTCAGTGCTTCCTGTTTCACTGTTTGCAAAGTTTTAAGAAGAGAAAAATTATTCATCTTTTGCATTTCCTTGAGGATTTTGGAGGCTTCCTCAGCAGTGGAGCACCATAAAGAAGTCTGTGACAAAAAGGAAGAGATGCTGAGGAAGGTCAAAATTTGGCATTGAATGTTTGTTAATCCAGTGTTCCTAGCAAGTCAAGTCCTCCAGGAGTTTTATGAGAGGAAGTTCAATACAGAGAAGATGGTGTGTGATGTTGGGATAGCCTGGATTTGCTAGGCTATCTGCCCTGTTTCCTTTACTTTCTAAAGACAGTAACTCTTAGTCAATAAAATTGTACCAGACCCAGGGAACCATTCCAGCCCTGGATCCCCACACAGCAGGAGAGCATGGGGCTCACCACAGAGTTCTCAGCATGGAGAAGGTTTTCAAGCCTGTTGGTGAATTCACTGCCAAGACTTCTGCTAAAACAGCTGATTTTTTGGGAACTGTGGCCAAATTCCTTTTAAAATATTATTCCCGATTTCACTGACAGCACTTCACAGTGAACACACACTGTCTGCAGGGATTTCATTTTTGGGGACTTTAGCTCATGTCCATTTTTGACCAATTAAGCTTGGCAATTTCTTTTTAAAATGATGTTCTTTTCTAACAATCCCTCCACATACTGTCCTTGGAAGTTCTCAGAATAGTCAAGGGGGAAAAAAAAAAAGGAATAAAGCCCCTAGTAAAGGAACACAAGGCACATCTATGTCAGAAAACTCTTGTTAGTGATTTCTGAACCACTTTTGTCACTGAAATTTAAAGCAAGAATAACAAAACCCTATTATAAAGGAGGACTGAAACATTGTTTCTCTCTTTTACCTCTTTGTATTATCATGTCACTCTGATTCAACTAAAGCTGCACAGAGGGAGGAAACCACGGTCTCAATCCCTCTGATTTTTGTAGCAGGCCTAATTTTAGAATCTGTTGTGTCAAGTTTTTCTAAACCTGTCAGTTTAATTTGGCAGATGCGGGTTAATGGAGACCTACTGAAAGCAGGGTGAAAGTCTATCTGAGTAGACGAACATAATTCATGACTTTCACAATGCAGCAGTAAGGTAATAGATAAATGTCTCTTCCTTGAAGTTGTAGCAGGAAGCTATAGACAAAGGTACCTTTTTAAGGAAAAAAAAAAAGCACTAAAAAGGAAAAAACGTTAATGGCCATGGAAAGAAAAAAATGCTGCTATGTTAGCTGGCCCCTTATCTTCAGATTCTGAAGTGGCAGCTGCAAAAAGATCAAGACAGGTAGGGCAGCAGAAGGCAGAGGCTTAGGCACAAAAAGCTTTAAATGGAAGCAGAGCACTTCAGGCACTGTGATACAAATCAGCAGTGGCGGAAGAAGCCTTTCAAGAAAATAATTTAATATTTGTTAAATAATTTGTAAGAATTATTACAATATTACTTAGCTCACTTCAGCCCCAGACCGCCAGTGAGTCAGGAGTCCGGAAAATGCTGTCCTGACTGGACACTGGTCCATTTAGGTAACTTAATACATACATCTAATGTAGAGAGCTGAGGGATATTCAACTTTGTAATTACATTACATTAATTCTATAGTGATTTTCATTCTGGTAAAAAAATTGATGAGCGAAAGTTCACAGCAACAGACCCCAGGATGGCAAACCCTACAAATCTTGTGTCCTATTGGGGAAGTTCAAATCCCATTTGTCTCTCTATGATCTTGGGGAGAACTTCCCTCAGGGCTTCATGCAGGTCCTCTGAATCACTCCTTGGAGACCATCAGAGGGTCTTAGTACTTCACATTGCCTCTCACATGGAACTAGGCAAAATTTAAAGACTTAGGAGAGACCTGCTCTCCAAGAGCTCCCGTTTCTTTAAGATAGGGCACAAAAACCAGTACAGCCATTATCTGAAGGGACTTTTGTGCAGGCAGATAAAAACCCCCATACATACATAGGCTTCTAACTTCCTTGCAAAAATAGGCAGAAATGAGCTATTCTTCACTTTTTGATGGTGCACTCTGTAGGTCCACCTGGAAAAGAAAGCATGAAGAGTACAAAGGAGTTTCCTTGTATACACACAGGACTTGCCAGAAGCAGCCACATCATACTCCAGAGCAAGCAATCACCGCCATGACGTGTACCTGAGAGCAGGGCAGGGAAGGAGGGAAGGGAAGAACCTCCCTCCCTTATTAGTGCCATGCCAAATGGCACTATTAAGTACTGTAAAAGTCAGACCCTTAAACTTTTTTAAGAGTGAAGGAAAAAACCCTTATCCTCACAAGTATAAGCTGCAAGCCAGCAGGGAAGCAAGGGAAGCACAGCACCCCTCTGGAGGCTTGGATCATTAGGCCCTAGGTATGTACTTATCCATGCTGGCTCTGTGCAGCTTTCCTTTGTCACAAAAAGGCATCTCATAAATGTTGTTCCATATGCCCCAAACTGAGGACCTCTAGAGCACTGTGACAAAAAGAAGAAACCCAAACTCCAAAACTGCAAGAGGGAAGTAAAATGCAGGCTTACCAATCTTACTGCTTTTGGCAGTCAACTGGCCTCCACCCATATTAAATAGTTCTCCATCTGGCTTCCCCATAACCTGGGAAAATCCAGAACTGCTGGACAAACCCTGAGGCAAGGTGATTGCATGCAATGTGGTAATAAGTAATACGGGTGAAACAGTTTAATCAGATCTATGACTGTTGTACCATTATTCATCTACTTATCATGAAAGGCTTTGTTTACACTTCAGAGAATTCTGAACAACTTTAGGTTTTAGTGCCCCAGGTATGAAGTGACCCTGCCACGCACAGAATCAGCATTTGCTTGGTGTGAGATGCTTCTAGCATATTGAGTGACAAAACCAATCAGTGAAAGCAACTTGGCTCACTAATAGAAGTTACATGCTAATGAATAATGTTTAGGCAATATTTTTGCTATGTAAGTCACTTTCATCCTGTGTTCAGCTCAAAATTCATTGGAATACCTCCAGTTGACAGTTTGAATCATAGAATTATAAGGAAAAGGCCTGAAGGGTCCTCAAGAGGTCATCTTTCCACCCCCCATGCCCTAAAGCTGAAACCCCAGGGATGCTAAGCATTCAGGAGTGATTATGTCCGATTCTGTGAGAAGTTTGCCTTTCAGACATGCTAAAGGGCAGAGGGCACCAAGAACAACTCTGATCCGTTGTACCATGCTTGAGACATTCACTGTCGTGGGTTAAGGGTCAGGGTCTATCCAGATTATTTTCCATTGTTGCCTAAAAAGGAAAGGCCCCTCTGAACACAGAGAAATCGCTTTAAAGCCTTGATTTAACAGCACAGGATTTGCTATGCTGGATCATGGCACGAGTTCCACTGGGAGCAGTTTCCCTCCTAACTCGACAGCCCACACCAGAGCCTTCAGAAGGAGCTCCAATGCACCAGTGTGCAAGCAGGGGAGACACCCCAAGTGCACTGAACACACGAGAGAGTGTCTTCTGGCTCACAGAGCTTCCATGTGATGCTTATTGCTGTTCCAGTTTGCAAACCTGTAAATATTATAAGCTGTCATAAATTTATAAAGATCTTTCAAATATCCAGAGTAGTGAACTCAGGAACATGCCATGTCAGTGACCTCCACAGACTGGCTGTTCCCCAGGAGAATCACGATTTCCATGTTTGTGTTCTGAGTGTACTTGTACCTCCTTGTAATCTACCATGCTGTGGGGCAAAGGTAAAGAAAAGAGTTTCCAGTTTTACTATAATTTGCATAAATGCCTGGCAATTATTTGAAAAACATCACATTTTTCATGGAATGTTTCTTCATGACAGTTAAACAATCTTTTTCTATGCAATTTGCTCTCTTGTCTTGCCATCCCTTCAACAGGCTTTTTTGCCTGTCTCAGGTTTTATGCAACTCCTGCTCTTGCTCTCTTTTGTAATAGGTTTTACTAACATCTGTGGGCCAGATGCCACACAGCTCTAACCAGTTCCATAAGCACTGGTGTCAGGTCTGGAATCAGAACTGTGCATTTCCTCCAAAAACTCCCAGCTTCCAAAGGATAAGTTGGAGTTAAAGCAAGAAAAAAGATTTAACCAAAGAGTGATCCTAAGCCATGAAAATTGTCAATAGCTACGTTTGCTCTTTAAAAATTGATTGGAACAGCACAGGAGGTTGTTTGAGTCCCTGAAATTAGTGTAACTCTTCAGGGTCCTTGAGCAGAGGTGGAACAAGCTTCCAGTCCCAGTACCATACACAAGCTCCAGTTTCCAAAAGGTGATTAATCCCTCTGAGAGAACCTGAAATTAGATACATCCTCCACAGCTGGGAAAAGGTGGAAAAGTGACCTTTTCTGCACACTGCTGTAGTATTTATAGCCCTCGTTTCCATCTCTTTCAGTGACACAAGTGGTTGTTAGAGTCCTAGCAATGACATCTCAGACATAACTGCAGAGTAAGTGCCTTTCAAATTCAAGGCTCATAACCAGAAATCACCGGTCAGGGTTACCTTGGAGAGGTTGCCTTACCAGATCCTGAGGGGATAGATCCACAGGAGACACTGGGGCACATCTCAACAATCAGTCTTTCAGCCCATATATTTTCTTGGGTTAAATCCTATCTTGCAAACTTGAATTAAGTGCATGAGAAGAATTAGGCACCTAGGAACTTGATCTAAAACTCTGAGAAACATTTGCTTAAGTGAAACAGGAACTGATGAGGAAGATTTCAGGGATCCATTTAAGATTCACCCTGAAGTCTGTTTCAAAGCCTCCTAGCATGGTCTACACAACCTGATAAAATATGGTCAGAGCTATGTGAATTAGACACTCTGAATCTGCATGAAATTCTTTTAACTTGAGGAAAGCTGTATTTATTGAAGAGATGAAATTACTCCTTGGTAAATTTATGGCATATTAAGACTTATTTGTAATTTTTTACTAAAAAAATTACCTGCTAAATTAAACCTAATTCTTTTGTTATTTTCTGGAGTATATGCTAACTAAAATAATAGCTCATTTTATTCCCTAATTAATTTTCTTTAGAAAAATGTATTGCTCAATACATCATATCTAAATTGTTTTTTGGTGGTTTTTTTTTTTTTTTTTTGCTTCAAAACACTTTACCACCATTAACAAATTAATTTTTATTGCCCTTTCATAAATGGCAAAGTGCCATGGAACAAAAACATCTTAATCATTCCACTGTTATTTTCTGAACATTCAGAGCCATAGTATCCAGTACGGATATTTGCAATATAAGTCATCTCTATGGCCAGTTAATGGAAAGGGTCTTCTCAATGGAGGACCTGATCCAACTCCAATAGAGTCAGTAAACCTGTATGACTGGAAGAATTTTAAAAGTGTTTGAGCTGATAGAACCAAACAATAATGCGGAGTGCAGAAAAATCTGCTCTTACCTGAACTGGACTTGTTGAACCACCAGCAATTTTTCATCCTGAAAGGTTGTTTAATTTTGCAGTGCTGCTATGCGGAGTTCCTGTGTTTATCTACCGAAGAGCAGCCCAAAAATTGTCCCCTTTCCCGAAGGAAAGTATTTAGGGCCAGTTGTGTCACTTCTCCTGGACATGACCAGAGCTTCAGACTCATTTGAACTCTCTAGATCATCAAACTGCCTTGGAGTCATAGACAGTGCAGAAGTATCCACTCCTGATAAGAGTGACTGGGTTGTCCCAGGGAAGCAGAACAGTAAAAGGTAATGGCTGTGGTATTCTAAACAGTTATCATAACAACAGACACACTAAATTATTGCAGTAAGATCTGGCTAATTTTGGCAGGAAAACAACCCAAACCAAACCCAACAAAACCCAACAAATTAAAAAGAAACAAGCCAAAACCAAAACCTAAACCAAAACCCACCCAAAAAGCTGCAAAAGACCTGAAAGACAGTAACACTGCAATCACAATAATTCTTCAGAATCTCAAATCTTGGGATCAGTAAAAGTGTATGCATTTACCTTCCAAACAAGGTTTGGAAATGTAAGTTAATGCTGCTGATATGCAAACTCATGCAGAGAGAGCTCTCAGGATTTTTACAGCAAGTCAATGGAAATTCTGGTGAAAAAGCCAAGATGGTGAAAGGGAGTGAAAATCAATATATTTTGCCGTGTAATAGCTCTTCTAAAACTCCAGAACTGTATTTAATTCTTTTTCATACTTTGTAAGTTCACTGCTTTCTTGTCTCCACGCTAATTTGTATAAAAATCATCCCTTGTTCCCCTGCACTCCCTCTTCAGTGTTGACACCCTCCTCAAAACATGAAGTGCAGATTTACTCAGTTTTTGTACTTCACTACCATTCATTATTTGATCTGTGGAAGGCAAAAGGTATACTTATATTTTAATAACAAGCTTTCAGTTTACCGACAGACTCGTTTTCTTCTTTCCTCCACCTCCTCTCTACTAAGGATGTTTTCATGATGACAATTAATAGAAGCAAAAATTTTTGTGATAGTGCCTAGGATCAAGTTTTCAGCTTTTAAAATTCAGGCTATATACATACAGATCATATTACCTCTGGGAAAGCTTTTATTAATCTCAACGTCAGAGCTGTTTCAACAAATCTACTGTAATAATGAAAAGACATCTTATCACATTCTGCTTTCAGTAAATTTACTGTTCTTTGATAAGGTTGCAAACAACTGGGAGGTAATTGATCTGTAATTAGTGTGGCAACTGCACAAGATAGACTGCGCTGGGATTTCATCATTTTTCTGTCCAGTGCTGTGCATCCTGCTCTGTAATATTAAATTATTTAGCTTCTCTCTTCAAATACAAATGGTTTCATGCATCCTCCATTATTTTAGGAGCTCTCCAAAGATGAAAATAACATTTAAATTTCTGATTATCTGTCACCAGCAGAATTATTGCCAAAGGGATCATTTTTCACACATGCCTTGCCATCTCCTTACTTAGGAAGCCATTGTCTGCCCATGCCTGTGAATGGACGCTGCGAAAGCCCGTTTGATCTGCACCCAATTATCCCTATTTATCACTTGGCTGCACTAAGCCTCCTGATATATATGATTGCCTAGCTGAATTCTTCAAGAGCTGTGGTAACCAAAGGGCACAAGTTTAGCACGCTGTGGCTGTGGCGCAGCACCACTACCACCATCTACATCACAGTTTCCAGTTACCCAGGCTCTGTCTGCCACCCATTCCAAGAATATGCAGCAGGTCATCACAGGGAAAACAGAGGCTTCCTGACACAGATTTTTTATAGCAGGACTTCTTGTACGAGCATACAAACCATGATTTTTTTCGGTGCTGTGTTCCTTCTTAACTTTGAAGACTGGGGAGAAGAAGGTAGCGTGGGTGTTCATTGACCTGGGAAAAGAAGTGGCCATACTTTAATTTACGTAATTGAAGACATAATTTCTTCAATAGATCAGGAAGAGAGAGATGGCATTACCCTTTCATCGCTCAGCTTCATTTTCTTTTCATTAATAGTTACAGTCATCAGTTCATCAAGAAGTTGAAAGGAGAGCCTGTCCCTTGAACTCAGAAGTGTCAGGACAGTTACATATTAATTCATACCCAGACTCTGAATCTTTATTAATTTCTGCAGCATAACTGACACAGGAAAATGAGCAGAACAGAATATCAAGTGAACATGCTTCAGTGTTGCTGTATATAGTGACATGATAAAGTTTTAAATATCTGTTTCTATTCCATTTTTTATGCATTCTAAGTCTAACTTTTTCTTCGCAGCTGTATAACCAAAATTAGGTTTTTGATGAGCTAATCCGACTGATACGGTGTGTTGCTATTGTAAAACACAACAATTAGTACCAAGTGCTTCAAAAATTCCTCACAGTAGATATTTTCCACCAGCTAATTTCATTTGTTCACTGCCTTAGCTTTGTCATACCCTTTAAAGTGTCTCACAGTGCCATCCACAGCAACAAGAATGCCTTGGCATTCATGCTTATACTTGTTCACTGATATATTGACACCACCAGTCCTGACCCAGGAGTGTGTTGGTAACAATCCATTTCCATTTTATGCTTTATTTTTCACGTTTGAGGTGTTTGGTGCTTCAGGTATCTCTTTTTGTAGCAACCCTCTCGTGATTCACCCCTCTTTCCATCCTGCGGTTGGAGAGTGGCTAGCCAGCGTGGGGAGTGTTTATGCCTGCCTTCCTCTGATAGCATATGTTTTGATGGTTTGCAGGTTTCTACACAGCCTGTTTTCTAGTAAAAATTAAACATGTGATCAGAAATAGACATCTTCCCAAGTGCCTCACCAGATCCCTGTCGTGCAGAGCTTCACAGATGGTGCTCATCCTGCTGCCAGGTTTTCCGTGAATGGAGGCAGCTAAGTGGACCTTGAGTACAAAATGCCTGCAAACTGCTCCTAATCTCTGCAGCACTGAGGTAAGTTTTTCAGTAGCTGTCATTGGACCCCTGAACTTGTGACAGGAACTTTTGACTGGAACGTATTCCTGACATATGTTAAATTAAGTAAAGTCCTAAACTCTAAATACATTCATTTACGTATTTTACTTACTCAAATATTTAACATTTTCTCTTCCCATAATACCTACAAATCTCCCTCACTCTGATCCTAATCTTCCATTTTAATCTCTTAGCTAAGCAGGAATTACAGATGGCAAATTCATGCATTAGTTTGCTCACTTGAACTGCACTTTAAAACAAGAAGCAAGAACTCAAGGAATGGGAGCCAGATGTTTTGTACTTCCCAAAGATTTACCACATTATGAGTTACAGATACTGTGGCACATCCCAGAGAACAGCATTCACACGACTTTTTACTCACCTGAACCTGCTGTGAAATGGGAAGGTGAAATAGAAAGGTGAAATGAGAGGGTGAGATTTTTGAGCAAGTCTCCCTACACAGAGGAGTGCTGGCAGCCTCAGAGTTAGTGAGATTTAAGTAGAAATTAACTTGGAATGTATTAGTGGGAAAGAAAAAAGGAAATGAAAAGAAGCTCTAATGACATATGTGGTAAAGCTCTTTGTGGACTCAAGATGCTTAGAATATGGAATTAGAGGCAAGAGCAGGAAAAACACTAAGGCCTGGCCAGTTTAAGCTGTTTTACCCTTTGCTGTCCCTTTTAGGTTTAGTCAAACTCAGCCACACTTCAGATCTGGTCGCATAAAGTACCTGCCCTTATTTGACTTCTTCAGGGCTCTGCTGCTCAGACTCATCATGGAAATCAAACAGAAGTTGAACCTCATTACGATAGACTAATGGGGAACTGGCAAAGAGCCTCTGAACACTCAATGCAATGGCAAGGGTGGTGCGCTGCGGGCAGGCACAGGGAGCGTGATCCGAGGCCAGGAAAGGCTGTGAAGGCACCCCTCATGCTCTCTCACTCCCCTTGACTTGTGTGGGTACTGCCAAGGAGCTCCCTCCTCTGCCTGGTGCTTGGGGGTTTTATAACAGTGCAACCTTGACAGTAGAAATTGCCCGTGAATTTGCCACGTAGTTCCCGGCGCCTGTGCGTAAGCCAGCGAGTACAGGCTGAAGCTGTCGGGCCTGATCGCAGACCTGTTCCAANAAAAAGAAAAGTCCTCTGTGTATTTTTTCAGAACTATGATAAGAAAAAACAGGTGTATAAATACGCAAAGATTAGCAGTTGGCTCAGGAGGTTGGTGACAATCGGGTTACAGATTTAAATCCAGCCTGTTCAAATGACCCAAATTAACCACCAAGTGACCGACTGGTAGGCTGTGACACGGGTTTAGTGTCCCTGGTCCGGAACAAAAAGGACAAATGTTCCCCAAATCCCACTGCTGCCGCTGCAGGGTGGCAGAAAGGAGGCTCCTGGAGAGGCTGCGGACGATTTGCAGAGCAGGGTGTGGGGCCACAGCAGGCCAGGAGGGAGAGGAGATGTGGGATCCTGTGGGGCTGAGGGAGAAGGCAGCACCGCCCACCCAAAACCAGAAAAAGGGACACCTTGAGCTACCCTCAGTCATTGAGTAGAAGCAAATTTGATGAAAGACTGAAAGCAAAGTTACACACAAATTGCTTCCATAACCTAAAGTGAACGGAAGTGGGATGAATTCTGATGAATCCACACAACGGTTGCATAGTGGAATGGAAAACCATGAAAGCCCTACACATGCACTCATACATAGTGCCTGCCAAAACAAAATGTGATCAAAGGAAAAAGAAGCAAACATATGGATGAATTCTTAGCAAGAGAAAAGTGTAGCCAAGTTCATTGACCTTTATTTTAATTTTCTTTAGTTCTCAGCCTTATGAGGAGTACAGGAAATGGAATGTGCTAATCCCAGCTGATACAATCTTCAAGAAAGGTGCAAAATCTCTCCAAACTAGAGAAAATTGAATGCAGCCAGAAGCCTGTTTAATCTGCTCTCCCCCAGTGTCCTTCCAAATAAAACTCTCCTGATGTTCTCTCGGGGGCCACCAAATAAGACAACAAGGAACTTGCAGTGTGGCAGAGAGCTTGTTTTTTAAAATATATTAGTACATATCATGCAAAGATGACTTCAATGAGATGAGAATTTATTTGACACACTGGGGGATATTTTTTCATATGGCAATGAAGAGCTCCTGGGTTTTTTGTTTCTGGGTTTTTTTTTTGTTGTGGTGGGGGGGTTAACTTTTTGTTGTTGTTGTTATTATTTACTGTTGCTCCATTTCCAGTGCCTCTTTTATTATCACATCATTTGACAGCACCCAGCAGGGCAATAGGGGAATATTGCTACCGTGTGCATTGACTGGGGATTTAAACTGACTTCTGGAGGTCTGTATTTGTGTTTTATCTAGTAATGTTTTCTGTGTACTGCTACATAAACATGAACACTGGGAGCAGAATCTGAAATTTTCACACGATTTTTACTCCTTCTCATTCACAGAGCCATTTTCTTCCAAAAATATAAATTTAAGGCAGCGAGAGTCCTTGTGAAGTAGTAAATTTTAAAAACAAACAGAATATAGCAACAAAATAGATGAAACCCAAGCCAAGGACACAATTACAGTCTCTCACATCCAACTTCAGGTAGTACACTAAGAGTATAAGCTTCAGCCTTTCATCATGGAAGGCGTAACCTAACCCTCTCCTTGCTCACCCTGGTGAGAGTTTTAGCACTGCCTTCTCTGGGGCCAGGATTTCATTCACGGTTCATGAGAAGCAGGGCTGCCAAATTGGCTATTAACTTGGTCTGACAGCAGAGCAAAGCCATACCTGTGCCACCTGCATGGGCGTCTGTACTGTGCTCGGAACAGTCTCCTGACAAACGCTGACTTATTTAACCTTGATTTTACCCAGCATTCCTGAAGTGAAGCCTTTTGTTTCAAGGGCCCATGGAAGCTGAAGGCCCACGATGAGTAGTGGGCTGTTGAGTTTTGCTCTGAGCTGACGTTCCCCACGCAGAGATTACCCACCGGGGTTTACAAACAGCAGTGATGAACCCCCTACGAAACCTAAGGACACACATACATTAGACTGTCTGAATCCTGAGCTCCTGTCCTAAACAGCAATTTCTGAACTGATAACTCTCCAATTTAGCTATTATGTGACTGCCTATAGAAATATTTGTCTAAATAAATTTTTAAACCAATAAAAAATTACAAGGACTTACGACTTGGTACTTCATTAGACTATACAGAAAGTTTTCTTTGATTTTTTCCTGGAAGTAATACAGTTTATTCACTTATAATATGGATGACGGACTATCAATCATCATACCAGGATAAACTAAGAAGGTTGTGGTTTAAACTGACCACTGAGCTTCTGATCAGCAGCTACAGTGGGACCACAGAAATAGCAGCGTGATTGAAAATCTAGGTATTAGTGACTAGAGTAAGAGGGTTTAGTAGGAAGCATCAAGGGTTTTCGACTAAATGTCCCTTCATGCTAGAACTTTTTTAAAGAGATGGATTTATTTCATTTATAAATGGCATAACAGTTTTTTGCCTAGGCACTTTGGAAAAATTTGGAAACAGAAACATTATCTTCGTATTATTGAAAAAAAATGCCAACACTTATTTAATTGTGTATTTTTTCCTCTGTTGCTCTGAAAAAAAAACCAAAATAAAATGTCTTTTCATTTTTGTTTTCATCTTCACATTACTTTCTGCTCATCTAGTTTTCAAGTATTCTGCAGTGTTTTTAAGCTGCAGAGCAAAAATTCTGCATCATCTCCATTCTTTTGTCGCTCTGTAACCTTTCTAAGCATGAAAAAGTAAGGAATATGGAAAGGTGGAGGAAAGTAAAAATGGAAATATTAAAAACTAGCCTGCCTAGGTGTAGGCAAAAAAAAGGAAAAAGCAGAAAAAGGAGGGGGGGAAAAAAAAAGAGCCAACATCTGAAGGTATTCTGCCAAAAAAAGAAAACCAAAAACTGAGTTTCATAGAAAAAGTTTGAATCTAAATGGTAGATAGGAGAACTCTACCACATACTCTTTTCTCTTTGTAAGCTGCAATTGACAAGGCGAAAAACCATCTTCAACTTATATAAAGCAGCATGCTGAGAGGGTATGATGGCATTATAATGCTGCACACTGTATCACTGCCAGACATTCTGGAGCTGCTTTTTTGCTATTTCTGTCACAGTCCTCCCTCTACCCTGCCTTTTGCTCAGTATGTTGGTGCAAAATTTTGTGAGGTAATATTTAGGGACAGCCAAATTAATTCTTGTCGCCTCTGACCCACACTATACAAATGAAAAATTATAAACAAAACAAAATTATTTTGGATATCAGCTAAATAAATTTAAACAATATGCAGTCCTTCACAGAAGAAAATGGCAAAGAATATTAGTTTGGAGAAATGAACATGCATATTTCAAGGTCCTGCTTTGGTAGATAAATCCATTAGTGAATTTCGAAAGGCTCATAAACCTTGCAATATCTCCCTGTAACAAACGAAAGAAATAAAAACTGAACACATTGGTAGAAAAGAGCTGTTATAAAAGCTGTTCTTTCTTGTGTATTTTCAGGTACATCAGGCTGAATTTGTAATAGCTTTCATTTTGCATATATCCACATTCATCCACAAGTGTAGACATCCAGTGGCCACATTTGCATGGGCAAATGAGCAACTATACAATTATTGTTGTATGATCTAGGCTCAGAAATACAGCAACTGTGTGTTGAAAAGTCTATTCTCTCTGAAAAGTATGCCTTTTGAAAATGTGACAATAAACCTTCTGTGTTCTGGTGTCCACAGGAAAAAAAAAAAAACCACCCTTGTTTTAGTCATTTTGATAAGTGCAGGAAGCCCTACCATTAAAGAAATCACAGCCATCTCTCCTGGGTTTAAAGAGAGAGGATGCAACAAAAACATCATGTATATTGCATTGTCAGGGCTGACACACACCTCTATATGCATTTGCTACAGTTGTTGAAGCTTTAAATGTAAAGACGGAAAAGCAAATTTGAATGAATACCCAAGGGTTTATTCAATAATGTAATAATTTTCCTGGCTAAAACAGAGTTCTAGAAATGGCTCCCAGAGCTGGTAAAGCTATACTCTTAATCTGTATTTCTCTTCCCGGAGATACCCTAAATAGGTTGTTTTCCCCTTAATTCCTTTTCCTTTAGGTGATACAGGAAAACACATTTAGGCAGCTGTAGCCTGAAGACACACGGAAGAGAAACTGAGAGCCCTCCTATTTTAGCAGTCTCTCATTCCAGGATCTACCACAGTCCCACTCTGGGTGTAGTACTATGAATCTACCAGTCCATTTGGTTTTACCTGCTTCCAGCTTTGGACATAGAGGTCATTATCCCTCTGTTGCACTCTCAGCTCGCCAAGCCGCAGAAGAGATCACCTCCAAATGTCTGTGTGTTTCTTACAAACCCTTCAGCTTTGAGCAATGCATTGTCCCTGCACCTGCCTCCTGCTGAAGAGCACCTGTGACTGGTTCTGTATGGCAGGAGCATCCCATCCTTTCACAGCTCACCCAGCAGAGTTACTTCGCCCCATCTGAGCTGCTCTTCTGCTGCTATTTCCTCTGTTCATCCATGCGTGAATACAGTGAGACCTGACTTGATTTTCCAGCATTTATACTTTCAAATTTACTGTTTTATGATGGCTCATTAATGAGTTTTACAGCAAAGATGTTTGTTCAACCTCTCCTTGCATGCTGTTAAAACTGTGCTGTTTTAATAGCTGGGAGCCCACAAGATCAGATCTCTGCTCAAGAATATTTATGTGTGGTAAGAGTATTCAATTTGCCAACAAATGAGGTTACAGTGCCTTGTAAGTCATTCATTTTGATGTTTATTTCCTCTGGAATTGCTCTCAGGGGTAGATCTTCCTTCCTGTCAAATGGCTTCACATTCACTTCTCACCAGCTGTTCTTCTGTATCCCTGAATGTTTCCTGGACTGAGCAAAACGCATATTCCCTGATTTGCTTGATTGCAACCTGTGACAAAGAAAGCAGAGCCCAGCCTATTGCTTTAATCAAATGCTAAGGGAGGAAAGGGAGGAATGCTGGGAGAAATAGATTAACCAGGGTTTATTTTCCACTCCTTCACCTTTTCACTTTTTTTTTCTGTGGGTGCAGGTTAGGCAGAAGGTCCTCGAGTAATTTTGATCATTTGGTTCAAAGGGCATCACTGTGAAGCACTGTGCTGTGCTAGCAGCAGATACTCCCTTCCTTTCACCTCATCTGCTCTAAGCAGGCCATAGCTGTTTACAAGAAGACTTAAATAAATGCCTACATAAAGACTGCAGCCCCCACTGACAAGACAAATAAAATCTCTCCAAGCTTAGCACTGAGGAAAACTCAATCAACTGAGCAAAGTCTGAGTGTCACACACTGGCTGCCTAATGCAGCTCCGGTTAACACACTCATAGGTTGGAACCAAGTCCTGACTACAGGGTAATTCTTTGCTAAAAAAAAAGCAAAAGAAAGTAAATGAGGACAACTGACCTTTTGCAATGCAAGTGGTGTTGTATAAACTCTGAGTCCCAGTTTCAATGACTTTGTGCTACTACCTTCTTATTTTTTTTTTTTAGGAGGGCCTTTTGCCACTAATGAAAACAGAAGTTGCAAAGCATGCATGTCTTAATAGGTTTTCTACTCTACTGGGACACCTTAGCATCTTGAAAGTTTTAAGTTGATATACAGTGTAACACTAAAAAATTAATTATTATTAAGGGTTAACCAAGGACCTGAGCGGTGGAAACCAATCCAGTGGTGTATAATTAGACAGTAGCTACCTTGTAATATTGAAGCTGTAAATAGCCCCAGCGGGGGCCCTGACAGAAGGCTGAGGTGTTTACAAGGCACAAGAGATGCTGCCTCAAAGTACATAATTCCTGTTGCCATAACTATTGCAGATATAATGGATGTGTTCATTAAAACCAGCGGATTATTTGTTTATCCATCTTTTTCTATTGCAGGCCCTTCCTCAGAGGAGCGGGGTGGCAGCTTCCTTTCAATACAAATTTATAGTACACACCTTTTTTTTGCCCAGTCAGAGGAATATTAAAGGATTGCTTTATTGATTGCTAACCAGAGGTCTGTTCCCCGCTGGGAAAACTAACTTCTCCGAACTGCCTGCAAACAGCCTTGCAGGATCCAGAAGGGAAGGAAATGTGCACACATCCATTTTTAGGCTCCCGTTGGGCCTTGGGAGTGGCACTTATTAAGTCTTTGTCTGCAAGGCACGCGCTGCTTTCCCCAGCAGGGCCATTACATGGCCTCCTCCTTATCTGCTCAGCTGGGCTGGT
Source organism: Ptilonorhynchus violaceus (assembly GCA_013397565.1). Classification (NCBI taxonomy): domain Eukaryota; kingdom Metazoa; phylum Chordata; class Aves; order Passeriformes; family Ptilonorhynchidae; genus Ptilonorhynchus; species Ptilonorhynchus violaceus. The sequence continues at coordinate 95,127 of VZRJ01003972.1, read as the reverse complement.
GGAAAACTCATCCTGGGCCAGTCTTGCGTGAGAGGGAAGGTGAGAAACTTACCCGAGGAGGAAGGAGAGGAGCTGTCACACCTGACCACAGCACCCATTACCCAGCTCCCTGCTCTGGCTGCAGGGAAGGGGGGAAGGAATCTGGATACAGGGAGAGATGTTGAGCCTGGGTGAACGGGTTAGAGGGGAAAGGTGCTTTAGCTTTTGTCTTTGTTTCTCATTTTCCAAACTTACTTTAATAGGTAAGAAATTTAACTCATTTTCCCCAAGCTGAGCCTGTTTCATTTCTGACAGTGACTAATGAGTGATCCCCCCTGTATTTGTCTCCATCCACACAACTTTTCCATCTTATTGCGTCCCTCCTCTCGGGGAGGAGGAGGGGGCCCCGGGCAGCCAGGCGAGGTCAGTGCACCAGACCCCAGCGTGTGGCTCCAGAGCTGCTGCCCTGCCACTGCACACACACAGTTCCCTCTCTCTGTTCACTGCTCCCGAAATTCCAGCGTCTGACCCTGTGCAGCAACATGAGGAAAGACACTAGGAATACAACAGTAGCACTACCAGGCAACTAATAATAACCAAGCAGATATAGCATTTCTGCATGGGGTCTTCACAGCTTGCTTCCAAATGGTGAGGCCACAAGCGTCTGGGGAAGGCTGCCAATAAGATGACATCTTTCCAGGCTATGCTAAAGGCTTCATCACAGCTCTGTGTCCCTAGAAATGAACAAGGGACTGGTTTTCACAGACTGATATTCCTGGATGGGCTTTGGCTTAATTTTTTTTCTTCATTAATACTACCTGGGGTATGAGATCATGACTTGGGTTTAATACATGTTTGCATTTAGCTCCAAAAGATGCTGCTCCAGGCGTCCTCGGGCTGGTGTCACTGCTAGCATGCCAGAATGAATCACTTGCTAATTTTGGAGCAAACGTGAAGAAACAGCCTGGGTTTCAGAAGGTGGAGATCCAGTGTCAGGCTACTGAGAGCAAGCGTGCCCACATGCATGCTGCAAGCACCGCGTGGGGAGCGAGTGAGCTCTGCAATGGTCACTTCAAAATGAACTGTCCTGCTTGGGAAAGAGTAACTGCCCTACCTGAACTGCATCCTGTCAGAGTTTCTGTGCACAACTGCACCCGAGGAAAGATTAATTTATTAAGAGGAGCCAGCTCTGCCCATTAAAAATATGAAGTGTTTTCCCCCTAGCATTACCTGTAGTCTAAATATTTGACACTGCTTCCATCCTCACCTACTCTAGCTCAGTATTTCAGACATCAGTCATTCATCCTATCTTTGGTGTGTAACTTTATCCCATTATATCTTTACGCATGCACATATTCATCTTAATCAAATTTTATCCTATGTTGAATTTCTGTCACATCAATACCAAAGTTTGGAATTACAGAAAGTGTACATAATTATTTTTATTTTTTGTTTCCAGTCTGCCTAGCCTTTGTACAATGAAACTTTTGTTCTTTGGATTCCTGATCACCATGAGGGCAGACCAGGATGGAGCAAATGTTGCCACAAATAGCTTGGCCACCAGCTTGCAGGATAAACAGCAGGTGTGGCATTGGAGGCTGCCAAAGTCTCGCAAGGTAAGAAGAAACCCTCAGTGCAACATGGACCAGCTTGGGGTCTCTAAAGGTCATTCTCAGCATCCAAAACTCTTTTTGTTCTCATAGGTTTGGGGTCAGGGGGATATTTTTAGCTATTTTTAGAAGGGGTTTATTTTGGCTGTCAGTTTTTGCACTTGCTGGCGAAATTTCAGCAGAGGCTCAAACCCTTTCAATCTGCTTTGGTGTCTCTGCCCTCCATTGTCACCAGTGCCTGGTTGCTGAGGATGAGTCTGGAAGCCAAGGCTTGCAAATTTGATCACAGCTAAATGTTTCACCAAATGTTTCCCCTATCCACACAAAGTTCCAAAGTCACAACTGGTATCAATCTCTTCAGATTTTACTGAGGCTCAGCAGGGGAAAGCATCTCTGTAGAGGTTTGAATACTAGGATGATAAGAAAGTGTTTGAAAGGAAGCTAACTGTGTGTTTTTAAACACTATGGAAATGCTATTGCAAATCAGCTCCTGGCCAAGTGGTAAGCACGTGTGCTTAATTTGAAGTATTGATTTCATGATTAAGCAGTATCCACAGTATTGATATATGTCCCTGAATCAGGGCCTTAAAGTATGCAGTGGCTCTTCTAATTAGCTACTTCTGTCATTTCACCATGACCTCTTAATTTTGTATGATTGGAGTTTTACTTGTTTATGAAAGAATATAAAAGCATTCAATAAGAAAGCAGGAAACAGTGAATCAATGCAGTCCATTCTCATGAGGGGTTTGATCCTGGGATATGCTGAGCATTGACAGTGCTTAGGGAAGTCAACACAGAGGCCATTGTACTACCTCAGGTAACTTGTCATTAAAGCAAAGTATAAGCTTTTCTGGTTATTCACATTTTCACATGCCAACAAAAATTTTAGAGCAAAAAATAGCAGCATTGTCATTTAAAGGGCTCTTAAGAGTCTGGAGCATTTAGTATTCAGCAATGAATGCAGAGGACAGACACACTTAGGTACTAGCCAACTCTCTTGCAGTATTTTTTAAAAGATGACAGCACTAAGACACAAATTCTGAAGAAATGCACTGCTAAGTACATTTGTACTAGGAACTGTGGAGTTTTAGCAGGCATAGCTTTTTCTAATTTTCAAAGAAGTTGTAGTTCTGCCATTTATCAAAAAATTGTCAGTTTCAGCACCCCATTCCATCCCAAAAAACCAGATGAAAAAACTCATTATATCTTGATTACATTCATACAATTACGGTAACCAGAAAACAGCATCACGAATTTGCTTATAAATCATCCTGCAGTTCCACCCCATAAAAAGATATGAATTCAATTTAGAGGTTACCTTTATGGTATTGATACAGTATTGCTACCTATAAATAAATAAACTTTGTGAGATTAGGAAGTATAGTGACCTTCATGTAGCAGGGTAGGAAAGCAATTAGCTCAAGGTCACTCTCAGATCAGAATGGCTTACGAGGGTAGTTTAGTCCTGAGTTGCTGACCAGGACAATGAGATTTATATATCCTTGTTTGTAGATACTATGATATTTGTTTAACACATCTGCCTGGATAATATTTGCACTGAACAAGCAGGGAAGAAAGGATGGAAGAGCCAAATGTCTGCTATTTTATGTTTGCGTGTACAACAAAAGGGACAGTTTACAAATGTCAGCAACTTGTTTTTGTGTTTCACTCCCTCAAAACATCTTGCAACAAAAAAATTGGATGTGACACAAAATTAATCCATATTGTGATCTAATTATTGTTGGAATTATGGGGAAAATGTAAGATGTCTAAAATATTTAATTGTGAGAAGTGTCTATTAAGCTAACTTTGAGGTGAACTTATAAGATTTCTAAACACTTGTGCCAGGTTTAAGACGCCTAAAGAGCCAGAAGATCGTGATTTTCTCTTTTGGAACTTACATGGAGTCCACAAAAAAATATCTCTACTTCTTAAATCCAGACCAGAGTCTGGGCAGAGTCTTTGTACTGGTCACAGGGGAAGGGTTTTTTTGCGGGTAGGCTGGAGAGGGAAGGTGGGCTGGGGAACCAAGCCCCTGGGAGGGCTCGCAGAGGTGGGGCTGCTGTGCTGAGCCACATCCTTCTGCCAGCCTGGCTGCAGTGGGAGTGGTGCCTCATGCACATGGTGAAGGCTCAGCTTTGGGAGAGTGTTTACACAGAAACTGAAAACAGCTGGGAAAACCTGGTTTTATATTCTAAATCTCATTTAACTATCTCACTTTATCTCACTAAACCACCCCTGTGACAGATTACCATTTCAGACAGTGTTGTTAGGGGCATCTACACCGTGATAAAAAGCCTGTAAATACTTGTTTACATGCCCTTCTACTAACACAATCTGTTGTTGTGTGTTTTCATATTAAGCTGCAACAAGACAAAAAGTAAGTGCTCACCCAGGAGACTCTCCAGAGGGTTTGCCAAAAAATGAGATTGGCTGAGTCAACCTGTGCAAACCAAACTGACCTGTCTTGAACTATTGGCAAAATAAAGTTGTCTCTCATTCACTATGGTCGAGTGACTCACTCAGATACAACGTGGAAATGAAGCAATTTTGCTCAGCTCCCTTTTTGAGGGGCACCCACCAGCTGTAACTGAGGAATATAAACTGGAACTACAGAAATATCAATTCTTAAAAGGATCTGTATTAGGTATCCCTTTCCTTCTCCTATTTGTGATATGCAGTGCAGATTTTTAAGGTTAACTCAATGAACTTCTCTCTGGCCATTCAATGCCTTGAGAATATCTGGGACTGTGCAGGTTGTTGTCTCTCCTAATAAAAGCACTCTTGGATCATTACTGTCCACTAAAGGTTAGGCAAGGAAGGAGTGAAGGCAGAAGGAAGGGCAGAGACACTCAGTACCCAGCTCTTTCCCAGCCCCTCACTTCCTCAGTGTGACGCTGGCTCCTGAGCCTCTGCCCTGGCCTCCCCACCTCCAGCCCCCAGAGACTGACCCCGAGGGCATCTCCCCATCCTCCCCCCTGCTCCTCGCAGGTGGTGGTCAGGTCTGCACCACCCCTTCCACAGTCTGAGGTCAGGAGTCAGCTTGCTGTGGCTCCAACTGTGAGGCTCCTGGGGGCTTTCCTGGGTTATCCACCTCTTTCCTTGCACTGTGGGCAGCCAGCATAGCCACAGGCACACCTTCTCCATCAGGGACAGTGTGCCCCATGCCGGCTGTGTAGTGCTGGGCTGGCATCCAGTGGTTCCTCCTGGGCTGGAAGTGCCCCATGGACCACCAGCAGTTCCAAATCCTTTCCTTTCTAGTCATACTATCAGCAAAAATCACTACAAGTTCTGCTTTGTTGGTTATTTTTTTTTCCCCTCTTCATATTACTTTACAGAGATTTCAAAATTGTGGCAAATGTTTTGAAGCAGTGATGAATTTCTTATTACCAAATGATTTGGTAACTTTCCACATTGTCTTTGATCACTTAATTAGGTCAAGTATATAACAATTTGAGAAAAATTAGTGAACCTTATTTGCATTTGTATTAAAACTTGGACATAATACAAGACTCCAAAAGAAAGGATGATGAAACTTACCATGTTTTTGGCAAGATGATGTAACTAGCACCAAGAAAAGTTAGAACTGGGTTCATTGCTTTGTATCTGTCTGAGACACTGATGTTTGTGAGAAATTCTTACAAACAGTATGAGAGTAATTATGGTTTTAATGATTGACTACAGCCAGTTTTCACAAGTGGAAAGGGCTACCAGAGCTGCAGGCAAGAGAAAACATGGGGTTTGGGGTGTCCTGTGATTTTACCCTCATACCACTGATATAAATGGCAGTCTTCTTTCATCAAGAGGTCATTAGGTCAGCCAAGTGGTTAAGTTCCTAGTAGCTTAATTTGTGCCAAGGAAACTGCATGTTTGTACAACCCATCTGAGAATACCATCAAATCCCACAGGCTTTCAGACAAGTTTTTCTCTTATTTAACTTGGTGTGGAGTAAGAGTAGATTCTTGTCATTAGTGCAATTAATTCAAATATATATCATTATAATCTTCAGCAGCATTCGCCTATTCAGAAGCATGCTCTCTCTGTATTTTGTGCACATAACTTCCCTTGACATTAACAGGAGGGGATAATAGACATGGAAATGTAAAGAGAGGTTAATACTCTTCCCTGTGACCTTCCCAGAGACATCATATTTTCTCAAGCTGACCTCTCATTATGCTGAAAACTGCAAAGAAAAAACCCCACGGTTTCTGTTGCTTTTTTTGTTCAGAGACTACAGACATCTGCCCTAAGTACATTCTGTTAATAATTATTTTGAATGTATTCTAAAAATCCACATCATTCCCAAAGAGGGGGAAAACACAAAAGAAACCCCAGTTGGTGAGGGAGGACAATGTGCAACATTATAAGCAGTGCTGGAGCTGCCTGCCGTGATTGCCACTCGGAGATAAAAATCATTCCTCACACTTTGAGACAAAAGTAAATGGCAGTTTGCAATGTTAAGAACCCCTGTGGAAATAAGATGAAATGAGACGAGGCTTCCAGACCTGTGAGAAAAATCAATCTGATGGAAAATTGACAAACTTGTTTAACGTGTCGGCACAAGATCCGAGAGCTGACCCGTAGAGACCTCCACTTAGGCATACCGTGAAGTTACTGTCAGTTCTCTTAATCTGTTCAATTACACAACAGGATCTCAAAGGGGACTTTTTACCAAACATCACTTTAAATTAACTTTTCTCCTTCGTGTTTTAAACTTGCAGTCCTTCCCCGCCTCTTTGCAGCAACATGGGTAAATTATTAAAAGCCCACTTGCTTGTCAGTGTAAATGCTATAGAAAGATCAGTTTAAAAATTTGATTGGAAATAGAGAGGGTTTGTGAGGTTAAAAAAGAGAAAAATGCTCATCTCGTTACATGTCACCAAATTAATCTCCATGACAAATTCTCTGAGGCAAAGGTCTATTGTTTTTCTGGTTTAGGGGATGAAGAAATGGTAGCAAAAAGCAGCACACCATAATTTTTATGCTATTAGGAACATGAAACTGTGCCACTTTTCACAGCCACAGGCCACAAAGTGAAACAGAGAAGGGTTTGAAATGGAAGATATACTACTGTACTGAACTGACCCTAAATGTCTCTTTTTTTCCTGGAAGTGGAAGTGGGAATAGGATAGACAGGGAAGATCCTAAATAATGCAAGGGATGAGAGAAATTTAACTTTGAAGATACGTAGAGCAGGATTTAAGAGGAAGAGATTGAAGCGCAGATGGCCAAAGAACAGAACTTGGGCTTTTCCATCTTCATTATTTTATTATATGCAGCATTGTAACAAAAGATTAATTTTCCCCCAAATCTGTTATATTTGAAGTCTGAAGTGAAGGACTCTGAAACTGAGCAGAAAGAGCAGCAGGAATGTAGCCTATCAATTAAACTCAAGTGCCAAGACTCACTGAGATTGATGGGTGTTACAGCGCAAGTGCCCAGAAATATTATTTAATAGGTTCATTCTCACTAAATGCATCCTGTTAACCAGCAGGCTCTTAGAGAACATCACAGTAGCCACAGTAGTCTGTCTGCTATTGATTTGGAGTAGGTGTGGATCACATGATGTACCTTGCTGATGAAGTCTTGTTCCTGTTGATTTTGGTGGAATTACGCTTTATATCAGGTTCTTTGCTGTTTTTCAGTTTTATAGTTTGATTTTTCTATTGAGCAGATTGAAGGCAAAGGACAAAAATCCATTTTACATCGCAAGAAATGAAGAATGAAATACCAAGATGAATGACAGTGAATTTTTTTTGGAGAAGAAAAAAGTCCATGAAGCAGGCACATGGAGAAGACATTGCATCTAGGAAGAGAGCGGAAGCAACCAGATTTTTTTTTTCATTCAGAAGGGATTAAGTGATTTTCTGCTGTTCTTGTTAGAACACACTAGAAGAAGAAGGCTTACTTCTGTAACCACTTAAAATACAAAAGGCATCAAATTTAGAAGGTCTCTTGTTAGTGTTGTTGGAAGTATTAACATCGTTGTAGTGTCGACAGCTCCTGATAGAACAAAATGCAACCAAAATGCTCAAATAGATAGCACTTTTAAAAGTTCTGTCTTGATTAATAGTGTGTTCTTGGTTTGAAGATTTAAGGTAAAGGTTAACTGTAATTTACATTAAATACTTACTTTATAACTTTGGCTGCACTGCTATCAGAGATAGTTCTATTTTAGCAGTGCAAATAATTTCTAAATGTCTTCTTTCGTATAAGCCACTATTAAGGCTCATTGGAGACTTGTTAAAAGGTAGTATTAACTCTTTTCTCACTTTCTGAATGATCTGAGAAAGAACTTGTTGCTCTTTTCACCACCTAGAACTTTATAAAATCTGTGCTTTTCACATGTTTCAAAATCTTCAGCCTCCTCAGAGTCTGCAGAAATTGATGTAACTCAGGTTAGACTCAAAAGTAGACACCCTTGTGTTTGTGGATTTTTAATGCTCTCTGGCACCCAGTAGGTCCTCAACTCAGACTATCTGCACTCAAGAGGAACAAATTCTGACCTAGGGGAGTGTCGTGGTTTGACACTGGCCAGACGCCAGGCACCCACGAAAAGGCCACTCACTCACCCTCCCCTGGTCTGCAGCTGGACAGAGGAGAGAAAATTTAACAAAGGGTTCATGAGTTGAGATAAGGACCAGGAGAAAACACTTCGAGGGCAAAACAGGCTCAACTTCATGATGTAAAGTGAATTTATTACTAACAAGATCACAGCAGGAGAATAAGAAGTAAAATAAGCCCTTACAAACACCCTTTCCCCTCCAACCACTCCCTCCTTCCCACCGACGGTGCAGGGAGACAGGGTGGGGGGTTTCGTCACTCCATTCCCCAAGATCTTCTTTCCGCTGCTCAGGGAGAGGAGTCGTTTCCCTGC
>VZRJ01003972.1:0-86323 GCA_013397565.1 Ptilonorhynchus violaceus | reverse complement strand
TTGTTTTGGTTTCTTCTTAAATCTGTTATCACAGAGGCGTTACCATCATCTCTAATTGGCCCAGCCTTGGCCAGCAGCACGTCCATCCTCAGAGCCATCAGGGATTGGCTCTGCTGGACATGGTGGAAGCTTCCAGCAGCTTCTCACAGCAGCCACCTCTGCGGCCCCCCCGCTACCAAAACCCAGGCCCTGCAAAACCAACACAGGAGTAAGGAGGTCACTGTTCAGACTGTAACTGAGGCTAAGGGGGCCCAAACCCATATCTCCATTTTGAAGGACTGTTCAATGGTTAGACCTCGACAACTCCCTCAGGCCTGATCCATTAATCTACGAGCAGAAGTGGCACATTACGGCTGGTGATTCCAGCTGCCAGCTCCTGTATACTGCTTACCTGGAGACTACAACAGGCAACACAATTTTTAGAGACATCCTATGCATCTAAGTGCACTCTTATCTAAGAGAAAAAGGTCAAAATTTGCTCAGAATTAGAAGGGTAGCAGTTGTACTCTTTTACGGAAGCTTTTGGTGGATCTTAATGCTTTGTGACTTCAGCTGCAAAGGAGATTCAGCATTACTGAGTATTAGCCCTACTACTGATGATAGCACAAATGTTAATGCTGAATACTTAGTACTTAACACTAAGTATCTTCTAAGCAAAGAGTCAAGAACAAGGTGTAGCTAATATGATAAATCTCATTAACACATAGGTAAGAACACAGATTAGCATAATGACAATGAAGTTGTCCATACTGTGTTTTAGCTGGTTGATACAAAAATGCTTGTGTGGTATCAATGGCTTTAGAAGTGAGTTTAACTGAGCCTTGAAAACTGTGGCTAAAAAAAAAGTACTTCAGGAGTGACTCTAGGCAAGTCACTAAATTAAAAAACAGTCCTTGAAATGTAGCTGCCAGCAAGTTAGGCTGATTGTTTTGCAGACATCCTAAAAGGAAGCACAATCTACATATCACTTGTTTCTCATTTATTTCACTTGTGATTTCTGTCAGGGGAAAGACTCATTCCTCTACTAGACAGCATCAAACAAAGGGCGGGAAGGACAGATGCACACGCAGCAAGGCAGCCCTTATTTTTGCTTTTATTGATGCAAGCTTGACTTCGGAGAGAGAAATTTCTTTGGCCTTTATCATAACAGTATACGGTCATCTTCTGTAAAATTTCCAAAATGCCTCAAGGATTTAGTCATCTAAATCATGCAGAGGCTTTTGAAATTCTTACCTTTTGTCTAATACCTGTGATTCTTGAGTCTTACACCCTGATCATGCAAACAGTTACCATTTACAGTCACTACCTCTGTCAAGGGTGGGGTTTTTGTTTGTTTGTTTGCGTTTTTGTTAGTTTGCATTTTTGTTTGTTTATTTGTTTGTTTGCTTCTAATTCCTCTATTTCTCCTATTCTCACTTGTTCACACTACAGCAGTACAACTTTATCCTCTCCTAGGCATACCGGGCAATTTCCCAGACTAGAAACAAAGAGATGTGCTGATCTTACAGAAAATTTCTCTTCCTTTAGTGCTGCCCTTGCCACTTCCCAAACATATTCTGTCATGTTGGCAAAGATCCTACATAGATCCTATCCAAGGCATCTTTGTCTCTGCCAAGTACCAGATCTTATCCTTATGTCATGATACATTGAACTGTAGAACATTTAAGAAAGTTAGATGGCTTTGGTGGCTTTTTTTTGTTCTGTTTCTTTTTTTTCTTTTTTTTTTCTGGTGTGTGTCTGTGTTCTTAAATTGGATTCAGATGTGATATTTCTCTCCAGTTTTCCAGAATATCAACAAAACTTCATTTAAAAAATGATGGGTACAGACACCAACATCCAAAGGTCAGAAGAAGAAGTTTCTGAGGGCTGGTAATAATTTCAGTATTAACAGCTGTCTGCATTTGCTCAACTCTACCTCTGCTAAGGAGATTTCCACCTATGGAAGATTTATTAAATACTTATTTTTCAGAGGCGATTTTTTCACAGGCAAATTTCTTGAGCTTAATTTACTGCACATCTTTGCTGGAATAGTTCTCAAGCCTTTGTAGATGCAAAGTCACAGGGAGCTGCCTGGATATATATGATTTCACATGCCTTGCAGATAGCTCAGAGATGCAATTGCAAAATCTAGCTCTCACAGACAGCTGGGAATTTGTGACAGTCCCTGAAGGACTTTGCATCCATAAACCAATGACTGGATTACACTGATCCATAAATGCGTTTTTCTCCTATCTCTGGCTAATGCAATACAAATAGTCTTCCTGCTGTTAGCTGTTTCTGAAGCCACACACAAGAGAACATAAAGGATATGGCATATATTCAAACAGAAAGGTCAACAGGTCATTTGCTCTTTATGCTAGCAGAAGAACTTCAATATTTGTACTGTTGCAGAAAGAAATAAATGCAGAAATACTTCTCAAGTTCTGTGTTCAGAAAATTTTGCCAAAAAGTAGGCATTCATCAGACCAAAGAGGGGATTGGTGACAGACAAAGTCTGGTCTAGAGCAGGAAAGCTCAATGCATGAACAAGCTGTGGGGATAAAGTAGCAGGCTTGTTTATCAGCAGTTTCCTGCTCTGTAAGAATCCAGGAACCCTCATGGAGGTTGTCATCTCAGCACTGTACCCCCTCTGTCAGCCTGGCTCAGGACCTTTGGTGCCTCATCCCATCCCACAGCTCCCCTTCCTTGACTGCCTGGCAGCTGGGGAGAGAGGCAGGAGGGACCTGTGTGCTGGGGGTGCAGCCAGGCATGGCTCCTGGCTGGGTGAGGGGCTCTCCCTGGCCTCTGCTCCACCAGAAGGCTGGGAAAAGGTTGCTGCCCTGCACAGAGTGAGAGAGATCCATTGCAGCAGCAAGCTGATGCTCTGGGGCACAGTTCTGGGCAGGGGCAGGGTTGTGACTGGGGACCCATGACACTGAGAAGCAGCTCCTGATAGAAAACCACGCCCTGCAAATAACAGACCAGCCGTGCAGGCTGCGTCTGTACGAGAAAATCAAACTTGCCCAGCACAGCCAGCTCTCTGCTGCTGAGGCTGATGGATACAGGACAACTCAGGCCTGTGCCATTAAACCTTCCTGCCCTCGGGAAGCAGCAGCTGCATCCAGGGAACCCAAGGAGATGGCTGTCGGGCATCATTAGCACTGAGCTCCTTCAGGGGAGAGTCAGAAGGCACAGGCCAGGAGCATTCCAGCGACAGCCAGAGTGACCCCACAGCCCAGCGCTGCTCCTGGCATTGCTCTTGCTACCAGCAGTGCAGCCACAGAAACGAATGTCACGTCCCGGAAAATACAGTGCCTAGTCAAGGGCCACCCCTGGACTGAAGCTGTATGTCCTGGTTTCCAGACCTGCCCTATACTCCAGTTCAGCCTCAATGCTATTTAAAACAACACTGGTCTGAACACTCAGCAGGTTCCCTGGGCTGTCACAACTTCCATTGCATCACAGACATTATATTAATCTTTATTCATTGCTGGGCCCCTATTTTTCTTTAATAAAAAAGTATAACATTTGATAACTTCTAAGGCACAAACCCTTCCATTGTTACTGTTGGGAAGATCATGAAGGCATTTGGACTTGGACTTCTTTTCAGACTTCTGCAGGGTCATTAAAAAGTAATTTTTCTTTAGCTACCACCTTTTTGGTTGCTATTAAAGATTCCCAGGTGTAGTTGCTCCCTAATCAGGAAGCAAATCCTTGCTTTGTAACAAGTTTCTGTACAGAAAAAAATTTTTTTCTATTTTCTAGCTTTCTCATTGACCTCGATATTTGAACATCTTTGAAAGACTCAAGCAAGATGATTAACATTCACTACATTTGTTTCTCATTTGTCTCCAAGGAAAGAAGGATATGAAGCTTTTTGCTTTGTGTATAAATATTACTTTTCTGCCTATTTTAGAGAAAAAAAATACCCACCCCTTATAGCAGAGTTTAGTTTATATTGCTTCTAAGACCATGACTCAGAGGTGACCAGAGACTAAAACAACAGCACAAAGATAACCTTTTAGTCCTTCAAAAGTAAGAACTGAGATGTCGATCTTGATTCAAGGAGAAGCCAAAGCAAGGCACCTGGGACAAGTTAACTGTTCTCACTGGGAGTTGGTGTTGCTAAGAAAATTCTTGCAGCTTTCTCTAAGAGTTGGTATTTTGAAAACACCAAAGGCTGTAGCAGTTTGCAATAGGGTACATGATGAAAGTATGACATTATGAAATTTTCAGTTCAGAAGCCTTTTTAAACTTCACAGCAGCTGGAAATGCCCAATAATCCTCATTGTAAAATTTTTCATTTCAAGAGTTCTAAGGTTTACTTATACACAAATACTTCTCATAAGCTATATATAGAAATACCTGCCCAAATATTGAAGAGGAAACAGTACAGCTTGCTGGTTTTGTTGATTTTTGCCCCAAGATAAATCTAAAATATAACCCATCAGTAAAACTTTACAAAACTGAAACACTTGGATTTACCTTATATAATCCTTACAGCTTTTACAAAAAACCCCACCCTATATGTATATAAAAGAATTTTTGCCTCAATTTTGTTTTGAACAGATGTGAAGATGCAGCTGTTACACAGACCTTTATTTCTGTGCTACCTTACTCCAGCTTGTTAAAGTGTCTCCAGTCAAGCAACCACAGCTGCAATGGTGGGACTTAGCCAATTTATTTATGTTAATCTGAGCCTAATGCAGACAAAGATCCAGAGGAACAGCTGAGCTATTTGACAGATCTTCAGCAACTCAGGTAATCTACAGTGGTTGCATGTGTGGACAAGGGGCCAAGTACAGGGAGGTTTTTTTGTAAAACAAGACTTGGAAATATCAGACCCCATACAATTATAAGTCACAAGATTTGACCACTTACCCACCCTGTTTAGATTGGCAAAGCACAGCTATCCTCACAAAGAATTATCTGGTTTTTCAGTGGTGTCAATCTATGGTTGATTCCACATGCTCAAGTTTGGAGGATCTCCCAGAGTGTCTGCAGTTTGAAACAACAGTTTCTCAACTCTAAGTGTACCAGAACTTCAAATAAAAATCTCAGCCACCTATACCGCCAATATTGCAGGTCAGTCACGAGGAAAGCTGTAAGAAAAATAATTACAGAGGCAAGTTAACACTGCTTTCAACGATTTTATTGTAATGGACTAAATGGATCTGCTTTAAAGTGACTCTCTGTTAATATGGGGTTTCATAAATAAGCAGCACTAACCCTCACCTGATTTAAAATACAAATCTGAATGTTTACAATATTGGAGATCATCGTACTCTTCTTACATATGCTCTTACCATTGTTATTTTGCAATGCATTAGTTTCTTAGGAAACATTTCTTAGGAAACATTTCTTTGCCAAGAGGTTGGTCAGACAGTGGAACAGCCTTCCTGGACAGGTGATAGGTGCCCCAAGCCTGTCAGTGTTCAAGAGGCATTTGGACAATGCCCTTCTTAATGTGCTTTGACTTCTGCTCAGCCCTGTCAGATAGCTGGACTACATGGTTGCTACTGAAATAGTATATCCTACCCTATCCTATCCTAATTATTTATTAGATGTAACAGTCCTTTTCCTTTTCTTGTTCAAGATCACATCACCTGAAGAAAGCCCTGTCAGCCTCCAATAAAGCTTGCTTTGTGCCTGTTTTCACGTAACTATTGTGTACGTGACCTGATGCCTTTCTTGATTTTGCTCATGTCAATACCATGAAGCATCAGCAGCGCCGTATTTAAGAATCTGGGTGGATATCACTGGGCTCATGTGGAAGCCAGCTGAGAGCCTGAAAAAATAACTGTGTGTTGATTTTTCTTAGTAGAGCTATTTTCTCATTTTAAAGGGATTACATCTTGTTTTCATAGAATCAAACAGTATCTTGATTGGAAGGGACATTAAAGATCATCTGGTTCCAACTCCTCTGACAGTGGCAGGGACAGCTTTCACTAGACTAGGTTGCTCAGAACTCCATCCAACCTGGCCTTGAACACTTCCAGGGATGGGGCAGCCATCTGTCCAGCTTCTCTGGACAACCTGTTCCAGTGCCTCACCACCCTCACAGTAAAGAATATCTTCCCAATATCTAACCTAAACCTATTCTCTTTCAGTTTGAAAGTCCTCCCCTTGCCCTGTCACTACGTTTACTCTTGTAAACAGTCCCTCTCCCTCTCTCTTGTGAGCTCCCTTCAGGTACTGGAAGGATGGAACTAGGTCATCCCGAAGCCTTCACTTCCAGACTGAGCAATCCCAATTCTCTCAGCCTTTCCTCATAGGAGAGGTTCTCCATCTCTCTGATCATCCTGGTGGCCTTCTCTAGACCCTCTCCAACAGGGCCACGTTCTTCCTTGGCTGGGGAGCGTGAGAGACTGAAATGTTAAAGGTTAATGGCTCAGTCCATTGTCAGCTATTGGAAAAAGCAGCAGGTGCATTGCTTGCAGTGCAGATTTGCACTCCCAGCCAAAGGGGGGAGGAGAGTTTTTGGGTGTGTGGTGGCAAAACCTCTGATCTGCCTAACAACAGCCCAGGTGCAGAGGGGGTGAGCACCCACCACAGGAGGACGACCAGAACAAACCAACCTTTGGGTGGCAACAAGCTGTGTTTTCAGCCAGTACAGGAGAAGGCCAGTAAGAAGCAGATCCTGCGAGGTGGGACAATGCTTTTTATCATGCCCATGTCCTCCTGTGCACAACTGGCTCAGGTGTAAAACTCCCACCCATGGGAGATACCAGGACATTCATATGTAAGCCTGCAGGTATTCATCCCATCACATGGGGGATACCAGGCTCAACTACATGGTTTCTGTATATTTAAGAGAACTACACTTTGTCCCTGCTCAAAGATGACTAGAATACGCCTAGTACTACACAGAGCACCTGCTGAGAAGGGAAGCGTGCCAGCTTGGATCTGGCATTTCATGGAACTTCCCACTGATCTCGGAGCCTGGGCAAAGTGAATCTGAACCTGCATGTGAAACATCACAGTAGCCATTTCCCCTGCTGAGACAAACTGCACAAGAACACTCCCCTCCACATCGCCTTTAGGTGGTGAGAGATGGGTAGAGTGACCATGAACTGAGTTTAAGCCTTAACTATGCCCGAATTTAAAGAGTGATTGAAAATAAAGATGGTCTGTCTTTTTTCTACAACCACACACCATTAATTAAGAAAGCACTTAAAAGTTTCTTAGCCCTTCCTACAGGTTGAACAAGCCCATCCTAGAAATGTTTCTGATAAGACAAGTGCTGAGCCACAGGTTACCTACCTTAACAGCAGGTGTCCACAAAGATTTTGAAGGAAAAATGGGCTTTTTTTCTAGTAAAGTAGGCCTTTTGAAACCTAGGAAATCCAGAAGCTGCCTGTGAGTTTCTGAATTGACTGTAACTTTTGAGTATGAGAAAATAGGGGTAATTTTTATTTTTACACATGACAATAGCTTTTCTTTTCCTCTGGAATGGTATTTCCCTACATGACACTAAATATGAAAGAGCATGCAGCATTATTTATTCCTCTTACACTACTTAGGAAACTGATTTATTATAAGGAAATTAAAGAACTATCTGTCTGAACACTGCAATCAGAAAAACATATTTCCATCTAGAGTTCTTGTATCACAAAAACCTGAAATTAATTAGTCACGATGAGATCTGTAAAGATTAGTATGTTCATAAAAATGAGAGATAAATAGTCAGTAAAAGGCAAAACTACTGGAACTGACTTAAATGGCAGAAGTGAAAAAGATGACCAACCAGATCCATAATATTTAAATAATCTTTAGAGTTAAAGTGTATTTTAGATTGAAGAAGATCTCTGGATGTCATCTAGTCAGTCACAGCAGGGCCAGTTTGCTAAGGATCATGTCCAGGTGAGTTCTAACTATTCAAAAATAGAGATTTCAGACTTTCTGTTAGTATAGTCTAAGTACAGTTAGCAGCACAGTTAAACAGAAAACATCACATCTTTCTTATTTTATTTAAATTTATTGCAAGATCAAAGGTTTCACGAAAAATAGAAACTTACAAATTGTGTGAATAGTTTTAATGCACTCATAAAGAGACATTAAAAGAAAATTGACTAAGATTCTGTACTATATCTGCAATATAATTCACTGGCTTTATTCTCAAAATATTGTTGCCATTTTGGAGTAAATAAAAAGCATAGCATTACACATGTTCACAAGTATTTACCACTTATTTAAAACAAAATCTTTACGATATATTTTTTTTCCAGAGAAATTAGTTCATCCCCATTTTGAAAAGTCTAAAAAGAAAACATTCAACATCCTCACTGAAAGTAATGTGAGCTGATGTTTCTGTTGTAAAAAATTATGCTATGGAAATCAACAAACAGCTTTACAGAGTTATACAGCCATACTAAACAAGCTACTATGTTATGCTGCATTAGGCCTTCTGGATTAGCAAAACATTTTGACAATAATGGCAACTTTTCAGCTGAAGCTTAAGCATTTCATAGTTTGGATTAAAATGCTGTAACCTTTGAAAAACAAATATCCAGTGTTACACACCTGACAACATTCTTAACCAAATGGAAATACTCAAAAGGTTAAGGCAACTCCAAATTGAAGCTGCAATGTCTGTATTTTCACAATTCCCTGCTCAAATTTAACTCCTTGCAATGCAATGTGTGAGGGAGCGAGACAGAGGCTGCGTGGTACTTGGTTGCTGGCTGGGGCTAAACCACAACGGTCCCACAAAGAAAATTTATCATTTTATGTGTTTAATTTGGATATTTTCTTGCACACACAGTACTAAGAAGCATCTAATCCTACAAAATGATACCCACGATGGTATTCATGTTTAGATGGCCTTCTCAAGGTAAGCACTCTTCGCATTGTAAAATCCATGCTAAAATAACAAGCACACAGGAAATGAGAGGAATCCTGTTATTGACTTATATCCATTCATATGAATTTTCCAATTCATCAACAGAACAGCATAGTCAAAGAAGACATATTCACTTGGAATACTTTTTAAAATTGTTTTTTTTAGATTTTTTTCAGCCAGATACAATAAACATTGTTAACTCATTTCTGATAGCTGGTGTATTCAGCTATTCTTTGTCTTCATGAAGTGTAGCTGGTTATCACTGTTAGGCTAAGCACTGTTACTCATTATTAAAATGTCAATGTGTAAAGATTTTAATATCGCTACAGCTTCTTATATTTAAAGAAAAAAAAATGAAAGAAAATGTTGATAAGAAAATGATAATTCACTGTGGATTTGCTACTCTGTATCTCAAAACCTCTGGGGTAGCTTTAGTAAATAAAAAGCATCAAGTTTAGTTCCTGGTTTCAACACAGGCCTCTGCTGATCAACTGCACTGGTGCTAGCACTGAGTTACCATTTACAGATCAAAGGAAACACACATGGCCAAGGCAAAGTAAACAGAGGAAAACAAGCTTAACATCTATAACTCAAACTATCCAGAGAACTAGTAGGAATCCACTTCAAGAAATTTGCCAAAGGCTTTTATAACTTTTATGCAAACAAAACCACAATGCATTTCTAAAGTTTTGCTTCAATATTTGTACTTAGTTGTACAGTACGTTAAAGTCAGTGTACAGCTTTTGCCATTTTACTGTAACCTCTGTAAACTCACAACTATATTGCATCATATGAAAGGTTATAAACCCTTCTGCAATCCCCATTAGATCTACTGAATGCAGCAGAGTGAACATGTTGGTACAGAAGGTTAGGAGCCAGAAGACATGTTGGGGGTCCAGCCCATTTGATAAGCCCGCTCCAGTGTTCTCTTGCAATCCTGCAGCACAGTACTGAAGGTTATGTGTGGATATTGCTGCACCAGCTGCTCCACCGTGGCCTCATTCACCTGCAATAGAGGAACAGAATCTGTGATGTGCGAAAAGTGAAAAAGGGCAACATTAGGCAAGCTAAATGAATGGCCAAACTTTGGACTCCCAGGTGGGCTTGCAGGATTGGGGTCCTCACTGTTGCTGTAAGTTTGGGTGCCTTTACCACGAAATAAATATATAGAATGTAATGTCCTCTTAGAGAATGAAAAAAACCAAAATCAACCCCCATGCCTTGATTTTATTGTAAAGGGAGAAGTTTTACCAGCCTGGTTTAACAAAGTGCTGCCCAGAGTAAGAGATTTCTACCTTAAAATAGAAGCATATTTACTTAAAGTTGCTCAAGCAGATATAGGTTTAAAATGCAGGATTTTTTTTGGCTTTGGAAAATGAAAATTAATTACACCTATTTATGGCACTGTTACGGATACTTTTATAAATACGAAGTAGTAACTCCCAATTAACTTTACTGAAATGAACTTGCACTGTATGGTTGCTATCAACAAGTTTGCAATGAAAAGTAACAGATAACATGACTAAAGATGGTGAAAAGAATGCAAATTATTCTATAGTGCAGGCAGATCAATTTACCAATTACTCCTCTATGTGACCTTTTCTGAAGGTTAAAAGTCCTGCATGTCTTCACATACATGACTGGCAGAAGATTTTATTTTAGCCTTCTGGTGTGATGATAACTCTGCAGAAAGATTTTTGTGGGCAGGAATGTTGGGATCAATAATTAAAACACACTAGATTGTTGGGTCTGGGATGACCCTCTTAAATCTGACACATCAAAGTTAGCACCTTTATTCTTCATAAGACAATGCAATCAGACAAGCCCAGCTAAACCTAACACCTTTACAATTGCAGAGCTGTGAGGGGATTAATTTGTCAATTATTTTAAAGATGACTGCAGTTCATACCACAGAGGTAAACAGCTTTCTTCAGCCTTCAGACAAATAAAAGATTAACCTAAGAACCACGACTTCTAGTTAGCTCTCTTTGAAATCTTTGCTGAGCACTTGGGCATTTTAAAATGCAGTGATACTACCGTTACTGAACCACCTATATCAGTAGGATGTACAACTGATGGCATTGTTTGCTTTTTTTTCCCCACAGTGTTCCACATTCAAGGCCAAAAGTAAAAAGCCAGACTGAAATGTTTACTACCATTACAAAGATCCGTCTTGCGAATAATATTTTAAAGAACAGTAACCACAGTATCTAATAATATTTTTGTCCTTAAAAGATAACAAGGAGAACTTCCTTCTGAACAGTGACTGCACCCAATGACAAGGATAAATGAAAGGTTTAATATCCAGTTCTTCTACTTTGATAATAGAAACACTCAATCTTCATTGGAAGTTTCATCTAGCTGAGACTGACTTGGATAGAAAACTGGTTTAACTTCACAGCACAAACTGTACTTCTCTGGCAAATTGCTATGTTACAGTAACATCTTCCAGTGCTGAAAAACAAGAAGTGACTTTTAATAAATCAGAATGAAATCAGAGATAGCACAAGTCCCCCATAATATGTGATATTTACAGCTGAATACATACTTGCAAACTGTAAGCAACAATTCACAGAAATATTGCTTGGAAGGGAAGAATCCCTCAAAGTAGCAGTATTTGCTACTTTATGCCTATTCAAAAATAGTCAAAAGTCTATTTTCATTAGATTTATGCTGCAGAGAGCCACGGCAGAATCTGTCATGCTACCAGAAACTTCTCTTAATGGTTAAGTCAGCCACATTGAAGATGCTTACCACAGACAGCTGCTCAATTTGGTTTTTCTTAACAGGAAACTTAAAGAAGATGCATTATTTATCTAGTAGATACCTGCAAATACTACTAGTAGATAGAAGTTGTTATGATTTGGCATTTACCTGTTGAGCATAATTTGTTAGAATAGCACAGATATTACGGCTTTAGAGCCAGTGTCATATGCATATTTTCTGTCACAGGAAACAAATAAGGCAAATTCATTACAAACATGATGTTCAAACATACGAAGATAATAAATGATCTCCATGTCCTGGTTTACTGGCCTCAGAACATGCACAGAAGCTACAGTCTAGGTAGGTATAAGCTAATGTATTTACTACCAGAACAACTTAAGCATGGCCCATGATATTCAGGAAGACAGATGATGTTGCTATGGTATCTTTTATTCTTAAAACCCATGAAGAAATCTATAGAAAACCACCTAGCACTAACTGCTTATCCTAAGTTTTTGCTGATATTACTAGTTTAAATAATATTTAATTGCTATTAATATTTACTAAACAGAAGAAGGAAACTTTTGGTATGGTGTGCCAAATACAGTTACAAAATAAACATGAGTATGCAGAGGGCAGATAAAACCATTGCAGAAGTGCCACTGACAAAATCAGCTATTTTACGGCCAAAGCCTGAAGAGTAGAAGCTTTTCTCATTTTTTTTACTGGAGCATTAAACGCATATTTTAAATTATTAGTTTGATCCTAGACAACAACTTGTGTTATAACTTCTTGTTAAACACCAAAGTAATGACAAATCCTATGTGCCTATTTGGAACCTGAACATTTACAGAAAGAAATTACTTTGAGTTTGAAAAACTGAATTTACTCTCATGATAAAGGAAAAAATTATCTTACCAACCTTCATTACAAATGATCAAATATATGTAGCTTTAAGTTAAATGTAAGTATTTTTAATCCTAAGAGAGTAACAGCAAATCGTTAAGAATTATGCTGGACAAACTAAATTCAATGTAAGATTACACAACGGAAGAGGGGGAAAAAGGATCTTATTGGGCAATGAGACAACCAACCTGTGTCCAGAGATGAGAAAAAAACGTGGACAGTTAAACTACAAATGATTCCCTATCAAAAGATTTTGATCCCTTTTCTTTACCATGAGAAAAGTCAGGTCAGACACTAAAACAGTGTAAAACTTTTCATATTTTAAACTTTCTGTAGTATTAGTCTAGAACTGCACTATCTAAAAGGTAGGAAAAAAGAGAAATAAAAATTTTATTCTCTGTTAATAGATGTGAAAAGTAATATCTAAGTCAACTGAGTATCCTTGTCATCATTTCCCTAGTGGTAGAATTAAGATGAAAAGAAGTCTTATGCCCAACCATTAGAACACAAGCTTCTCTCTCTTTGTTCAGATCAGCCTGGCTGGTGATAAAACGAAAGTACTGAATGTCATTCCCAAAATAAGTTCATTACACAAACAGAGCAATTTTCCCTTCTGAGCTTAAACATTCTTGTTCAATGAATGAAAACTAAAAATCCCCACATCTTAATATGCTTTAAAATGCTGTATTTTTCTTTCACAGAACTTTCATTAATCTTCATCTTTTGAGTTGTCAAAAAAAGACTACTGTCTGCAGATAAACAACTTAGATTATCTGATACATAATCATTCATTTGAATTTGAATAGCTCTTCAATTATATTTTAACACATAATGAGAGAATGCAGCCCTTATCATTAAGAGTGAAAGTAATAGGTTTGTGCATATCCTGGTCATCAAACGAAAAAGAAACTAACAACAAAAATTTTTTCTTGCTGAAATAAAAATTCGTCCCAGGCCATAGATTAAAAAAAACCAAAACAAAACAAAGGAAAAGATGGGTTACAGAAACTGGCAGGACTGAATGGTATCACCTCCTTTTAACTCAATTAGAGCAGTTACCTAGAATTCATAATTTGGAATACTTTTTGCTTAAAGACATACTTTAAAGCCTGTTTCCCAAAAGAATATACCTGATTTTGTGACAAATGTTACTTGGGGTAGGACCTCCTTAATTTCTTCCTCTAATGACAGTGTGGTTGTGTAGAGAGTATTTAAATATTATCAGCACTAGAGAATACTTCCTCATGTGGTAATTAGAAATTCATCTCAGAAAGAAAAACAAGAAAACCCTTCTAGTCCATGTGAATTGGAGCATTGGTGAAAGGGTTTTGCGTATGCCCCTTCAGAGAACTTTCATGTCACTCTCCTACGTACACACAAAATGTGGCCGAAATACTGAGAAAAATGGAAAATCAGTGCTCAACACTCTTACTCCCCTTTAGGTAAAACGATCTGCCCGTAACAGGAAGCCTGAAGAACTCCACACTCTGTCAATATTTTTCCTAGAATAAACTAACAACACTTATGAGCTGATTTTTTCAGGCTCAGAGTAAACTGAAACTACAGTTTTCAAATAAAAACCTACTCACAGAAAAATATTCATTCAGATTTTGTTCTGGCATGCTATATTTACTCATCCAGTCTGATTGCCAGTATTTACTGATTTGGTACACCACTCATCTGACACAGAACATTTTCAGAAATTTCTGTTGCGCTACCTTCCACAAGTTCTCATGAAAAATTCAAATCGCAAAAAAACCCCAGTTATTAGATAATTTTTTTTTCTTTTAAATGTGCCATGTCAATTTGTTCTAGTGATAATTTCAGCATTGTTTTCTTTAATTTCTAGATTCTAAATTCAGGAATTTCTAAATATATCAAATGATTCCAAAGGGCTAGGATCTACTTTTTTTTAACTTTTGCTTTCATTATGTTCCTATGACAGCCCTTATTAAACTCAAAGGAGTTAAGTTTTCCTAACCCTGTTAAGGTAAATTAGAGTTGAAACTATCAGCCAAACTAGGTTTTTCTTTTTAATGAGACTGATAGCTTCATTCACAACTCAGGAACAAAAAAGACCTGTTTTCCTAAACAGGTCTTTCCTAGTTACTTTTATTTAGCTTGTCTTTTGTTGATCTCCTGGAAACCTTCTCTGGGATTGGAACTCCAAGTGGCACATAAAGGGGCTTCGAAAAACTTTGGTTTTAACTGAGAGAACTCTTAGTCTACACTGTCAAGAATTGTAATATTGCCTAGTGATCTCCAAAACTCCTCCTATGGGTGTATCAAGGGCAGTCTTAGAATGCAGTTCCGACTCTAAAACTACTAAACCATGCCAAAAATGGCTGTGTTGTGTCACCTAGAGCAATGCTGGAAATGGAGAGTAAGTCACCACCTGAAATGCAAGTTTTATGCAGCTCCACACAGTGACAGAGTATTCAGTGTTAATCTAAAGAGGTTGAATGGTCTTGTTCAATGAACAAATCCTAAAAATCGTCACGTCTTAATTACTTCAGTGTAATGACCAACTCACTCAATAACTGAAAAGTTATCTCTATTGCAAGCTAATAAATGAAACCAATAAGCAGCTATATAAACAAAAAAGCTAAAGCCCCCCAAACCTAAACTTGCAAAACCAGATTAGTGCAAAGGTGCAGTACTAGAGCTTCTTACAAAAACCTTCTTGTGTCCCTCAGACCATCATTCAGGGGTGACAGCTGAAATAATTTTTGCTTAGTATCTAACCTAGCACTTGGAACAGGCATTGGCTGGCTGATTTCTGAGGACAATACAGGCTGGTATCTTCAGTTACATAACTTTATAGGCCAGTCATTAATAAAAAATAACAGACTGAATTATAATACCATGAGTCAGCAGTATCTGCACAGAAAGGCATGAATAATACATAGAACTGCTAGCTTAATCTTAGAAGTCTAGTACTTGTTAAGTGTTTCAGGGAAATGTTAGCAGGTGAGAGGTAACATTCAGACCAAAAGACTTTGAGGGCTGCCACACAGATGATATTTAGGTTAGAAGAACAGCACAAGTATTATCATTATATTTCGACATACAAAGAATCACAAAATCAACTTTACACAAAATAAATGCAAATGGATTTGTCACAAAAGGGCTTTCCTATCATGTTGTTGACGTTTTTGCTTATGGAATGGTATTGCAGCATCAGGGGTACTGAAATTTGTGTGCACTTCTGTCTCAGTATACACAGAGGAGTAGTATATGAAAGCCAAATTTGTATGCCATGGTCAAAGAAATTACTTTGTAGTCATTTTATGTATCCATAATGATGGATTTGGAAAACATGTTATGTTCCAATTTCTCTAATGTTTTACAATAAAATCCAAAATATACATACTTCAAGTTATAAGAAAAACATCTTCATACAGTCTTTCTCTTCTCTTCTCTTCTCTTCTCTTCTCTTCTCTTCTCTTCTCTTCTCTTCTCTTCTCTTCTCTCTTCTCTTCTCTTCTCTTCTCTTCTCTTCTCTTTCTCTTCTCTTCTCTTCTCTTCTCTTCTCTTCTCTTCTCTTCNGATTTTTTTTCTGCTAATAGTTGAATGAATTATATTCTCAGGTGGCCCAATTATAACTGTTGCCTGTAGCCATAACAAAATTAAAGATTTCTGGAAACGTTTTGTGTGAAGTGCACTTGATCAGCTAAGGCAGACATATTCCACAGAGTTTCAGTGACTGCCCTTATGCTCAGGGGCAGAACCTTTGTTTAGGACTTTAATAAAATAACAGCACTACCAATATTAGCACAATATCCTATAGTCCAAATAAAGTCCCTTATGACTTCAGCAAAGAATGTATTTTGACTTAGTGGATGCTGTTATAGAAAAAAAAAAACCAACCAGAAAAAAGCATATATGCACACATATACAAACACTGTATTTGTAGACTCATAAATAATGAAATTGGTAAGTGTATGTCTGATGTACTATTATTATCATGACATTTGACAACTTAATTGTGTTAAACCCTAGCAATTAATTTCCCATTTATATTTGTAAAACGGAAGGAGTAGGTAAACAGAAAGATTTGCAATCTTTTCTGCCATGTGAATTGAAATAAATGGAATACACAAATCTTCTATTATTCCATGGTAGCACTTCTGGAAGGATTTCAGAAAATGTAGCAAGGTTGCTTGTGGAGTATATCTACTTTACAGTTCTTGTTTAAATCACAACTGAAAGGGATGAAATCCATTGTTGTGGTTGTTTTCTTGTGTGAATGTTATTGCCTCAAACTGCCAGTCTGCTGCAAACTAGCAAGATCCATTTCAGATCTCTGTGACGATGCACAGTTTTCTAGCAGACCCCTTGTTTTAGGGCTTTCTGTCCTAATCATTGCTGCCAACACACTACTGAATATTAGGGTTGTGTAAGAAATCAAGTTTTCACTCTCAATTCTCTTTGCTTATTGTGAAGGTTTACTTTCCTATTAAATCAGAGGCACTATGCTGCAGGAGCCTTTCAGTTTGGCTCGTTAGCTAATTCTGGTTAGTCGGTTTGCCTATTCTGTCCGTTTCATCAGATGAACTTCTAGACTCCAGATATAGAAGATTTCAAGGTAAAAATATTACCAGTGTTACGTGCATTTCAAATGCTTTGTTCTTATAAAAACGGCAGTTAATAAAGACCCATATGCAGTGAAATGACAGTGTTAATTTATATAGTGATAAATATTCTTTCAGATTACTTTCTGCCTGTTGAATTAATAGCATTGAATATTTTCCTTCCTATTCGAGTACATTAACAATAATTTGAGCACATTACTGTAATACCTGTCAAAATGATAGCATGTAAAACTAACAGAGAAATCCTTCTCAAAAGTTGCCAGCTGGCAAAAATAACTGGAAGTTCCAGGGAGCAATGCTTCTAAAAAATTTCTGTCTCTTTTTTTTAATCCATAAAAATGCTGACTAGTTCACATTGCATTCCTCCTTAATAGTTGGCCTTATCCTGATTTTGAACTGCTGATCACCATCTGAGGGCCCATCTTTCTACGGAATGACATGGTCAGGTGGGTGCTTTTTAAAAACAAGGACAGTTTCATTAACTCAGGAAGATTCCATCTTCAGCCTAGTGCCATCGAACTGTTGCAGAACTATCAGCTTGGAGCATGAAAGTCTTTCAGCAAAGAAACAGTTAAACTAGAAGAGCAAAATGTTCCATTTGTATAAAAATCCTTTTTTTTTTTTTTTAATTTTAGCAGATGCTTTCGTTTACACACATAATGGATCTGTAATCCTAGTTAGCTAAGGGGAAAAGCCAAAAGTAGTATTGTTCAGACTTTTAAAATTGCTGTATTGAAAACCGAAGTGAAATAAATGCTATTTTTCTTTTGTTGTGGGATAGCTGTGGTTTCCTTCTAATGAGATTCACAGATTTCACAAATCTAAAATCTTCATTATTCATACAGAGATGTATCAATCGCAGCTCCTACATTATACACATAAAACTTCGAAAAATACAGCAATTCCTTTTTAATATGCAGCAACGTAACTTGAACAAATTATAGTAATTTAACAGAAAAAAAGGGCTATAGAATTTTTCTTAAAGGGAAGGATTGGATATTTTCATTCCTCTTCAAATCACAAAACCATAATTTCAAATCTCAGAATGAACCCCTTTAATAAAAAAGAAAAAATGGTAGCAATTTGTCAGGTTTTCTGTTCGGGCTAATGATAGTTAGCATTTTCTGAAGGTAGAAGGCAAATTGCTGTGATAATTATATTAAAACAAGCCATGGCTCTCTATTCTCACTGTTCTACCATTCATTAAGAACAGTTTAGCTCAAAACTGTATTTGAAATTAAAAGATGTATCTCTAGAACCTAGGATATGATCTCTTTTTCACTTACCTTCAGCTGCAGACTAGCTACATAAATGAAAAGTTTGTGAGTGAAGCATAAAAATGTTTCTCTTATACAACAGGAGCTGCATCCCAGTTAGGCTAATAATTTGCAGTCTTCACTGAATATGTATTTACAAATATTTTTTAAAACAGGTTTTGTAGAAGGAAAAAGTGATAAATTGTATTAAAAATCTACATATTTTCTAAAAATCTTACTCTTACTTAAGATGCAAATGATTTCTTAACTGACCATTTTTATTTTTAGGCATCATCTATCTTCCTTCCTCTCTCTGGTAACACAAAATAGTTTGTCTTTTTGTCAGTTGTACTGGCCGGCAATTTCTGTGCTCTAATATCTCAGTAAAACTAGAATAGGAAATATATGCTACAATTCATCTGAGAAAGTCATCTGGAATAAGATACAGGCTTTCAGAAGTATTTTCATGAAAAGCAAACATGTCTTTTTTGAGAAATTCATCTAAAAAAAAGAAAAAGAAAAAAGGCAAAAAAAAAAAAAGGCAAGCAAGCAAAAAGGCCAACATGATTTATTAACTAAGTTGTATATCCCTTCACAGCCAACTTAGTTGGACTCTCTTCATTTAATCCACACACAGTTCTGAATCCTGAATTTTGTGGCCTCTGTTTTTCAGTGTCATTTTTCTGCCTATGTTCCCAAGAAATGTCTCCTGCATTTACGTAGAAGCACTGCTGATAACCATTGCAAATAGCACCACAGTTATAGCAAAAGGATCTTGAAATATGAAAATCTTGTGTGAGAAAAGTTGCAGGAAGATTATTGTGACATACTGTTCAACCAGTCAAGCTATCACCCAGAACAAAAAAATAAAATTTTTAGCCCCTATTTTCTAGCTGATACCAGCCATTTTCCCCAAGGGTGAAGATTTCAAGCTGCCATTATTTAAAGCTGTTTCACTTGTGGTGAGAGCACAAGAAAGAAGCGCTACAAAGACATCTTTCAAATGAGTTCTAGCAATAAATAGTACAGAGAACATCACCCTCTTCCTCCATTTTTTTTTCAAATATGAAATATTTCAAAATATTTAATTAAGTAACTAGAAGAAGTAAATGGGATCTAGATCAGTTTAAGGGCAGGAATGTATAGTACTGTGTTCAGAAAAAGAAGCTTGAAACACGTGCATTTAAATCTGTTGTTTTGGCATCATTTTTTGCCCTTAGGATGCAAGTAAAGTTCTCAGGCATTCTGATGTCTGTCTGTGTCTGGGAGGAAAGAAAGTATCCCATAACTGCCCACACCTTTCTCAAGGTACTTAAAGCATTTAAAGGAAAGGAGGAATTATACTTTAAAATATGTACTTTCCTAAGCTGTGATAAAAAATACAGAGCTACAATTAAAATCTGGTTGAAAGAACAGATAGTGATGTTCTCTTTCTGCTACGGGGGAACTAACCCAAGGTGAAGTGAATGGAATATAACCCCTTGCTATGCTTTTCTTGGTGTTTACTGGAGTGACAAACCAAGAGTTTCCGTGCCCCTGAGCAGCACCAACCTGCCATGGGCTCCCACACAGCCACATCAAGTCCTAAAACACAACCTTGGGCTGCAGCCTCCAGCAGCACAGCACGCCTCTGTGCACAGAAACAGGGAGTTTGTGGTCCCACCCTGCTCCCAGAGCACTGGGAGGGGGTGACACGAAGGAACGAAACCTGGCTTGCTGCTACGGGGAGCGCGGCATGGCGCAAACACAGGCAACGACACCAGAATGCAAAGCAGAAATGCCCTGTCTTTTATGCCTTTTCCAATTACAAACCTCTAAAATGGCCTGCTTAGGCCTCAAATAATGACTGATTTTATCTCTTACAGCTTTCAAAAGAAATGGAGACTCAGAACGGCAACATTATCTTTTTATAGAACATCTGACTTGTGCAGTCCCAAGTGCTGCCTGGTGCCTGCACAGATCCACATGTACCCATGTACACAAATACACATTTGCACAGTTGATACCCTGTCCTGGAGAGAGATCAGAAGGGAGAAGAGTCCTAGCTGCTTCCAAGTACCTGTTGATGTTGGTATGCAGGCAACTTGGATATTTCATTGTCCAAAATATAGGTATTGAAAAACACTTAGGGTCTACTTTCTCAGTGCTTTCATACTTCTGGAGGTTTGGATGACAATCTCTCAGATGTGTCCCATCTGATACGGAAAAGTGAACTGAAATATATGCTCTCATTATGATGACCTCATGGTAAAGTCAGCATTTTTTCATGACATTTCTCAACACAATGCCATCTATTTTAAGGCAAAGACCATATTGCTCCTGTGGTGTGCATGTTAGCTGGTAGGAAAAATTATAAAAAGAAAGGTCATGGCAATAGCAGTTTGATGAAAAATGAATAATTTGATTATTTTCGTGGTGTGGATCAATAATGCTCTGCATCTACTGAAACACATTGCCTGGAGGCACTTGGATAATCAATGGCATAAAACAGAGACTGCCTTTACCCAGGCTTGCAGCCTCTCTTGATCTTTCTGGGGAGGACCCTTGACGCCTCTAATTTATGTCAAGTGCATATCAAAGAAATTCCAAAGAGCCTGGCTCATAAAGAGTGTTTTAGTGGTACCCATTTGAAGTCTACTTACATATGTTCCTTATGTAACTGTGTTTAAGTACTTCCCCTCCAAATGCCTGAGAATTCTTAGAGAGGCATAAAAGCTACCTGGTACTAGTGTAACAGTCAGTACCTCAGAAAAGGATGTCTGGTTAGAAGGGACAAATCTTCTAACCTTCTCTTCACTGCAAGCTGACAACAGTACAAAGACAAGAATTTCAGCCAACAGGGAATGTAAATAAACCCTTCTGCACCACCCAAGAATTCTCTTTAATGATGTGCTGGACACTGACATTTTTAATTTAATAGAGCAGCCACTGGAAAAAATTAGTTCTGCATGATATTGGGGAGAGACAGTTGAGAGCATGATTTTGTTCAGTAATTTCTCTGTTCATTTGCAGTGGAAAAAGGGAGTTGGCATCTTCTGGCTGCCAAAAATCCCTTAAGTCAAGGATTCTTACTCCATTCTGTCTGTGGAGCTATTCTTCCCATCAAGGCTTTGCAAACAAGAAAATAATTTCCAGTAGTAGTCCCAGGGACAACACTGTTTGCTGTAGCAGCATTTACTAATTTCTTAACATGTTTTAGCTACCATAGGTTGAATACTTGCAGATGCACACACACACTTGCCAGGCACACAGTTAACAGTGCTTTTCTATCTTCCCTGAAGCTTTCTTAAGGAATATTTATTTTTTTTCCTTTTGACTTTCATAACAAAAAAGATGGTGTATACTTCTCTGTAAGGAACTAGAAAAGCACTGACCAGCAATTAGAGGAATACAGACTGTAGTACATGTCTACAAAAACCACATATAGTTTAACTTATGAGGTAGTAAAGCTTGTTTTCAACATCAAGATCATTGATTTTCTATAGCAGCTGAAGACAGAATGAAATTATTGCACTTATTAGATCCTTGTTGATTGTTCAACATTAGCTAAACTCACAAAATAAATACACGTGTAAAAGCGGTTAGATGATTCAGGGTCAGATCTAATTCCCAAGGTCAAGTTACCCTTTTAACATCCTCTAAGTACATAATCTTAGCACAATCCATCAAAGAGATTCACACACTCTTTTTGTCTGTTGGCTCTTATAAAACAGTAATGTTTAGGAGATTAAGTGGACTCAGCCTTGATAGACAGAGCAATTCTTCCAAAGTGATCAACCTCCTCTCAAACTGGAAACTGTCTAAGGCTGGCTTTGCAAAATGTTATTTCTAACTTTATAACTGACCTGGACATTATTATTCCCTGCCATTTGAAATACTGGAGTTTGTCACTATCTTCTATAGTGCACTGTGAGAGATGCAAGGCAATGGTTTGGAGCACAAAGTTTCTTAGACTAAAACCTGTTTCTCCACAGGCTGTATCCAAACAGAAATCCACAAGCCTGAGAGATGCTTATGATAGGCATCACAAGCTGGACATTTTGCTGATGATGGCTGGAAAAGAAACAAGCCCTGCAGGTTTATGTGGAGACTTGAGGTCAGAGACTCTGGACCTCCAGTGACTTTTCTTTTAGCTATTTCTGCTGTGTTCCTGGGCCTCTTGATCTCTCTTCTAAACAGGAACATGCATTCTGAAGGCTGTATACAGGGTGAAGCGGAGCTGGACTGCCTTATCCTCTTTTCTTCTAATGATAAAGTGCTAAAACTTATAGACATTCTTAATCTACTACAAGTGTAAAGCTATATAATAAGAAACTCAGTATTTTTTTCTCCTCCTAGCATTTTGGTTTCATCCAAATCTTTGTCCTTTTGTTTCCAAAACCATCACATATGAGCGTCAGCACAGATATACAGAAAATCACTAAATCATCCTGGAAGTAACACTAAAGATTTTTTTTTCCTTTCGTTTTAAAAAACAAAGTAGTCTGTCACAGTAATAACATGACATACCAGCCACAAAATTAGACAAAAATATTCAGAACTGCAACCGGGCAGATTTTACAAAAAACTTTTGTGAGCACCTCAGGCTGCTAGTGTAACCTATGGGTGTATTTTGAAAATCTATGTCAGTAAAAATTTATAATGCTCCTTTTTAGTTCTCTGGATACCCTTTACATATGTGAACACTGCACACTAGAAGACTTACCACAGTAGTGAACACCAAACCTGTTCGTACAGAGAAACATACATCTTCCCGCCTCCCTCCCTCACTGACGCACAGAGGAAACACTCTCACACACACTCAGAATCAGGCACCAGCTCAGGCAAAGGCTCCTTACCTGATCACATCTCATCAGTCCCAAATATCTGAGGGACTTGCTGCGCTGAGCGATCTGGGTGGCTCCACGGTCCGTGATCTCTTTGCACCATCCAACATCCACCGTCTCTATTGTCATGCTGTACCGTCCAATGGCTATCAGAGCTGAAAGGACAGTAAAGGCATGAAATGCACAGCTCTAGAGAGGGCAGCCTCAGTTCCATGTACACCCTGGATAATGCTGAAATTAAGTTTTGAGTAGCAGTTGTCATGTACACCTTGTAAAAGATACCATATTTCAGAATTCTGAACTATGTAAAAGGTGTCTCTTCAAATTAGGAATACACACATGTGCAAACACATACAAACACATAGATAAACACATCTTCCTATATATTCTTCTACCTATTAATCAAGATAAATAGACCAATTAGCAGACATATTCTACACAAATTCTTTTAATTACTTTTTTCAGAAGAATCAAGAATAAATTAACGAGATTGAAATAAATATAGAATAAAACCAATTTTATGTCACTTTTCAGAGAAAATAACTGATTTTATACTATTGATGTTTTTTTTGTCTGGAAAATAATATTACAAACACAGCACTGAGATTAACAGGACATTTTCCGAGTCAATAAAACATACAGTTTTAGAAAACCCTGCAGGTAATCTTATGTCATACATTTTATAATTATATTCTAAAATTGCATTTTTTCCTGTTGTTCATACTGGTGATGTAAGAACAATGACATGTCTCACTTTTATGTTTTCTTCACAAACACTCTTCCAATAAAATATAAAGAAAGAGTTTAGAAGGTCATGAGGAATTGAAAGAAAAACTTGAATCTTTATAAAACCAAAGGAAAGAGGATCTGAAGTTCTGAATGGGTATGTAGGAGAAACCACAAGGGATCTGAACAGGCTGGGAAGGTTTTGTCATAAGATGACAATGACACAAAAGATACAAATCACTAGCACCCTGGTCACCATGGACTGTAACACTTTTCAGGAAATATAGACTCAGGAAGTCAAGCTGGGATTTATTAACAGAAATTTTAGCAGCTAAAATCTCAGCTTAAGAAAAAAGGCCAAGGTTTCTGGTGTAGAAGTCAGCCACCTGCATATAATCAAGGGGTAGGATGTTCACAGTTTTTAACTCTAGTTATAATGCAGCTGCTGAAAAGGAAAATGAAGGAGTGATTTATTCCAAGTAATGCATTTATCTTTAAAGAGATGAATCAGAATCAGCCAAAAGAGGGTGTGGAAGAAGCTCTGGAACGTGAAGTAGTGCATAATTTCTTTCTTGCAGCAGTTTGCCAAAAAGTAAAACATTAACTGAATTTTGCAACCAGCATAATGAATGTACAATACAAGCACCTATGTAGTTTCATTATGGTTTCATCGATTTTTGTAAGACAGTACCAAATTTCTGCTCTCTTTCCAGCACATCTCTAGAAAACAAGTCCTAATATTGTAAAAAAGCAAATATATACAGCGGAACATAATTTTTATACTTTTTTTTACAGACACTTTTTAAAATGTCACTATAACAAAAATTATAGTCAGAAATTTCCTGCACACATTCTGCAATAGGAAAAGCTACAGCAATTATAGATTATTGTACCTCCACACAAAATGCTACAGATTTGAAGTAGTGCAGAAATACTGAAAGCCTCCCATTACATTAGAACAATGTAATCTCAACAATTTCAAATACTCTTTGCTTTTGAATGTTTTTGCTAGTCTTTGTAAATTTACAACCATGTTTTGTTATTTTCAGTGCTTCATGCGAAACTGACAAAGAGAAGAAAATCAACAGAGAACACTTTCATGGAAGTGCTGTTAAAGATCCTCAGAGCACACTGATAAAATCTGTCCCCAGATCAGTAGACATCTCTCTGGAAAACCAAGTATTTTGACAAGAGTGTACAATGTTATACTGAAGTCATATACTAATACAGTTCATCTGTCAAGCACAGAAGGCATGCCATTTTAAAACACCAGTGACCACATTTTCTGAAAGTTTCCATGTGTGCAACTGCAACCTCACAAGAATACTCTGGGTTAGAGAAGAGACACACTGTGCAGTTTCTATCAGCATTCAGCAGTGAGAGATAGACAAAGCCCATGAGAACAGCTGAAAACATAACAATACTTTTCCAGAACACTTTCCCTATGAGAAAAAAACTGTGGCCAGGGATTTTCTGAACTGGGGTTTATACCTCTGTACTCCCTAGGTAGGTTCATCTGATCAGTGCTGAAGCCCACAAAACGTAACACCCATAACATCCTGTGGCAAGGCACCCTGCAGTTCAGCTATCTCCTCTTGCAAAAACCACCTTCCCTTGTGGAAAATGCTTTCTGGAAATCCCAAGAGATCATATCAACCAGGTCTTCTCTATTCCCTCCTGACTTCTTCGAAGTACTCTGATATGATTGCGAAGCACAACCTCTCTTAACAAAAGAGAGTCAACTCTTTTGTTGAGTTGACTCTCTAAAGTCAACTCTTCCTGGATACATTCTATTTATTCACGTGTTCACTAATCGCATTCCATATTATTACTGACTTGCCTTATACAGATGCCAGATTTATCAGTCAATAGTTTTCTGATCCTCCCTGAAACATTTTTTTGAAATACTTCTGCAAGGCAATCCCGTGGTAGTCAGGCAGGTTTAAGTGAAGGATTACACAGTGCAGCTAGGAGCTTGGCTACATCCTCGAGTTCTTTTACTGAGTACACACACTTCTCCTGTTTGTATGACCAAAATACTTTAAGCCACAAGTTTCAGCTAAGAAAATGTTTGCATTGCTCAACAGCTTCTCTTCCTCTCTGCATTTGCCCACAATAATCAGAATACACTGCTATTCTTCAAAAGCTGGGCAGTAATCCAACAAGGGAACATGCAGCAAAACCCTTACAAACTAAGTTTGGATTCTGTAGCACAATCGGCAGCGAATAGTCTAAAGTGTGTTTCAACACTAATGACAACCAGGCTTAAAAACATGGTGAGCGATCAAAGGGAAGAACCTGACACATTGAAATTAAGTAGAGAAGGATACACAGAAATCCTCTGTGTAGTTTAAAGATGTTGGCTTTGACGTATGAACCTCTCTCTTTTTTTTTTGAATATTTAACAAGGCATCCAATTCTTTTTTCTCCTTTTTATACTCCCATTTATTTTGGCAAAAGCAAGATATCATATTTCTTTTTCCAGTGCTAGGTTTGTGGAATGGAAATCAACTGATGTACAGCTCCTACTCTGCAGAAGATGAAGTGCAATGTCTCGAACTGGAATTGGAAAATCACCCCTACAGCCTTGAGCTGTATCAAGCAAAACTGTTTTCTGGTTGTAATGGTACTTTGTTGTAGCTGAGAAGTTGAAAGGACCAGGTTTGCAGAGGCAGCATCTTTAAGATGACCAGCTGGAATAGTTGGGAACACCCGAAGAATTTTGTCCTTATTGCACTACCATTAAAAGCAAATAGTAATTTAACCTCATTTTATTAAGTTAAACTGACACAGGTAAATACATCTGCTAGTACAGCCAGAAATGACTGCCAGAAGAAAGATCTCTGTTCAACACCTGTGAGACCAGTGGCTGCAGCGTGAGTGTTGTCGTGGTTAAAATACTTCTGCACCTGACCCAGGCTGGCACTGAGCTCTCCATCAACAAAACTGAGGGAGGATGAGACTGCTGTATTTACTCTGCAAGATTGTTTTGGCAAACTACAGTTGGCATTATATCACCTTTTGGCTTTCCTCCTTGATTTTGTATATATACTAAAAAAACCAAACAACCCAGAAAGAGATATCACACGAATATGTTTTGACAAGATCAGTAATCTAACTTCTATAGTTCAGTCACAACCATTCCAAAGTTTAAGGTTGCTACAACACAAAAAACAACATACATATCTTCGGTATAAACATCTGATACTTGGCCCACTCTTAATTTAATTTGAAGTTATTTTTATGTCTGGAAGCAAATACCCAAGGTGTTGCATAATATTACCAAATACAATTGTCTGGAAATCCAGTGCATTGAACAGAATTATGTCCAATTAAAAATATTTTTTACTGACATGCACCTACTACATCATAGAGTGCTTCCTTAATCAATAAATCCTATTTCAATTTAACTGAAAATAAACCTCTGTGAGGCTTAACTGCACTGCTGTTTTCTTGCTATTATCACCTAACATATGCAAATGTACAAAGCACTGCATTTGCTCAGTCTTCAGCGAGGACTTGACAGAAATGTTTTTAAAAATTAATTATGATTGATATAATCCTTACAGCAGGGCATTACACATATATATGCATTCATGCAAAAAACATTTTTTTTGCATTTATTTATTAAGGGTTTTTTTCATTAATGTCAAAATGTGCAAGAATTAGAATTTACAACTTCCAGTCTCTCTAAGGGTTTTGCACAGAGCAGAAATCAATCAGTCAACCAAGTATTACAAAGGAATAGTCTTCTTATGGAACTTTCCATTATATTTTTATTTATATATATATATATACACACACACACACACACACACACACACACACACACACGATTAAGATTTATATATTAATACCTATATAAAATCATTAAAAATTATACAATATTGTATTCTCTTTTTATTTATTATATAGCCCAAAGCTATCAAGGTGGCTTTGATAGCCATTACTGGCTCACGTGGAGCTTAATTTATAAAAAAAACTTTAGGAAGTTTATGAGAGTTAAAATTGCAATAAACAGATGTAATGAAAATCAAATTAGCAAAGAAAACCATACATTTAGATGTTAAGAAAACAGTGTAACAGTTCAGCTTAATGGACTTTGAAATATTCTTCTGGTGTTGTTGGTATTATGGAGTTACTCTAATTTGCCTGACTTATTTAATATATGAGTGGACAGACCTCTGGAGAGGCTACAAAGAAAATGTTGTACAAGACAGACCAAAAAAAGGGCAACTTAAACAGTCTTTTCTATCTTTCATTTATGTTGTTCTATTGAATTAGAAACAAGAGAAACATGAAAATCATGCAGGTAAATTATAAACATCTGAATGCACTAAAGTTTTACTAGTCACCGAAATTAATCCGATCCGTCATTTCCAGCAGTTTGTGGAAAAGATCTTGGAAATTAGCAGGCAATTAGACACAAACACTTGAAAATTGTGAAATACAGTTGAATATACACAACATACTGCCAACTAATTTTAATAAATTATTTTACCTACAAATAGAAATATTAATTTATACATGTTAATAACATTCTCTACAGTATGTAACAGATTAACAGTATTGCTTACACACAGAAAAGGCATACAATTGCATACTTAAAGAAAATTATTTTCAGAAAATTTTTCAGGAACTTCGGGGGTTTTTTCCTCCCTAAATTAGGCAACAGAATTTTATTCTTCAGAGCAAATCTTGATGCCGTAAGAAAAAGCTTGATAATTTTGCCCACAGTGCTAACAGAGGATGTTTAGCCCCTGCACTGAGGAGGCTGGTGGTTGTCTGCCATGCAAATTACACAAGGTCCTGCAGTTCAGCTAATCTGCTATGTGCAGAGAAGACAGTACATGCCTAATTCCATTTCCATGTGTCAAAAGGTGTTTAGCTGCTGTAACCACACACTTGGAGAAATCACTGCTTGAGTTGTCTGCTACTTTGCTCACCCAGCAGAGGAATCACAGCTCACAATTCACATTGCTTCTGCCTCAAATGAAAGGCTCAATGAATGATACAACTTTTTATACAATACACCTTACTTCTGCTTCAAATTTGTAAGAGTATTTTGATGAGTAAATAAATGTTTGCTCATCATATACTGACATAAATCATGCACCAATCATGTACCAAAAAAAGGCTACCAAGGGTGTATCAGTCCAAAACTCCAG
The DNA here is from genome assembly GCA_013397565.1 of Ptilonorhynchus violaceus. Classification (NCBI taxonomy): domain Eukaryota; kingdom Metazoa; phylum Chordata; class Aves; order Passeriformes; family Ptilonorhynchidae; genus Ptilonorhynchus; species Ptilonorhynchus violaceus. The sequence continues at coordinate 57,319 of VZRJ01003972.1, read as the reverse complement.
TTTGTGCTGGTTTTCTAGGAAAAACTATAATTCTGCTCAGGCTTTCACACATCCAGCTGACAGGTAGTACGACACGGTCTTAATTCTTTTATAATCAAGACCTCTCATAACAGCTACATTTCAGTGCCACCATGAAACAGCAAAGCAAGAGAGACAGAATCTGTACAAGAACTGGCCTTCTTCCAGGGAATTCAGCCAATTCCATTTACAATCATGCACTTAAATACATTCCTGGTTTGCACTGCAGTTTCCTTGAAATAAAAATAAATACATAAATAGAGTACATAGCCCTGAACTTCACTGTTCTCATAATCAAATGTCCATCTTTATTCCCTAACTTGATTCCCATACAGTACATCCATGTAATAGACATACACGGGAGCAAGTAAGTCCTTTCCCTATCATACAGAAGTGATGCAAAAGGGAGATTGGTCAGTGTTCATTTAAAAAACATTTTACACTAGTGGTATTTTAATATTCATAGCAAGTGCTCACAAAACACAGTAACCAGAAAGGTATATAAACAAGTAAATACTTCAGCTTTTGTAAATCCTAAAGAAGTTTAGAAAAAAAGTTGCCCAACCTGAAAAGTTTTTCCCAGTGGAATGCTGTATCATCTCTCAGGATGCCAAGCCTGCATTTTAACATATTTGCTGTATTTAGTTTTTTTCCTACTGTCTCCATCTGCCGTGGGCTGCTTGAGGTCTCCCATGATAATTTTACTGTTGTACCTTTGTGCAGATGTGGCTTGGGCAACATTTCTTGAGAATGAAGTATGGGACTGCAATAAAATGCAGAAAGATAGAGTGGCATGACCACAACAGGAAACCAATCTAACCAGATGCCTCAAGGAAATGAAAAGGAGACAGACCGTACCCCTTAAGCAACTCTGTTTTCTCCAAGAGTTTAGAAAATCTGGTTAAATCCTTTCCCTCTGAAATAATATTTTGACCTTCCTTTGGAAGTATGGTGGCAAACCACTCAACTAGTGATACTACTGTAAGTTTTACAAAAAAAAATCTGCTTGAAAGTGATAACACATAAATTTTAAAACAATGTATTTCTGGTTTACATTTTGAAAATAAAATCTCAATATTTAAAGTATTTGTTATCTAAAGAACTATAAGGAAAATCCCTGAAGGCAAGGAAAGTCCCAAGGACTGAAAAGACCTGGTGTGAGAGGAAAGATGGCAGAGACAATCTTATGTAGGAAGAGTACCTTATTTTTTATTTTTAATACAGGTAAATTTTTTTTGATCTGTAAGAGTCATAAAAATAATTGGTATATAGATACTTGGCTGTAGTCTGGTTGTGGTATATGGTTACCATTAAGTTGGTACAGTACACATTGCTGTACTTTATGCCAACTTTATTAACTGATACAAAGAAAAAGGGCAATTGCTAAACCAACTTCTATCCTACAGTTTAAACTCCATAACACAAATGGCAATTAGAGGGCTATGATTTCCCAAGTTAAATTAATCTTAGTGTTTCCTTTAGTTTTTTATCCTGGCGACCCAGTGAGACTAAAACCAGAAACAAACCATAAATATTCACAAAAAGGTTATTAAAAAATCCACTTGTTGTCCTATAAAGTAAGCAAAACTTCTCCCTAAACTAGAAATTCAATTGAAAAAGCAAAAGAGTGATTTTCCAAAATTATCTTTTATGTTACAACTGTTAAACATCTGTTTCCCCAAAAGTCCACAGTAAGAACCAAGCTGATCTATGGACAGTCACAGAAAATGGTTTGTTGTATTTTATACAAGTCTCTTAAGAAAAAAATTCAACACTGACAACAATGAATTAATCATAAATACATCTGCAGTCTAAATAAAATCTCTTAATGCAGAACATAAGTTGTGAGTTTTCAGCCATTTCAGTACCTTTTACTCAATGCATATCAAAACAGCAAAAACCAAACCAAAACAAAGGAACCCCCCCAAATCTTCAATTCAAGGATGCAAAAAGACCTTAGTACTACAAACTGAAAGGTATGCAGCAGATTTGCTCCTGTCCTGACTGCAGACCTCTCATAAAAATATTAAAAAATAGCGATTTCAGAAATGGATTGCAAAAGTGGTAGTAGCTGCTGCTTTTAACCCCAAGGTCTTAAGAAAAAATAGCCCCTATGGACCCAGCTGTTATAAACCAGCTCAATTTTCACTTTCCTGGGGACACTAAAACATAACTCGTTTTCTTTGTGTTATTTTGCACTGAAGTAATTTCCATCATTGTCACAGACATAGTCTGATTACCAATGGAAGGCAGTAAGCCTGGCTTCAATCCCCAAGAAAATCATGGAGCCAATTTTCCTGGAAGCCACATCTTAAGGACACAAAGATGACTGGGAACAGACAGCACTGATGTAGCAAGTGCTAACCAAGCCTTGTCAATCTGATTGTCTTTCTATGATGAGGTAACTGACTCTGTGGACAAGGGATACGTAAATAATTTTTTTTTTACATCAGGAGAGTATTGAGAAGAGGTGCTATAGACTCTTAAAGATGAGTTCTTCCTCTTCCAGTCCACAGACAGAATTTTTTTTTTTTTTTGGTCAGGTTAACAAAGACACAAAAAATTACCTGAATCCCTTTAACCAGGAACAAGGAAATTTAAATACTATCTTTTCAAAACAGATAATGGGGTTCGAGCTTATTTAAACAACATGTACCTAACCTATGAGAGCTGTAAGTCCAAGTTGCTATTGTATCCAGAAGCTTAGCAGCACTTAGATACAACAGTCACTAGTGAATGACAGTGAAAACCCAGACGGGTAACCCCGAATGATGCACATTCGAATGATGTACATGCAACACACTAACTCAGACAGCTAGGAAAGAAACAACATTGTTTTGAAATCCTGCATTGTTTGGATAACTGGTGTATGCACTGCTCCTAAACTTCTGTGAATGCTTTTAAAAAGCTGCACTTTAGGGCACTTCAGGAGCAATAGTGACAGTCACAGAATGCAGAACATCACATATGGACCACATGTAAAGATGACTTGACGCTTTGCTGGAACAGCTCAGGATGATAAACCGGCAGAAGCTAGAAAACTCATTTTTTATCACTCATTAAAGATATATTTATTAAATACAACTTTAGGGTATTAGATAAGATAATTGTACATATGTGATACATGCATGTATATAATTAAAAATAATACAAACACTTATTAACACTTTATTCTGGTGAATGAATTGAGTTTGGCAAGTCCAAGTTTCACAGAAGAAACAAAAATCAGTATGTTGAGATGCTCATTGTCAAAAAAGCAAAATTTTAGTTGGCTGTTAGTCAGATGGGATTGTGAGAGAGGGGGTAGAGACAGAAGATGCTTTCCCAGAGAGGGAATGTAACGGTTTAGCCTGTTCAATTGTGGGATCAGGCAAGATTAGAGCGCGCCTCTTTGGAGAATGACAGAAAGTAATCCTAAATGATGTGGGAACACACCCTTTTGTACATTTAGCTTTGTCCTTCTCTCCTAAGGAATCTAGCTACTGTATTCTTCTGATTAATAAATACTGACTTTGAAAAGCCTGCTCGATGGTCTGCAAATACTTGCTGAGACAAAGGATGACATCTGTGACAGAGGTCTATACTCATTCTGCCAAAGAGAGAAAACGCTGAAAACACAGGTCCTAAGCTCAAGAACAACAGAATTATGCATTTTGCCCTTTCAAAGAGGAGTCATAAATTCATCAATTTGAAAGAGTACACATCAAAAAGATTAGAAGACTGAAGGATGGAGAACATCTAATAAATGCATGACAGCATGTTACTTCTGTCATGCACTAAAGAACTTCACATTGTTTGATGGTAGAACAATAACTACTTAAATCATGATTCAGTGTAACAACTGCTAAGTTTTGATAAGCTTAGCAGCGAGTAGAGTACAATAGATACGTTTTTTTAGTACATAAAATTGAATCAAATTGAGACAAAGGAGACAAATAAGTACTTACTAGAAGATAAAAACTGCTTACAAAAATAGATTTTTGTGTACACAATCTAAAAGTGGAGGAAAATGGCTATTGAAAGTTTTACATTTCGTTGTGTAACTCCTGGTGTATAACTGTTCAGCTCTCAACAAGAGGGTAGGTATTTGACTGTACACCAGAACACGCAAAAATTAAAAAGGCAGTATTTTAACAAAATGTAACAGGCAATAAACCCAAGTATACCACAAAGCATGAGGTGTTACACCAGACAGGCTGTTCATGTACTTCAACAACCATGCAGTACTTTTTAACTCCCAGAAACAAGTCCAATGCCTTTTTAAGATACTGATCCAGTATTTACTGTTCTCTCCTTTAAGAGTACAGGTTATTATTCGTAAGAATTGTGTATCTATTTTTCTAACTCAATCAGATCATACTCACTCTCCTTACTCAGTCTTCTTGCAGAATGGAAGAAGTGAAGACTGGAAAACAGAGATTCATGCAATAGGGTTAGAGTTGCAGTGTACGTATGCCTGGGAACTCAGGCATGGGCTTGGACAGGACAGCACTGAACAGAATGAAAAAATTGCTGTGCACTTCAAGACACTATGGATTATGCTATAAAAAGGCAGCTGTGTGGAAGGGCTAGGCAGAACTGAAAGTGAGTGATCTTATGAAATATAACACATTTCGAAAGAAGAGCAGACAAGAGAATAAAATTTAAAAAGTGAAACAAGATTTCTACACATATATACATAGACATATTTGTATAGCTCACAAAAATACATGAACATTTGATTACACAGAATATTAACATTTTTATTAAAACTCTTTACAGCCCTGGGATATAATTTTCTGACACATTATGTTTCCCCTTTAACTATTTTTTTCCTTTTTTTTCCCCTAAAGAAATAATAATAATAAAGTTGCCAGCAAACACTGTACTATGCTTTCCACGTGCACATCTGTAATACTCTGGCTGTGCAGTGAGCTGCTAAAAACGTGAACAAACAAACCAATGCAAAACCTCAATACATCTGATAAAGCATCACTCAGTCCAACAGCTACTTTCCACATTCTTGAGTACCACAGTTTGAAAGCCATTATTTCAAAGAGACAAGATTCAAGAAGTCCATAAAGAGAAAGAAGAAATTTTTCAGCTTCAGATGGTGGCAGAGAAGTCAAAATTAGTCTATATCATATTGAAGAAATACTTAGGCTTGTATTAGAAAAGCAATCTGAAGAACAGCAGCAACAATAGATATTACCTAGTGATGTGACTTATATACTATTATGGCATTTCCACAGTGTTAAAAAAGGAGTCTGAAAAAACAACATTCAGACAAAATAACCCATGTGCACCATCACTGCTCTTTCAACCATTTCTTACTTTTAAGATGCTTTTATTTTGTTTAGAATGTCTTCATATAGTAGTTTTGGCCTCTCTCATTAACAACAATTTTTTAACCTATGTAATTAACACTAACATGACTGCTACATTTAGAAAGTTTCACTGAAGACGTAGAGCTGGTGAAAGCCTCACCTCAAATCCTGTGTTCAGTTTCAGGTCCCCTACTGCAAGAAGGACATTGAGGGGCTGGAGCATGTCCAGAGAAGGGAACGGAGCTGGGGAAGGGTCTGGAGCACAAGTCTGATGAGGAGCAGCTGAGGGAGCTGGGCTCAGCCTGGAGAAAAGGAGGCTCAGGGGGACCTTACTGCTCTCTATAACTCCCTGAGAGGAGGGTGGAAGAAGTTTAGGGTCGGTCTCTTTTCCCAGTAAGAAGGGACAGGACAAGAGGAACCAGCCACAAGTTGAGACAGGGGAAGTTTAGGCTTGATCCTAGGAAATATTTCTTCACCAAAAGCATTGTCAAGCACTGGGACAGACTGCCCAGGGCAGCAGTGGAGTCACCATCCCTGGAGGTATTTGAAAGACGTGTAGATGTGGCACTCAGGGACATGGATTAGCGGTGGACTTGGCAGTAATGGTTGTGGTAACGGTTGGACTCGATGATCTCAAAGGTTTTTTCCAACCTAAACAATTCTGTGATTCAAAAGCCCTTGAACAGATATGGCTATGGGACAATATAGCTCTTCCAGCAACAACGTTTTGAAGACAGTTATCAGCCAAGGTAATTACTTTAAGAGTAATACATGCAGTGCAAGTGTAATGGTAACAATATTTCTATTTCCACTGTTGATGGGAGAAAACCAAGTTGAGCAGCAGAGGGTATGAACCTAGGCTACAGCCAGAATAATATGAACACAGGCAGTGATAGTATTTATTTTACAACCTTAAGCTTGTGCAGACTTCTTATCTAATTACGCCTGAGTACATTTGTAGATGAGTGTTTAAGACAGCTCTGGGAATACCATTTGCTGCTAAAGGCTTTGCAACGATCAGCAGAAGTGCAAGCACCGTATTTTGTCAAGGAGAAATGAATCTTCACAAGCAGAGAAGACTGGACACCCATGGAAGAAGGCATGAAGAGGGCTCAGGTAACTAATTCAAGGTCCAGATGACCCTTCCAAATGTGCAGTTATACGTAGCAGAATAACACATATATTTGCCAAAGTACAGTTTAAGCCATTGTCAAGATGCAACTCCATGTGATTTTAAAGTAAAATAAAATAAAATAAAATAAAATAAGATTGAAATACACGTTCCTATAAATAATCTGTATGTATTTATTTTCCTTCGTTGAACCCTGGCATTGACAAAATGCTTTTCTTAAAATTGCTGAGTTAAAGAATATTACTGAAAGCATCTTTAAAGACCTAAAAGATATCCGAAAATGACAATAAGATTTGATGCAGTGGCTGACAGACTGCTCTGACTGTTTCCTATTGTGCCAATTGTTGCTTAGGTCTCACATCACAGCATGAAGTTACACACAGCATGTGCTGCAACAAATCTATACAATCAGAGAAGGACAGACTGTCAGCCTCAATTTTGCATTTTTCTGTTTTTGTCAGCATGTATCACTCCACAGCTCAACATAAATTAACTTTAACACAGGATTTTGTGCCTGTTAACATAACATTTAATACGTCCCAATGCAGTTATATTGTTCTGCTTTGGAAAACACAGTCAGAGAAAAGTGATGTAACTTGCCATTAATTTCATTATGACTAATGAAACTGAGGTTGTTCATATAAATCAATACAACTGGATGCTGAGAGTGAGTACAGCTGACAGAGAGAAATGAAGATAATTTAAAAAGGTTCCATACTGTGAATCATCACAAGCTAGTTGAAAAATAAGGAAGGAAGTACTTTCAGAGAACTCATTTTGAAGATCCTCCCTGTTAAATATCTGGAATAAGTTGTGTGTATTCTTCTATGACAGCTAGAGCTGAGTTTTGATGAAAAAAAGAGAATTTATCTGTAATTTCTTAAAGAGTAAGGTGTCAAATATTGACACCTAGAGTGCATCTCCAAGATGTTTGTAGCTGAATGGTTACACAATCTCTCTTATAATAATAACATTTCCAGCATTAATTAGCTGTCCTGTATAATGAATAGAATGAAACTTCACAAAATGAGCCAAGTGTATTCACCTAAGGAACTCTTTAAGCAATAATTAGCATGATGAAATGCAAACAAAAAATGTTAGTTCCTAAGGGCTTGAAAAATACTTGTTTTATGAAGTATTTCTCCAGTGTAGTTCACATTCAAGCATCTAATCCATTCCCTTAAAAATAAAGGCAATTTTCTTAGGAACTCTACAGCAAAGCAGTTTAGCACAGTAGAATCTTTTCTCTCTACAAAATCTAACTGGATCAGAAAATACAGGAGCGTTTATGCCTATTAGAGCATGTCTAATTATTAATACTACACATTAAGAAAATGCCAGATTTAAAATATAAATATGGTTTCAACAATATAAAAGTGCAACGCCATGCCATTTGCTATAGTAACTGCTTATCTAAGTTGCTTAGTGGGCTTTAATTTTCCTTTTGGCTCCTTAATGTAAACACCTTAATAAACATGGAGGTTTTCCCCTTTTAAGAACGGTCTTGTAAGAATGCAAGAGCTTACCTAATGGCTTCATTCAGAACACCTTGTTCAAAAGAAACTAAGAACTGAAATAATAAAGAAATATTGAAGGTTTTAATGGGCTAGATAAAGAATTGGCAGGCACACAGACAACATTCATTTAGAAGACAAAAAAATTCTCCAATTTTGAATCAGGTACTAATTTTTCCAAAAAGCAGAATGCCTTAATACCAAAGAAGACACTCCGTTTGCATATTGGGATATAACCAGTAATTCAACATAAGGTCAACCAGTTATATATTGGGAGCTACACAGCTCTATAATAAAGTCCATTTGTGTGTCAGCTATTTCTTTTCATCACAGTTTGGGCTCTTATGGCAATAACAATTTTTGACACACAAAGTACTAAATTTTCTTTATGCAGGTCTAAAAGTCATATGAACTACATGTTTGCTATAAGTGATAAGCAATGTTTAGGAGTATTATGTGTGATAAAGCTTGTGAGGAAGAAGGTGGTCCCTCCTAAATTGTGGATATGACACTACTCATAATTGTTCAAATGTTTTTAATGACAGCATGTGTGTTCATCTCTATACACTTAATCAACTCATGCTTGCAAACTTAACTGAAAGTCATCTTACTGAAGATAGTGACAGAAACATAAGTCAGACAATCAGTGGAAGTTTCAGGTTCTGGTACCTTTACTCATTAATAAAGCTTAAAACCTGCAGACTAAAAACAGTCTGATGAAAAATCTATTTGATTGACACTTGACTCTTTCAGAAAACCCTTTGTTTTGTCACAGAAAAAAGTCCTTCCCTTCAACAGTGGTATCACTCAGATAAATGAGTGCCTTATTTTCTGTAAAAAGTAAGGCGAAATCTTGCCTTATTTTCTGTAAAAACAATCCTTCTGGGAATGCTGAAGCAGTCTGTTCTATTATCAGGTAAAAAATTAAGTGAATTTTAGCTTATGGAGAGGATCCAAACAGTCAAACACTATCCAAATGAAGATGGTATACATGGAATCTTGTTAAGAGACTGGCAAACATTTATCTGTAGCACATCTGCAGCAGTTTCGAAGTCTTTCTTGATGTGTAAGCAGTCACACAGCCTGAAGAAACAAATTTGCTCCTTTCTGCCGGAAGAATAATTACTTTCAATATTATTTATACACTTGAGCATGAATTTTAGAATTTTATGAGGAAGAATGCAGTGAATCATTTTCTGTTTCATAATCCAGAAGGGTAAGCAGTTGTTTTAGCACAGCGGTGACCATGAAAGCGAAAGCTGAACTGCTACTAACTGAAATTTCCAGACACACGATGTCAGCAGATAAATTCACTCCTGTTTGCCGTGTCTTCTGACAGCTTTTACAGGGGCTGTACTGCCCTACATTCCATTACAAATTACTTGGTGCAGGTGACAGGGCCCCAGTCCTGTTAAACAAAGTGGATCACAAAATTCCAACTGCATGCACACAGGCAATGTGGGAAATATGTTGGTGAGTTATCTCCAAACTTGTATCCAGTTTCCATGCTACTGAAATTCCAAAACTATTAGTATTTAGTTGAATTGTATGCTCACAAAAGCTAGACCAGGCCTGAATGGCACAAAAACAAAAGGTCAGTATGATGACATTTGAACTCAACTCAACTGTTCCATTTTTCTTCATCAGTAAGAGGAGAAAAAGAAGACAAACTTTTGTCAAGGAAGTTTTTTTTCCTCCTCTTCCTGCTAGCCACAAGATTCCATGAACATTACTCAGAAATATCAACAGTGCTGCTACAGATGAATTTCAACAGTGAACACACTTTCGTGCATGTAGTGTAAAAAAATAATTTTGATCCTTCCAATAGATCAATATCTTTGTTTTCCTCAGCTGTGAGCATTGCTTTTATTCTGGATGTCTTTTGTTCTACTATATTGCAAGCAATACATCCCCAAAGCTGAAATGGACTTCCACCACATTTTGTTGTTATTGCTTTTTGCCTCAGTATGTCTGTCTTCAATCATATTGACAGTAATTGTTAAAAAAAAAAAAACAAAGTTTGAACTTCTTTTCATCCAAAATTGTACTTGTGCCAGAACTCTGCTTACTGCTGTAAACCTCTGTCCCTCATACTTTAACTCTTGTGGTTGTTCAAAAAAAATATGATGCTGCATAGAACCTACTCTGTAAAATCCATTATTAGTCGGGACACTGTAGATAACAGTACCTTCTGTTAAGTCTACACATGATCACTCTTCCAGCCTTCTGAAGGAGCCATTTAAAATACTTTCTGTCAGTTCTGTCTGTTACTTTGCTTTTGTCTTTCAGCCCCCCAGAGTCATGCTCAAGAACATCATAACACCTACTGTATTAAGTAATTATGAAAACTAAACGATTCCTGTGTAAACTGAACAGTAAAATTCAACACGGACTCAAACCCAAAAGAAGAATGAGCTTATACTATTAACTACTGACTTATTTCCAATGTAAATGACACTAAAATTAGGTTAATTAGAAATAATTCATACACCTACACTTTAATTTACCTTGACAAACAAATTATGTTCACAGATTTGTCAAGTTGTAGAATCACACAAGAAACGAGAAAGATGATGCTTGGAGGCTAACATTACATATACTTCAGAGGTGTGTGGAGTACTTTCAAGAATTGTAACCTGCAAAAAAGCCATAATCCTCTTTCATTGCACTCAACATGGCAACATGAAAAACCCAGGAAACTGAAACAAAGCATGCCTTTTCATTAAGGGGAAAGAAGAAAAAAAATATTAACAGAAAATGTTTCATACATGAACATCATCTATAACTTTCACTAGTGGTGGGAGACACTAGCTCCACTACGAGTGATAACTTTCATTTACCCACTCATATTTTTTGTCATCAAACTGCTGTAGGCAGAAGAAAGCTGTGGACTTTCTACTCCCTTGTTACTGGCCTATCACTGTTCAAGGGATGACAGATCCATGACAAAGAAGGTAAGAAAAAGAGAAAAGAATAAAGGTAGCTGGAGGTTTGGAGAAGTCACAGTTTTTCTACTCTTCTGTTTTCCAGGTTCTACAGACCTTACGCCGAAGTCATTCCCAAAGCCTCTAAGAATACTGAAATTCCACGAAATGAAATCCCCAAACTGCAAGACCTCTTCTTCAGTCTTCTGAAGTTTAGTGCAAGCTAGGAAGAAGACACTTAACTTTCGTGTAACAGTTTCAGTGAAAGAAGCCCCAGCTTATGCACCTTCTTGGGTTTTTTTGAACCTGAGTGTATTTTTGACTGATTATATTAAAGAATGGCATTATCACATATCATTAATGTACTTCATACTCCTTTAATGAAAATTTTTCATTAAGATGGCAAGTTGAACTCTAATTACAGGTATACCACTAAGACATGGTCCCTTTTTGTCTAAGAATCCATTTTATTTTTCCACACAAATAAAATTGTTTTTTAAAAACAATCCCTTTCTGGGATGTCTATATAAATAAAAGTAACCTTTTCTCCTATTCCTACTTAAAAAAATCTAAAGCCACCAAAATAGATTTGCTTTTAATTGGCAAAAATTACACTGGAAGTTTTAAGAATTGTAGATGAATTAGAAGGAGACGAGTCATAACTGCGTCATAAACAGATGGCCTCTCTAAGGGTTGATAAATAGTACAACAAGCAACAGACTGTTGTTCAATTCATCCAGTCATGTTGAAATATATATCTTGTTGTTTACCAAATTATATCTTAGTTGCAATTTTATGCTCAATAAATGAGAAACAGAAATCTGAATTATACCAGGTAAAAATTCCCTTTACCTTTCTAATAGCAAAAAGTAACATCATAACACATACAGAAAATAGTAGAGGCAAGACGATTAAGAGTTTTAACAGAATTGCACTGAAAATCTGCTAAAAAAATGCTCATAATGAAAAACTTTCTTTATTTTTTTTCAAATGCAGAAACAAATTAATCTATATTTCTATAATGCCACTCGATTTATGACTGCATGACTTGGTTAAGAGAGAATGAACACAGATTAGCTTTTTGATGGTATCACGCAGTAGTTATCATATAGTTTTTCGTGGACTGTAGGAATCCACAATACTTTTTAAAGCTTCATGGAAGATTCAACTATGACATACAGTAATCTACACACAATCGCAGAAAATCCATATATCAATTATGAAATTTGTAGAGATCCAAATTCAAGGAAGGCTGAACACCACTAGTATGAATCAATTGCTACACTGATGTGCAGTTACACGAATGCAGGTATATTTAAAAGAAAATGCATACTGTCACATTTAAAGGAGAAAATATACAGTATTATACATATTAAAAATTGCTTAATTTTAAGCAAAAGCAGGCATTTATTAAATGCACACATGTATAAATGTACAAATCAAATCTGCAAAGACATCTTAAAAGGATTAGCAATGCACTCAAAAAATCATTTGCTTCATCACGTCGCTGAAAATTTCTAAAAATTTAAAAAAGAAACACTCCCTGTCCCCATGCCTTCCACAGACACCCACTTCTTCTTTAAAAAGATTTAATAGAAAGATAAAAATGTGAACTTTACATTTACAAAGGCAGACACTCAATGGCCCATTGGGAGATTAAAGTCCAGGATCTTGAGACATTGAATGAAATAATCAGTCTTTTAGAATGAGATACTGTAATATCTTTGTCTATTCTGGTTGTTGCAAGTTAGCTGTTGAACTAAAATTAACTTATAGGCCTGGACATGCCCAGAGAAATTATGTGAAACAAATTCATACAGTCTTACAGTAAAATCAACATCTTGAATGCAGTTAAAAACTACCCAAAAATTAGAGCATGTTCTGGAGTATACATCAAAAAGTTTTGCAAAGAGTGTAAGGAGCAGCAGACAGTAATTTATCCAGAATTTTACCACAGGTTTAAGACATAGCTTCAAGACGGGCATATTGCCCTAATATCCTCTCAATTCAATAGATGAAGACACCAATTAATAGGGTGGAGAACAATGCAGGGGAAAATTTTGAAGCCTCTTTACCAAACATAATTATTGCCAGTTTACTTCTACTTAATCATTTCAAAGCAGAAAACAACTGAAAAATCTTCATATACAGAACGCTTTACCAGCAAATACTAAGTATAATCTGCTATAAAATCAATCGTCTTGGTGCTTCTCTTAAACTAATTGCTTCTTCTGAAAATTATCACTTTATATAGTGTAACTCGATAGCTATGTAGGCAGCCCTCTTCTGTATCTCTGTCTTAATTATAAATGTGAATTAGAAAGAAATTTCCAGTTTCACCTCAGTGAAAAATGCAAACTTGACTTTAATTATTCGGATTCCATTATAAACCAAAATGTAGGCATCTCCCTCACTGACTAAAGGACAACACTGAAAGACCTTGAAGAATGGACTGCATTAGCTGTAGAAGAGTTACTTTATTATGTTAACCAATATTTGGACATCACTGGAACAAACACCTTGATTTAGGTCTGCTTCCTGTTATTTACTCTAAATACCCTCAAAGATGTCAAACACTACTGGGAGTGAAGAAATTTCAGCTATTTGAGCTTTATGTTAATGGATTTGCTGCTTAATTTTAGGAAATAATCATGTACCTAAAATATCTTTAATGAGTACTGTTCAACAATTTCTTAAAAGAATAGATACTCTACATTGCAAGACTTCAGAGATAATTTTCAGGAATTATATGCATAGAATAACTCGTTCTAAATCAACTGAACTGCTCAGCAGTCCAGACCAATGCTACACACACAACCCAGTTATCTGAAACAAGCATCTCACATGGCAATAAACTTGCTGCTGAGGCATATTTAATGTTCATAGCATCTAAATGTTTAACAGACCCCCAAAGCACAATCTGTCAGTGCTAGAAAATTTTGCTGCAGCTCTAAGGCCATGGAAATAGATTTTCTGCACAGATTCACTAGGAACTGTACCAGGCCCTTGTTTCAGAAAAAGCAGAAGGGATGTTTTTCTGTGGGCTGTAGGAATCTTCATGCCCCCCGTTCCACAGGGCCTGAGCACAGGTTACACATTATTTACCACTTGCCTGTATTTTTAGTAACTAACTAGATGATGCTCATCTCCCTAGAATATATGTTCACTGCCAACAGATTCAGAAAGTTCAGATATAATGCCAGCTTCACCTCTGCAACCATTTGCAAACTGTTTCTACAGGGACTGTAAACTGTACAGACTCATGTACCCATTTTGACCTCTGAAGTATTCCAGCTAGCGAGCGGAATATTTCAGCTATGTGAGCTACACTCACATAAACTTCACACCTAATCATAGCAGAAGTGGGTTAACGACAATGTTAGGACACCAAAATGTACTGGTGAACATAAATAATCACATTTGTCCTAGTTGTCTGGGTTTTTTTTTTTTAATATATTTGTCCCTGAACTAGTTAGACCAAATACTTGGGAATAACAAGTCAGTGGAAAAAACGTTTAATATAATTTTATCACCTTTCACCTCAATTAAATGATGTTTCCTTGTAAAAACAGTAACGAGATTTGTTTCCATTTTTTTGTTTTATATTTAATAAATGCAAAATACCTCTTTTTTTTAAAGTGACACAGAGAATTTCTCTGCCATGGGGGAAATACTTCAGTTCCCAAGTAAATTAACAGGTCAGACTGAACTACCATACAGCAAATGTGACACAGAAGTGAGATGCTGGTCATTGGAGTAACTTGTCAGCTAAACCACACGCAGCCACCCTCAGTTTGTGTAAGATATTATCATGAAGTCAATGCCTAGTAGTGTTCCATCAGCTCATTAAGGACCCTCTCAGACAAGATAATTTCACAAAATGCTGTTCTCATCAAGCAACCTTACAGAGATAATAGTGGCCATTTCTGTTTGGTTAAAGGCCCACAGTAGCAAAAATCATATATATATATATATATATATATATATATATATATATATGTGAGGTCAAGTGGAACTGAGAGTTTAGTTTTAATGTTCCCCTGGGACTCAAGAACTTCTAACAAAAGCCTAGTGTAAGTATTTTGCATTTGTGTGTAAAACCATTCTGTTCTCAGCATTATCTTTGGGAGACAAAAATGAGAATTCTCCTAGCATTGATATTTTAAATTAAATTTTCCAAAAGAAAATCTATGCATGTAGTCAGACAATGGCTTCATCTGTCAGCAACAAGTGAAGGTTATTCCCAAAGAAAAAGAAATTGTATTCTACAAAATAATCTCTAAGAATGGTTACTTTCAGAACTTCAGGCTGGCAGGAGCACTTTGAATCGAAGAGAAGTTTGCCTCAAGTAAAACATGAGAAATTCTTTGTATCTGTTAAACATTTTTGTTCTCAGTCACACCTCTAGTCCATTTCCCAGATGCACTGAAAACAGTATCTTAGTATGGCAGCAAAAGAACATATAATAGGCATTATCAGTCATTCAGGAGGATCTAGCCCATCATAATCTGAAGTTTCATTCACTTCAATGGCACTGTGCTGATTGTCGTGACCGAGGACCTGGACCATTTTGTGGCTGCACTAAATTATACTAAATACTATATTTCTCTAAAGCACTATCCCAGAAGGAAGGTTTTCCCCACTCCCATGACTGATGGTAGAATATTGCTCATTACTGACAAGTAGAATACACATATAAACCAACATTTCTTTCCTGAGCAACCACTGTCATTAAAAGACTGCTCACTTTGTTTTAAGTGTATCAGATCGCCACAGAAGCCTAAACCAGCAAAATTTGAAAGCTTGGGCAAATAACTTGCGGAGAACCGTGATAAACAAATCTCAGAAAAGGAAAAAAAATAATGTTACACAAGCTAAAATTTGAGATAACTGCAGGTTTCTTAAAAAGGATGATCCAGTTTCCAGGGCAGTGGAAAAGTCAGACACCATAACTTGGAAGAAATACTTGAATGCTTAGCCAGGTGTACAGGTCTAACAGGTATGTACACACTGCTCACAGCCAGTGTCACTGACGTGATCTCCAAAAGGACAGTGGAAATAAAGGCAAGAAAGGTTCTTATGTAAAAAAGAGTTCATCCTTACACTTTGCAGTAGAACAGATTTCATACTTACTTGTCCCCTTGGAAATCTGACAAATCTGGTGAATTAAGAACAGGAAGCTGACCAATAGAGGAGCTAATAGAGAATATTTATGAAAAATAGTAGCTCATTTAAAACCAATTTGGGATATGAATTATTACAATGGCAGTTCTCATAAAGCACCATTTGCTTATTTCTTCCTGAAACCCACTGCTTTTCAAGACCCTCCTATACACAAAACTAAAATCTCAGATTTTACATTGCATTTCAAAATTAAATTCAGTATCTCCATAACTGAAGAATAAAAAGGTAAAGCATATAATTTATTTTGAAACACATTAAAAAATTATATTGATTTTTTTTCCTTAGTAGTATTTTTCTGACTGTACATGAGATACCTGAAAATGCAGTTTTTTCAATGTTTGTTTTTTTAATGAGGTTTTTTCCGTAATTCAGAAAAATGCTGAAGTAACTATTCTCCTTATTGAAGAACTAAAATTTGAATCTAAAATACAGGTAGATTAAATCAAACTAAGCTATTTAAACAAAACTGTGAAAGAATAGGTATGTTCTTTATAAAACAGCTTTCGCAGATTAGAAAAACCATGATCTAATTAAATAATACTTTCTTTTTGTTTTATCCTTTTTTGATCTGACTGCTTTAGTTGCAAACTTGGAAGATTATTGTCAAATAGTTGCATTAGTAATAGATAAATAAGTATAATAATTTACAATCAATTTCAACAGCTTCTTTTGTTAACTTGTCTCTTTGTTAATGATGTTTTTGCTCTTTCATCCTTTATATTTTATGAATATGTGTAGATAAAGACAGAAACAAAGTGAAAGAAAAAGATCAAGTGTAATATTCAATGAAAAAAAAAAGGCAAAAAATGTAACTTGTGAAATGTCTCTTTAGGCCAGCTGATTGCAGGGTAACTACCAAAAANATATTTAATAAATGCAAAATACCTCTTTTTTTTAAAGTGACACAGAGAATTTCTCTGCCATGGGGGAAATACTTCAGTTCCCAAGTAAATTAACAGGTCAGACTGAACTACCATACAGCAAATGTGACACAGAAGTGAGATGCTGGTCATTGGAGTAACTTGTCAGCTAAACCACACGCAGCCACCCTCAGTTTGTGTAAGATATTATCATGAAGTCAATGCCTAGTAGTGTTCCATCAGCTCATTAAGGACCCTCTCAGACAAGATAATTTCACAAAATNGAAAAAAAAAAGGCAAAAAATGTAACTTGTGAAATGTCTCTTTAGGCCAGCTGATTGCAGGGTAACTACCAAAAAGCTGACACACACACTTTTATTTATATCTACTCAAAAGCAAGAAAATGCCAAAGAATCAGGATGAAGCTGATTTCCCTCTTGTGTATGTGCATAGGTTTTGATTATAGGCTTTTTCCTCAATTGATGAACTATTGCGTGGAGTTCTGAAAATCACTTTACAAAAATAGTTCTGTGTTCGGGGTCAATACCTCTCCAACAGTCAGCTATAAAGTCAGCTATAAAGTTGCCACTGATTTTTTTCGGAAAATAATGGGCTCAGGTCCTCTTTATTTTGACTAGAAAGATTTTGGAAGTCTGCTTCCAGGAACAATAGAAAAACCCACATCTGACTAATTTGTGGTATTCATTCATTTTTTTTTTTTTTCTGCTAAGAGGACAAACTGATCATGATTTTACACAATTAAAAAACTATCTTTCAACTTGGAAAAGAATATGAATCCGAATATTTGCTATACCAGTAAACACTAGCTATACTAGCAAATTCAGCACCTACCTGAAAATATTAAAAAAGATAAATAACAAATGTAATTCTGACGTTGATTTTCCCCATTATCAAAGGACCAAATCCTCAAGATTTTGTACAGTGCATTTGTTTTGACCCATCTTCAAAAACCTCATTGCTCTTCAAGGTTAGCTAAGGAGTTTACACAAGTGACTTCCTACAATACATGCAATGCATCTGGAATTGCATATTGTCCCTAAAGCTGGGACCATGGGTGATACTCTTTATATGAAAAAAAGGTATCCCTATTTTTAATGATAAAATATTAGAAGTCTGAGAACTTAGCAGACTTGAAAGTCTTCTTGCACATATTTAATCCTCCAGCAAATTTCCATTACTCTACTGTTTCCAGCTTTTTTTTTCACTGTATTAATTCCCTCCCAGAAATCCGAAACAAGTGAATCCATATCTAAATTTCATGTTTACACTAATGCAGCTGACAGGAGTCTGCAGTTCACATGCTGTGTTGCACTGCTAAAGCATTTGACTACCTCTATACTGGGAACACTTCCCGGTGATGCACCAAAATTTGAGATTTCAGTATTGGTAGGGATTGTGAAGCACTATTCCAATGCAAACATGTAATTAGAGTAAAATGTTCTTGATTAAAGGCCGGCATGTAGTGCTAGTATCCACAGGTAGAATATACCACCTAAAAGCCATTTCAGAAAAGTTTTTATCAGATAGGAAAAAAGAACAAGCCAAATTAAGTGTAATTCCCAAAACTTAATGAAATCTGTGACATGGACAGGAACAAAGCACAGATCTCCTGATGTTTTTCCCCTAGTTTATTTAGTCCTTTGACATGCTGCTTTCTCCATATGCAATACAAACATAACATCAAATGCAATTGACATTAATTATAGAGCATTATTATAAACTGTTCATTGCTTTTAATGTCTTTCTTTAACAGTTTCTGCATCTTTAGAACCAATGTAAATCCACTTCAAGTTTTGCTGCAGAGTGCCAGAAAGGGAAGAGAGGAATCATAAAACACCTTTTTTAATTCAAAGCTGAGTTGTTCTGCAAGCACTACCACTCTTCCCACGCAACAGCATGAATTACACTTTTTCCACCTAGGTTTTTTTTTCCTGACCTTCTTTGGCATTTAAGTGCAGAAAAGAAAGTATTTCAGGGCTGCGTATGTCACTCTCAGAGATCTGAAGTTCCGGTTGCCTGCAGGGGCCATTTAAAAACATTAGCGTTGTCCTGGGAAAAGCAGCCTTTGGACATACTCTCATCCATAACAAAAGAGATTCTAAATAATAATCAGTGTGAGAATATATTGTTTCTCTTTGACCACTGGTGTAGGAAACCTGGTTGTATCATAAAGTCTCGTGAAGAGAAGAAGCATGTAGAGCCAAATAATAGGAAAATAGGACGCCTATGGTGCATGTTCAAACTCTCAGGAATAGCTTTTACCGAGATTAAAAAGGGAAATGAAACCGAATCCTTTGACCAGCTTTTCAGTGAACCTTTGACTAGTTTTGCAGTGAAGTGAGTATACAGTAGCAATGCGTTCCACTCAGGGCTCTAAAACTTTCTAATGCTGTATTTATGCAAAATATTTTTTAGTTTATGATTTGATTTGTCCAGTAGGAAGTTGATTTAATTTTCAGTAGAGATTTCTTTTCTAAACAATAGCAATAAAATTGCATTTTACCTGTAGATACATGCACTGTCTTTAAATGAAAAGCAATTTTATTCCTTCAGTAAATGTTAATTTTAAAAAATGAACTCAGGTCAAAAGCCTTTAAAAATATTGCAGTTTTTTTGCTCAAAGGCATTAAAACAAGTTGACAGCAGCCAGATGGACAGCCCATGCTTTCAGAAAAAGGATCTCTTTCCTTTAACAGGCTTACAGTTGATCTAGAATTACTTCTTACAAAGAGAACAGAGATCAATATTTTCCTAGTTCTGAGTGCCTCTACATTTCAGTTAGTTGCATACCTATCTATAATTACATCAATTATTCAAACAGCATATAGATGCTTCTTTAAAGCATCACATTTTAAAGTATTATTATTTTAAGCTGATTTCTTCAAAAAGATATTTTATTCAGCAAATGTCTACAGTTACATACTGAACGTGCAGCACATCTTTAGATATAATTCAAGCCTTGCTTTGTCAAACGCAGTCTTTTATGGTTTATATAACCACAGGTCATTTAAGAGAGGGAAAAAATATTGTCAATGAAAGGGAAAAATCTGCCCCCCTCCAGCCCCCCGGTATATGGTCCCTCAATTTTGCCATACCAACAGTAAAAAGAAGCCCTACTACCAATATTGAGCCTTCTGAGGATTTAAAAGACACAATAACCAGTTTGGATATTTTGTACCCAAGCAAGTTATCTTTCTATTTCATTTTTCGGCAAGAAAGGGATTCAGGGATTTTATGTGGAACATTTTATCACTGCTAACTCTTATATGCATCAATTTTGTGTATCTAAAATATTTCATGTCCTGGGAGTTGTTACCAATACAATACATTAACTACCAGCACCTTTAATAGTTTCAAGCATATGCATAGCTAAAATGGTCTGCCTTCAAATTCCCTGTAAGTACTTAGTAAACAAAAATCAAAATGTTGAGATGACCATTAAGTTCAATTAGATGGAATAAGAGAGGTATATAGTGAGAGCTCTGCACTGTATGTGAGCATCCACACATATACAGTGAGTATTTGGTAGAGGCTGATTTAAACAGCTGGGAAAACATCTGTGACAAACATGCCAGAGTGAGCCACAATCTCAAACTGTTTCTCAAACCTTCACAACAAACTGCAGAAACCTCCATTAGAAGTTAATAATTAGATGGTAACTGCATGTCTGCAATCAAACTGGATGCGCCCAGGATCTCCCACTTCTTATTTTCTTTCTCAATCATGCTGTGAATGTATGTGCAGCTGCAAAATTTCACTAGAACATTTTCAAGGCTATTTCAGCATGGCAGCACCGAAAGAACCCAGAGTGCAGAATTCAGCACAAATGCATTACAAGTACTGCAGACTCCTCATCATGAACTTTGATACGAAAACAGAAATCCTGACAAAGTGCATCTGCTGAACACAAAGAGAGATGGATAATTCGTGTAATAGCTCAGATTTCAAGCTTTACTGGGCAGAAGCCCAGTACCCAGCATGTACCGCAGAGTATCCAGAGCCCATTAAAAAGAATTATAGAATGGAAACTTAATTACACTAATAGACATTTGAGAGAAGATAATAATTTGGCATAAGACTTACAATACGACAGCATTACAGATCTATTTTGAAATGTATAAAGGAAAAACCCTTTATCTCAGGAAAATAAACTATTTCTAAGGTGATCAAGAGATTGGTGTTTATCCTGATAAAAGAAGATTTTAAGTCTTGTTTCACTTCTGCAGGTGGTAGTTGACAAGATGAGAAAACAAAATGTGAAATTCTAATCCCCTTGCATAAGGTCCCCTGGAAATGATGTTTCCAAAGAGCTGTACTACTCCATAATTACTATTACTCTCCCCTGGGAACCTTTGTCTAATAAAGGATCACTGCTTGCTGGTTTGGTTTTTTTTTGCGCATGTGTGTGTGTGTGTGTGTGTGTGTGTAACAAAAGATAACAAATTTAAAGTTTTATTATGCAATCTTCAGCAGTTTCAGAGAGATAAACCATTTTTAATAAACGCAGCATGTATCTTCCAATGTATTTTAAAAGCTGACATGGGGATGTATTGCCTTTTTATCTGGGAAATCACAGGTGCCTAAGACCAGCTTTGTTCAGGAATACTGACATGTATTATAGGTGGATGATCAGGAACATATGTAATCATAATATGCAAGGCATACCTATTATAAATGTTATTGTTAAAACCACGATTTAAATTTAATTTTCTGGCATGTAAAATGAAAGCGGTCAAGCCCCTGACTTGAAAGATCAAAACTACTTCAATTCCCTGCAAAAAAAAAAAAAAAAAAAAAAAGCTAGATGCTTGTTAATTGAGTCTTCGGGGATAGAAGATAAGAAAATAAAAATTAATTTTCCTGCTTACTGTAAACTGTTTGACTTTTGGATTTAAAAGTAAAGCTGAACACAGTTTCCCCAGCTATTTCTCAAAGTAATTTACAAAAAAAAAAAAATTAGATTTCTATTGCAGCTTTTTTTGGTCAAATCCAAAGAGTGTGACTTTAACCCAACCAGAACAAAAAAAAATCTAATTGTTGCAAGGTGTACAGCAACACTTTAACATATCTCACAAAGGAACAAAATTCACATACACCATCAGCTTTTACTCCTCAGATATCTGAGATTTATTTTGGACATAGAAGGACATTAGAGGTTTGGACTCTAGTTCCCCAAGATCTTTCTATAAGAACTCATATAGAACCAGAATGCAGAAATGTTGAAAAATTTCTGAATTGATTTCAGCAATCCCTTCCTTTGTGTCAACTTTCAGAATTTATATTTAAAAATACCAAGGATTTCATATTATACACCTGCATCACATTACCACTCAGTTAAATCCACAATAACAGTTAAAGAACAGTGAGGTTTTATTTAATAACTTAAATAGCTTCCTTTGGTGAAATCATTCCAGAAGTATATTTTTGATTCTGAACAAATTAGTTAAGTGACCACTTATTAGTTATTTTGTGCACATTATCATGGTTGAAACACTGAGAAGTTACAAGGTCAGCTGGCAGATTCCAGACCTCTCAGTTTCAAAAGCATAACAAGTTTCCTATCTCTAAAATAAAACCACCCTAGGAAGAACCACCAAGGATTCTTAAAAACGATTTAAAGATATTACAAACCTGTCATAAGCTCAACTACGTACTCAAATCTTCAACCAATTTACTTAGAAACAAAAATATGTATGTATGTCAGAAAGTTGGGCTTTTTTTTTTTTTCCCCCCAAGACCCATACTGCTCACAACAAAATTATTTAACTAAGGTCATGCCTATACAAGGAAAAATGCATTGATTTAACTAAACTGATTGATTTTAAATCCAGTTAAACTGGTGCAAACATCTAATGTAAATGCACTTACCCCAGCTAAGACCTCACTTAAATTGATTTAGCTTACTTCAGCAATTTATCAATGTTAGCAAAACCAATTCTAGCAAAGGTTAAGCAGGTTTAAGTGCTTCTGTATAAGGAGTTTGAACAGATTTAACTATATTGACTTAAAAACATTTTAATTAAAACAGTGTAACGTCTCATATGGGCAAGATTTAAATCCCCAAGGCAGAGAAACGAAGCAGCAAAGTGAAATTTGTCCTGGCTTCCACCTGGGTACCCCTCTCCTCGTAAAGGGTGCATAGGCTATGTAACCAGCATTTGGGAGGAGGCAGAGCAGAATGAAGACTAATTTCAGGTGCCAGAGGATTTTGGAGAAAAAGGGGAAAGCAAAAAAAAAACCAAAACCAACAAAACAAAATTCCAAATGCATAGCTAAGAATTGAGAAAACCTGGTCTGGGTATAAAATGAAATATAACACAAGTACCATTCTAGCACGGCATTTTAAAAAGTCTCCTCCCAGACTAAAAAGTCATGTATCTGTTTAAGACATTAAAAAACCCCACCAAACTAGTGGCAGTATTCAAAAAAGGGCTTCCCTTTCGCATATCGTTTCAGTAAGTCTGGGAGCTTCCTGGTGTGTATGTGTGGTAGCCTCCATAACATATTTTAAAGTGAGCCTCACAAGAGGGATGATCAGTGGCAAAAGGCACCAAGATCAATTTTATCCTGCCCATCAAAACAGTCATCACTGTACTCTTTTAAGCAAACTTTCATATCAGCTCGCCCTTGGTGGTCTTGAGAGGCATGGAACTACAGAGAGGTGCAGGGCAAGCCCTCCACACCTCCTGGCTGGGGAGCAACAGCAGCCCGGAGGTGACAGTGTCCTACTCTGTGACAACACAGAAACACCCCCATGTCTCACAAACACACCCATTCCCCCTCCCTGGTGCATGAGCACAAGCAGTCATTGTCAGAGCAGCTACAGGCACTGAAGGCATCTACACAAATCCACATTAATTTTTGGGTTTATGATTCTTAACTTTATTAGCTCAAGATTTTAAAAGAATTTACAACTGCTAGAACACAGGGAGCAGCTACAGTAGACTGGCTTTCATTCCCACTAATTCTGATGCAGACACTAATCTAACTCACTGCAGCTGGCACAGTTGTATGTGACACTTCCACCAGACTACTTTCTGCCTTTTCTTTTTGATTTTGCAGCTATTCTTCTCTTCCTGAAGTTTACTGGTACTCTGAGTGCAATTTCATGATTCTGGCTAAAAAGCTGTTTAAATATCTTTTTCGCTTCCTGACCCCAATCCTACTAGACAAATCAGCTAAGATGTTCTGTGTGGGATATATGTTTGAAACCCTCCCTCAACACCTGAGATCATCACCATTACAACTTGCTTAGTTTCTGTTGGCCTAATTTTTAGCATCCAAAATTACCTTTCTCACTAAGACATACAGCAAATGTATAATTAAGTTAGTGATTGCATAAGCTTAAAGTTGAAGCATTTCAAGAAATTTGATCATGTGTTCCCAATTGAAGTAGGTATTTTATTGCCTCTCAATTTCTAGGAGAATGAAAGAAACCACTGTAGTCAAAACTTCTTGAAGAAAATTCTGAATTACTGAATTTTAGTGGTTTAAAAAGAAGTCTGTGGAAATACTACAGTGTCTATTGATTTGATAATTTAGTAGGATACAGAAAAATTTATCTGCAATTTCAAACCACGGTTTTAAAGAGAGGCTGGGTGTTAAAAGTGGTATTTCACCAAGCAATTTTGTCTTTAGCTAATTGTCCTGGTATTCTTTGCTAATTCTGGTAAACTGTTTACGAATTATCAGGCAACTAACTGCATGGTTAAATTTAATCTCAAATGCTACTGATATTACTAAGTATGAAAGACAGGACTCTATTTGCTTATGATGTCACCAGGTGTTTTTTACACTTAAACATTTTAAGAACTGCCTGCCAACATAAAGTCATACTCTCTCTTTAAAGATACAGTAATATAATCTAGAATGAAGTTAAGGATGGATTAATCTCATCTAATTTTAGCCATGTAAAGTGAGAAGTCTCATCTTTGCTCCTTGTCTAACAAAGCTCTGTACTCAGATCAGTGGAGGGATGCTTCTGGAGATGCTTGAAAAAGATGAATCATCCTTGTGGATACAGGGCTTGCTCCTCACCAGCTGAAGAGGTACAGATGACTTACTCATGGCTAACACAAGGTGAGATGAACCCCACACTATCTGAATAAAAAAGGAAGGAAAACATAAGTGAATTGAACAATTACTTATATATTTTCTAAGAAAATTGCTGTTATTTGCATATAGTCATAACGCATGGGAATGGTCATAACACAGTGATGCCATACTTTTAAAGTGTAATTTTTATAATTTATTTAAAAAAAAATCGTGGAGTAAAATATGACACTTGATAGTGATGCATACGAATCAATATGTAATAAAAAGCTTGCAGGTTTGAACATCTAAGATAGGGTTTTTATAAAAGGAGAAAATGAGAATCATAATGTAAGATTCTTTAATAGAATTGTCTTTATGCTGTATCTTACATTATTGTCGTTTAGAAAGCTTTAATCACTTCAAACTCAAAGTCTGCTTAGCCCATTTTTACCCCTTTTTAGAAAATAATTTTTTGCTTTTATGCAAAAAATGTGAAATATTGCTATATTTTACATTGTCATCCATCTTAGTGTAGACTATGAACCACTGCAAGACAAGCATGGAGAGTAAGTCTTGCATGACAAGCATTTTGCTAGCATGCCACAAAAACATAATTGTTTTAATTGCTACACGTAGGTACTGTCTAGAAGACTGCTGCAGATATACATCTCAGATGAATACATTACCCATTTACACAGCTTTAAAACAGAAACACACACTACACAATGCTTGGCACTTTGGTGTTCTGTACTGGGCACAGACTAATACCATCAGACTGGAATATGACACTTTTTATTAGCCTCACCTGCAAGAATACCTTCAAGCACATCTTAAATCCTATGAATGTTTTTTTCCCCAAATGGTTTTACTTTAGAATGACTTCCATTACCGAAAACCTTAAAAAGGCTAATAAAAATATCTGATAGAGATCTTTGATGAAAGAGCTACGAAGTTCTGCCAGCAAACTGGATTTTGCCACCGTCACTAACATCCCTGGTTGTTTATAATAAAAGTAGGTATGAACACGAATAATCTCTAAATCAGCCCACCTACAAACTAGTCCCTGAGCCAAGTGTTTATGCTGGAGAATATCCATCCTAAGCATGAGTAAGAATGTGTTGTACCTGACTACCACATCTATCTGAAGCACCTACTGCCTGTGATGGATCAAATCTCTAACAATAGAAATTTTAGCCATCAGGAATTTTTTAACTCAAAGATGGACCCGATTCTGCTGGGAAGTGCCCACGTTCCCGGCACAGTGCAGTGTCAGGGCAGCCTGGATTTTTTCTTCAAATGCCCAAGTTCATATAGAGGAAAACCCTCCTGCTCCAGATGTTACCAAGAGAAAATAGCAAGAAGATCTGTATGGTCTGAACTAGGAAGGAAATAAATAAGGCACAGAAAAGCATTTTGTGAGAGGATTGGTTGTTTGCCAGGTATGAAAACGGGGGAGTAGACAAATGCCCCAGCAAATCCGTACCAGTGAAAGGACAGAATAAACGAAAGAACTTCATGAGTGGCTTAAGAAACATAGCTTTGGAGTATAATTCAGTCATTGTAGCATGAATCACTTTATTTTAATGAATGTAAACAGATTTATTTTTTGATGGAGTACAGTAAGTACACTGCTACAGAAATGCAGTAAATTGGATTAGATACAGCTTATGAATTTATTCAAATACTCTATAGCTATATTTTACAATTTTATAAGCTATGCCTTTACAAATAATCGTTCTGTCTACCTTGCACTTTAAAAAAATAAACAAAACAAAAAATTGCATTACCAAGACTAATAATCAGCAAGTGACTAAGACACATTTTTCTATCTCCTTAGTAGTGATATATTAGTTTAATCTCTACAGCACTTGCAGTGCAATCCTTTCCATATGGACACCCATATGCTACATTACTAGTAACATATCTTCTAGGAAATAGCCATATGTTTCACTTTTAAACCTGCACAATTTGAAGACTTCCTTGTATTTTTACTGTTGTTCTCACTGTGCATTGGAAATACCTGTGGGCATTAAGTAGCACGAAAATAATTAATGTTATATTGAACTACAGTGCTACAATTAGAAGTGCTTCCACACTCTTTGCTGTTCTTAGCAATGATTTTTTAAAAATGGGAAATATTTCTTGACTTCAGTGTTGACTGTGCACACTTTTTCCCTCTATTCCAAAGACCGGAGGTATTTATTAATGTAATACAAAACAAATAAAAGAACAGTCAGTCTTGAATTTAGTTCACTAAAGGCAATTTAGTACTTTGCATCTTGGTTCAGCCACAGCATCGCCCTGGAGTACTGGGGGACTCTGAGTATCCATCCTAGCTGTTGGGCCAGGCTCAAGCCGTAAGACTGAAAAATGTACTGCTCAGGACCAGACTGGACGAGGATTCTCCTCTCCAGCCATGCTCCCTCCCCTTTACATCCCTCTGCTTACACCAGTCAGGAGTATTTGCCACAAGAGCAGACTCACGTTTTGGTGAGGGAATCCGTGCAACTCTCACATACAGACTGGCAAAGAGAACACAATGAATACAATACAATTGCTTTCAACTGAATACAACTGAATTAAATTTTCTTGTTATCTTACTATGTCCTATCCCTGTATAGTCCTGTCTCTTCCTAGAGACTAACTGTGGATATAGAACAACATAGTGGGCAGGCTACTAACAGCACAGTATTAACTTGTAAAATTCCTGAGGAAATAGATGTCATGGAGATGAGCTATTTCTGAGCCCCTAAGACTCAACCCCTCATCTTGAAATCCAGTTCCAGAGGAACTTCCATGTTACTGAGGAAGAAGTATGCCCTTGTGGAAAAGTAATGTAAGCTCATGGTCTTTTTCATGCCATGTTTTTCTTGCCATATAACAAGGTAACATGTAACTGGTAAACAAAACCAACATATAATAAAAATGGCAGATTTCTGTTAAAATCTCTTATCCTCCAGTCCCTAGTAACCTTTGCTAGTTTAAACATGGTAAGTATCATAGATTCTCATAAAGAAAAGAGAACTGATGAGACTGGTATTGACCTTGTAAGATCTTTCTAAACACTTGGATTCATTGGTTTTGAATAAAAGAAAAAAATTAAAATTGTCCAGTGAAAGAGTCTAACCAGAAGCTCTTTACTGCCATTTGTAAAAACATTTTCACAGCATGAAGTTCTTTTATTGATAAACAATTGTATTTTTTGGTGGTGTTTCAGTATTATGTCACTATTTCTTGCTTCATTTGTTACCACAGAGAACAAAGAAAAACTGTTTATTTGAAGGCTATTTAGTATGCATTTAATAAGATGCTTAATCTCAGTAATCTCAGTTTTTTCAGTTGCAGGCTTACTGAGAAATACACAATTCCTATAAATTAATTATTACGCATTATTAAAAAAAATCTCTATCAAAATGTGGATTAAAAAAAAATCAGCTAGTTCTTTTTCAGTTGATATATACTGTTGATTATCCAAGTAAAATCCGTCAGGCTAAAATATCAATCCTCCCAAACAGAGAGCTATCCAGCTATCAGGTAGTGTATGTTCTTTCCTTTCTAGTGGTTACACAAGGTGAAGATGATAATAAAAGTGCAGGATATTAAGGGACAAGGTAACTTTGCTTTGTAACTGATGTCTCCCTCTATACTTTTACCCACTCTCCTCAAAAAGAAATACAACTTTCCAATTAAGGTCACGATTGTAAATACAATTAACACACATGCAGAGGTTCTACATCTGAATAACTACGCAAGCTTCAGTTACTTTATATCATTGCATATATATGCATCTTTTTGCACAAAGAACATAATATACTTCAATGGGAACACAGCAAGAAATCTGCAAAATTAAACTCTAAATATAGAAATGAAATTTATGTAACCCAACAGTATATCAAACGTGATTTTATTTCTCTTCTTCTGCCCTTGGTTTATGTCAGCAGCAGATGATGAATTTAATTTGAGTTATAGTTCCCACATTCATGTGTGTTTATATACACTAATTCATCACTACACAGAAAAGCCCTAAAGTATATTAACACAATATGTTATGATTTCAGACATCTGCTTTATTTGTTTTGAGAACCAGAAAAGATAAATGATAAAATATTACTACCAATCTCATTTACAATAACTCATTATTTTACTAATATAAGATTGAAAAAGTATTTCTATCTATAAAATATAGCCATAAAGAAAATTGTGTACAACAGTGTATTAACCTCTGATTTTGAATTTACTTATAGCCTGCGATCAATTTGAACCACATGTCTCATGATATGTAATTGAAATACTTATTTCAGAAATAAAAATAATTAGTGCAGAAAAACAACAAACTTGGAATTTACTAGGAGAGAAATTACGGAGTATCACAGTTAGTAACAGCCTTTTCTGCCATCTGTTTTATATTCTTACAGTCCAAAACAAAAAACAAATTGAACATATTAACCTGCATTTTTCCTGAATATTTCAATTCTGAATTTTTAAAAAGTATTTTAAGTTTCAGCTCTTTTCATTCTGATTATTGTTCTCTCTTCTTAATAGCTGTGTAACACAATGCAAATGCCAAAATGGGATCTTTGAAAACTAGAAGTAAATTGACTTGCAGAGCTGACTACAGAATTAATTTGCTAGAACAAAAGAACAGATTAGGGCATATAAAGACTGCCACGACACACTAATTTCCATATTTAATCATGTCACTGCAGGAAATTTGCTGTGGTAAATTCCAGGCTTCCTCATTCTGTAAGTGCCCCTACATGCACTGTCAGCATGGTCACTTGGGGCAGCAGGAATAACACCAGACCTGCCAGCAACTGGCACGGGGTCTTTGACCTGGTGCCCCCAGAGAACACAGTGTAAACAAAGCACAGTCAGTGCCTGCCTGTGTCAGTGTGCCCACATTTCCCTTCTCCTGACCTCCACAAACCAACAAAACCTGCAAAGCCCAATGCCCCATTTCAACATGACCTGTTGTTCAATTCCAGTCAAGTGACGCAGAGGAGGAGTCTTAAAGTTGCCAATTTCTCACGTGGTTTTAGACAACTCTTTTCTGAAGACCCATCAGTGCTCACATGGAGGAAACAATTGCAGTGTGACACCAAGGGCTCAACACAAGCTCAGCTCACGAATGTAAATCCACAGGAAATCATGCCTCACTAGAAGTACTCCTCAGAAAAACCCATGTACTGTAACACACAATATCAAACAAAACAGAAAAATGTAACTAATTTGAAATTTTGAGTTATTTTCCCAATATCTTAGAAGTGATGCACAAAAGAGTGGTATTCTTTCAACAAAGGCTCTCTAATAAAGTACACAAACACACATATTTCCTGTCTTAAAATAATTTCAATATTCAAGTTTAGTGACTTTTACCATTCTAATGTTCACATAGGAGCCAAATGAAGAAGAATGGGTTAATTCTTCCTTGTCTTTCCACCTAAATGGCTTCCTGAACCAGAAAAAAAGGCAAGTATACATAAAGAAACACAAGATAACATCAGTTTATCTAATGCTGTTCTACGATCCCATCAACTGTGACACAACTTCCTACCACTCACAATACGGCTGCACCTACACCAGATCACAAGACCCATTTTTGCATCTTATCACATGGGCTGGTAGGTAACTCTCTCTGGCATGAAGTAATTGATCAAGTTTGGTAAAAACTAAGAAAGCATCGTTTTGCAAGGCCATGTGAACATAAATGTTAATTATCTTCCAGACTATACCATATTTGTACAAAGAAAGACAAATATCTGAAGTTCATTGGATATTCCTACACAGCTGAAGCTGTTTATTAGTATAAAACTACACAAGGCTCTAAGACAGTTTAAAGACGACTGCCATAAAAGTTGCCCTTTTCCCTAATTCTGAGATACAGTAAAAAGTTTTTTCAACAGAAATTATCACCATCAAACCTAGTCAAATACAAAACTACTCTTTTGACAACTTTTATGTATATACCTAACTTATACATACATGCATTCATAGAAACACATATGCATATACACATTTCTATACATATATATATATGTCCTTCACCTTCATTTCCATCATGCTAGAAATATAATTTACCCAAGATGCTTAGCATTTCCTAGATGTACAAATTTGTTTGCTGTTCTTGCACTTAGTTCACTCTCAAGAATTTTGTCTCTTTCTTCTTGGTCTTGCCAACAGACACTACACTGGGCCTTTCTAATCTTACAAATCTCTTTCCTTAAATTTGAGGTATTTAACACACAAAGTTGTGCCAAGGTTCTTATGAATGTACAGGTAGTTTTATAGTTTAAAAATAATTTTGTATGTACAGATGTAAATACACACAACACTTGGAAAATAATTAGAATATTAGTAATAAGTAATTCTAAGCTATATTTCATGCAGAGTAGGGATTCATAAGTCATAATCTGTGACAATTATCACATGTAAATAAAGGCTTTTTTAGTTGATGCTAGTTGATTTACACGCTGTCATTCCAGATGCCATATATTCATACAGGCAATGTTTAAATCACAATGATGAGTTTCAAAACTGCTGCCTCTTGTATTTATAGCAAACACATAGTTGAAGAACTGATTGGCTTTGAGGTCATATTAAAGAGCAGTGGAAGCCACCAAGACCTTTGCCCTGTCACAAGCAGCACACAGATGATACTGTCACACCAGACTACTCGTGCTCCAAGTCAGAGGTTACTGGCATAAAACAAAGTTTACTGCTGGCTCAGGGCAATGTGTTCAAGAATTCTAACTCAGTTTTCTCAATCTTGTTTTCCAAGTCCAGCAACACACTTTTGCTAGGGCTTTCATCTCTATTTTCAATGATGCTGATCACTTACAATGCCAACATTATGTTTATATGGAATTAAATAAATAAGGATTGTTTTTGCAAGGTACCTCCACTATTTATAATTGTTTACATAATTCTGAAATAAAAAATTAATATGAAAATCAAGATTAAAATCGGCCGAATTATCCAAGTGTGCATTTTTATTATCATGTGTACTGAGAGTATATTCCAGAAAATTATCCAAACTCTGTCACATATTTTTGTCAATTTCTTTTTCTGTCCCAAAAATAATGCATGTCAATTCATGTTTCTGTTTGATTTTGAGATTCACTGATCAATTCTATCTCACTTTGCTTTCAATCTCACACACTATCTTCCCTAGCAATGAGACCGAGGGTATCATCTTTGTATCTTTCCACCTCCCCAGGCATTATATTTCTTTCATGTTCTTTGAGAATCAAGAAATGCCATTATCTTCCTTATAATGATTTTTTTTCAGCAATCCTGTAGGAAAGATTTAACATAAGAACGATTTCTTATATCCAATATATGTTTCCATACATTCAGGCACGCTCAGATTTGAAAGAGTATCTGAAACATCAATAATTAAGGTTCTATTACAAGGAAGAGTTCTGAAGTTGTCTACTTCTCTTCAGTATTTCCACTGTCTAGTGAAACCAAACAGATTTTTTTTCCCAGAAACAGATAAAATTTTAGGAGAGATTGGAACTGGATGATTTAAATATTTTAAAGCATAAGGATTAGCATATTTTTTTTTCCATTGTTAAAAAAAAGGCTGTCTAAACTGAACACGCTGAAAAATCTCAACCAATAATATGAGTGGCAGAGATCTGTGAAGTGGGAGACAGTTTAAATAACACACAGGAAACTTTCAGAACTCAGGTAGAAAGGCCTCATAATTTATAAAACAACTAGTATAACATATTCTGTATCATACACACAATCCCTCAGGAACAGATTCTTGGGAAAAACCGTTCTCAAATAACTTTAATATGCACCAGCCTACAGAAACTGCATGCGAGCCATGTAATAAAAATGTCAGACTTCTCTTAAAATCTCTTATCCTCCAGACTCTAGTAACTTTTGTGAGTTTAAACACGGTAAGTACCACAGATTCTCAAAAATTACCATCAGTGTCACACCACTGGCATGCTGAGACCACTGTCTTTCATGCTGACTGCAACTGCCCCATTGATTGCTTGTATTTTCCAGTTTCATTTTATTTACCGCTGGCCTCCGGTTTTATACATGGAGCACGAGCTCTGAAGGCTAAGGACCACAGGGACCCTTTTGTTCTGTTTTTAAACAATGACTGGTAGAAGTGGATTCCCCAGTTTGCTGCTAGAGATTTTACAGTCACTCATGGTGCTGCGATAAATAGTGCAGTAACACGGCAGATTAAAGACTGCTCTTGTGCAGCTCAGTGTGAATGGGGACCACATCATCATGGTAACAGCATTGCCACAACTAGTGGAGGCACATCTTACACACAGAGTAACAAATTCAATAAACTGTTTCAATAAACAAAGATAAATGCTTTCAGACATTGCAAGTTTGTGTATTTTGTTATTACCCTATGCCAAATACACTTGTATGCAGTCCCAGAATACAGCTATCCACAGTGGACACCGCACGGGAAACAGAAACTTTGTCAGCAGTATGGGTTTTAGAAACAACAAAGCATAAAATATACTGTCAGACATGGTCAGAGACTGGACAGAGTTTGGTGGTGGGCTCAGATCCAGCCCTCAGGAGTCCTACACTGCAGCTGGGATGTGCATGATGATGGGATCTACTGGCCTTAGGTCACAGTGTGCACTATAGAACCACGAGTTCTTGCAGTGGCACAACCTGTTACCACAAAAGTGTTTTGTAATTTCTCCNTTATGAATTAATGAAGCCTGGTGTCCAACAGATTCCTGTTGTTGCCGATTTAAGTTTTTAATAGCATTACACTAAGACTTCAGAGAAAAACCTGTAATATTTTATATATAAAAAGAACCAACATAGGAAGCAAAAGCCATCAACGAGTGAAGAACACAGCCAGAAAAGAAATGTTAACTGAGGATGAGGTACTTTGACATCTACTTCAGCACTCATTCTAACACATTAGGGCATTCATAGTAGCTATTTTTACCTGCATCTTTGGACATTTAACAAATATTGATATATGGCACTTTGGACATTTTGCTGATTGGGGCAATTACTGGTGTTTTTACTATTTATCCAAAAGATTGTTTTCATGAAATCTGTTGGAACTTAAAACATCTGAGACTTACATGAAATTAGGTGAAAACCTAAAAAATGAGTATGTTTGTAGGAAAGACAGAACAGATCAAAATGTACAAGGAAACAGAGAGTGACATGGAACACTGTAAATCCAAACACACAAAAGTTAGGCAAAAGCAGCACTTAGGTTAGCTGCTAAATTTCATCCCTCATGCCTCCATGTGATGAAGACAGAATGGTAATTAAGCATGAGATCCCAACAAACCCCTGTCACACTGAATGTGCAGATTAGATTGCTTGCCACTGAATAGGAATCAATTTAACATTTCTTACTAACCCCAATGTGTTCTGATATTTTTACACACAATATGCTTTTATGCTTACAACCCAGGGATATGGGGATACAGCTACTGTCTTCGTTCTTTACAAAAATTATGATCTGATGGTGTGTCTGTAACTACAGCATGAGCTAGATTGAATTGTATTGTCATCACAATTTTACACATAGGGAACTGAGATGCAGATTAAAGCCAGAGATGGCCCAAGGGTTGAAACTATCAAATAATGCTGAAGTGCCTGGCAAAAGAAGTTTTCACCATCCCTCATGAGAGCACCCTGACTTCACATATGCACCCTAAATACAGTAGGTCAATATACTGGCACACAGAGGCTGTAAAAGTCTAGATTCCTTGCCCAGCATCATGCAGGAAGTCTTTGGCAGAGGCATGCAGCAATTCAGCTCTCTGGCAGAGCACTCAGCTGTCTTAGCAAGACACTGTGCTTTCTTCCACAGTTTCCAATTCATCTGGTACATATTTTCCAACTTCTGCAATAGAAGAAGCAGATGTACTACAGAACACAGCCTCATTGCAGCCCCAAAGTGTCCCCAGCACACAACTAGTCCTGTGCAAAGGGCAGAATGAAAAGCATTGTGCAGTAGATATTTAAAACCTATCGTGCAACGTACACAAAACAATCAGGCAACTAATAATTCAGAACTTGCCTCACCAGTGCACTGATCCGAATGAGCACTTGGAATCTTAATGTTAAATATCCTTTTTTTTCTATATGGAGGGGTTTTTTGTCTTTTTAAAGATTTGTGGAATTATAAAATTAAAAATTCCACAACTAGCCATCAATGGCTCTCATACAAACATACAACATCCTGTTTCTCCTTCTTGAGACTAAGCTGACACAAAATCTCTGGATACTGGAGGAATATGCTCTAGTGAGCAGAAACTCATTCATCCTGATGCCCCTGCTCTTTTTTTGATGTTTCGAGCTCATGTTGTTCCCCTATTTCTTTGACCAGATCCTGATTCTTATCTCCCAACATTTTCTGCCCTTTTCTCCTTCAAACTTTTCAAACTGGTGCCTTCTTTGTAGCACTAGCATCTACCCTTCATTTTGATTTTATCCTTTTCCCGTGTTTCCAGCAGCAACCTTCTACTTTTCTCCCAGCATTTTTTTTGCATGCCTTCTCCCCCAACCTCCACTTCAAACCTCTCTGATCATTCCTCCTCATTCCTAATAATTCCCTTCTTTTTGGTTTGCCAGGATCCAAAATGCCGGATGGAGGAGTACAAGGTGGACTGGAAATATTTTCTTTGCTGGTTTCCCCAGCTGAGAGTTCCTAAAGGTTTGTTCAGGCTTGTGCCCTCTTTCAAGACAATTTAGATGAAGAACTGTGAAGGGATACATAATACCCACTACAGATCAAGTACTGCCAATCTCTGACAAGTATTCTCTGAATATATGCAAGCATATTTTTTAAAGTTTACAATTTAGCCACAGGTGGATGAATTTGTACAAGGAGAGCAATTACACCAGGATGACCCTGACTTCAAAGTTCATGTAATTTCAAAGTCATGACAGCTACTCAATGAAATTATTTTATTAATGGTTAATGTGGACAAAACAACCTAATTTAATTCTTGAAAACTGCTGAACTGCTTGAACAAATATATTTCAGAAAGTTAAACTGAAACATACATATGACCCATGGAGAAATTATTCCCAAAGGTTTGGATAAATTGCAAAGAAATTCAGAACAGGTATCCAATGAAGAACGCCAAACAGTCACAGCTATGGACTGCACTATCACCTACAGCTAGGAAAACTATTTGAAGTAAATATGTTATTAATAGTATTAGTTACTGAATAGAAAAAAAATTAGTAGAAATTTACTGTATTTTTCATACCCATCCCTAAGAAAACACTTACTGTCATGCAATTTATTATTTAATAAGTTACACTTTAGTATGATACAATCGAGGAACATAATAGTGAAAAGCATTGTCTTGAAGTAAGCCACCAACAGTGCTTCACCTCCTCTAAAGTTCATTTGAAAGCATTACAAAGTGTTGAATCCTCTAAAAGGAGTAAGTGCAGCTGAAAGCTATTAGTGTGCAATGCGACAGCAGCCGGCAGAGGAGATGAATGAGACCATCCTATTGATAAGGTCGCAATCGATCTGAGGCAGACTTTTTTAAATTAGTAAAATGTTGCAGCACTTTAGAAAGTGTCACCAACAGCCCTGCTCCATGAAAAATGCTCCAACTTGTCAGAAAACTGTAATTTATTATTTTAAACAAAAAATTTGCCTCATAGTGATAGAGTATCATCTGTGGCTTTCGCTGAAAGTGAGCTTAATTTTCTGAAGATAATATTCAGATCTGTACTCTTAAGTTTCCTCTATATCTACTCTTACAAAGATGCTTTTCAAGAGTCATATGGACTGCTTGAAGATTCAAGGGTAGTGGTGAGCGTGGTGAGGCACTGCAACAGGTTGGCCAGAGAAGTTTTGGATGTGCCATCCCTGGAAGTGTTCAAGGCCAGGCTGGATGGAGCTCTGACCAACCTGGTCATGTGAAAGGTGCCCATGGTGGGAGGGTAGTCTTTAAGGTCCCCTCCAATCTGAACCATTCAATGATTCTGTGATACATTCAGATTCAAAAAACATGAAGAATAGTTATTTTTATGTGTGTGTATATATATATACACACACAAATACATACGTACATACATATAGATGTGTGTGTGTGCGTGTATGTAAAAAAGGTGATAGCCAACTTTAATTTCTTCAGAATTAAAAAACTGTGTAGAAATGCTTAGAATGGCTCAGCCTTCCACCACTTCCAGTCCTTTAGCACACAGGACGGGAGGTGAAGACTGAAAAGGACCATGACCTCATGGAACTTAAAGAAGTAGATGCTCATCCTCAGGGCCTTTCAAACAAAGGCTGTTCCTACGAGTTGCAAAGCACCCTTATCCTCCATTGTATGTCTCTATGCTCACACCCTGGCAGGATCTGAAGTGTTGAGAGCAATATGGTAATGATGTTCACATAGACACTGTGAAAAACCGGATCATTTGAGAAAGAGAAAAGCATAAAGGAGTGGAACACTTCAGTTTTTTAATGCAAATTGAGGTAACTTTTTTCATAGACTTTAGAAAGAATTTTTCCCAAACACTACAGCTCCTGTTAAGCTGGTGCTTTTCAAGTTTCCTTTAAAAATATGTTTTTGAACACCAAAGAAGGATGAAAATGCCAATGACCAAGGTCATACAAGGACACAGTTTCTGACTGAACCCAGGCACTAACAGTGAATAAACTCCAATACATTAGTAGACATAAAAGCTGTGGTGCAAAGCATGTATTCTGGAATAACAAAACACTGCTTACATGTGAAAGAGGGAATAAGCATTAAATACAAGATCTATGTCTACTGTCCCGGCTATATCTGAAAATCTCTTATTAATGCTGGAACTTTTTAATTCTGCATCTAAGTTATTTAACAAATAAACTTGACTCACTAAATTAAAGATCCTTAATTGTTGCCAGTCTCAACTGAGAAAAGGCCAACAGCTGAGCCAATATAAGACCTGTTTATTTGAAGAGGAATCATTCAACAGTAAATAAAAGCAAAATGAGACAAGTCTTTTTTTTGAAAGCGTATAGTGAAATTACTGTTTTCATGATACTTGATCTTTGTATGAGTCCTTTAAAAAGGATAAAAATATCCATACAGCATGTGGTATGGGTACAGTTCATACTGTCAGACTTAGATACGCATATCTGGAGCATATTTTATCTTAAAGCTAAAAGAATTTTAAACTGCATTAGGAAAAAGCACAGACTGTACTGCTACAGTTAGTAATGAATAGTGTA
The DNA here is from genome assembly GCA_013397565.1 of Ptilonorhynchus violaceus. Taxonomy (NCBI): domain Eukaryota; kingdom Metazoa; phylum Chordata; class Aves; order Passeriformes; family Ptilonorhynchidae; genus Ptilonorhynchus; species Ptilonorhynchus violaceus. Next base: position 19,116 of record VZRJ01003972.1, on the reverse strand, counting down.
CTAAAGCTAAGACTATAACACTAAAAGAGCTTCCTGTTAATGTAAGGTAAAAGCAACTGCAGGCTGATAAAATAAAAAAGTAATGAAATGGTAAATTTAGTAACAGTACCATTTACACAGCTACAGTGCATACTCTAAATACTTTGCCAACTACTTTCAAAAGAGTAAGCAGTGACATTATTAAAATTTCGTTATAAATACAAAATGTGTAAATAACACAGAATTAAAAATTCTCAAGTAAACAATTGGACTATGTTAACATTACAGTATAGCTTTTACTTTATCATGTCACAACTTCTTAGAAAATACTATAGCCTGACTGGTAGCAGGCTGGGGTTAGAAACAGTCTTCCTCTACGGACATGTTTTTTCCTTTTTATATTCTTGTAAAGCATGTGGTCCTAGTTATTCTTAGATGCAAGATTTATTGGCCTTCCGGTCTGGTCAGCAAATTACGCACCTAAGGACCTGAAATTCTCACATTTAATTAGCAGGGTAGATTTTTGTTTGAGAGCAATAAAAACGGACTACAACTTCACATGCAAGTATGTATTTTGCATGCAAGTCCCACACAATTTATTCCAGTGATGTTCTCTGTTGTCTTCTCACAGTCAGAAGCAATGAAGTTAGGTACTACGAGGTGAAGTTAACAGTTTCTAAAAACAATGTATGTTTCTCAAACTCAGACTTAACCCAAAAAATTTAAAGTAAATTATTTCAAGGGAACTATATGCTCCCTTAAAGTCAAGCAAATATTCAAATGACTAATCAAAATTATTTTCTATTGATGTGCTCTGAAAGAAAAAATGTATCTTGAAATCAGCATGACAGACCTGCTGCTTAAGATGCTTCATAAACTATGGGAGCCTGGTGTGAAAGACCTTAATCACAATAAAATGTCAAGTGAATCGCATGAGGACACGTCAAGGATGTTTGTTCCATGGAGTCCTTCAGTTTCAAAGAACTACCCGAACAATAGCAAACCCTATAGTTTACCAAGTAACCAACAGCAACAGAAAATCTCAAAGTTTGAGGGAAAAACACTGCATTCATACGATAGTGTATGAGTGCTTGTTTAAGATAAATTGCATATTTAAAATTTTATAAATTGCATTGAGAAACTCACAAACTTGTGAGGGAAGTAGGACACTGTGGTGGTGGCTAGGCCCACAGATAGGCCAGCCACACCCAGGACCGAGGAGCCGGTGGGCCAGGGGGCCAAGTGTTGTACTGAAGAGAGGGCTCCGAGGTCCAGAACAAGATCTCCCCCTAAGAAGTTTAGGAAGGTCTCTCCCAACCAGGCCCTGCTAAGTTGTGTCCCCCTATTCAGTTCGTTTTTTCCTGCCAATCTCTGTTCTATATAAGGTTATGTTCTGGAAAGTTCTCCCTTCCTCGATGCTTCATTGGCCCTGTTCCCCTGCTCCTCCCCTCACCTACCTTTATTGGTTCTATGTATTGTAGCCCTGCCTTTTCTCCTCCCTCTTGCCCTCCTGTAATTGGTCCTCAGTGTTCTCTCCGCCCCTTGTCTGTGCTGTATAAAACCTTGTGTCACCCTGTTCTTTTGGCTCTCCTTCCCTGACCCTTCAATAAACACCATCTTTTGGAACATCATAAGGAGAGTCCGCCTCCAAACTCTTTGCCCCCTGTCTTAAGGCACAGGGCGTGCGAGTGCAAAGCCAACGCACCCGGCTGTCTGGGTGTGATAAGGCCACAGCACGCTGCGCCGAGGCACCCCCGAACGCAGGACAGCTCTCGGGAGGGTTGCGGCATTTACCGTCCGAGAGCGCGCCGCAACAGGACACTTGGCACCAAACCCAGGTATCTTCCTCTTAACCACAAGTGATAAAATCATCATGGGTCCTACTGATTCTTCTGATTCCGTGACTCTTCAGTCCTTTCTGCACAGGGTCTCAAAATGCAGAATGTTGCAAGCACCCAGTTGGTTTGCACCCAAGTTCCTTCCTGCATCTAATTTTAAAGCTCTAGACTACTGATCACCCCAGCCTACTTTCCCATAATTACTCCACTGCACAAACAAAGGGTCCAAGCCTGCTACGATTAATTAACTGATGAGAAAAACCTCATCCTAAGGAAGTAAAAAACCCAGTGGACTCATCCAGGGGCTCTGTGGTACACAGGGAGGACAACAGGACCAGTCATGACACTGTGACTACCAGAGCAGGGCTTTACAGTGTGAACATCAGAATTCAGGTTGGGTAACTTGCACAGTGGCTGTGTGATGAATCCCACCACCACAAAGCATGGCAAAATCATCCAGGTGGAGTCTCCCTTACACAAGTCCTTTTGCTCTATTAGGGAAAATCTCAAAAGGACTTTTGTGAGCAGTTTCTGATAGGACTACAGAGTTCTTCAAGGATGCAAGATATCATTCTTGTAGGGTTTCACTATGCCCCTGTGTAGACAATTCTGCTCTAGGGCTCTCTTCCAGCAGGATGAAAAGTACATGCTTCCTCAAGATCCCACTAGAGTTATGACTGGATGTTGTCTAAGCATTTGGAGGAGGAAGACGTAAGACACAGAAAAAATTTGTTAGGAAAAGATTGAATCTGCATTTTGCCTTGAGGGATTATGGTTTATGAGTATTTGACATAGTTCAACTACTGACAAATAATAGCTTTTTCTGAAACTGTATGAGTTTTATCAATTGTCACCACTATCTTGACTTTTTGTGCTTTTATAAATGTGTAGGAAGTTAATTAAAAGTCATAAATAAGGTTTGTGAAAAAATCATTGCAGTAATTTTTACAAGTATGAAAAACACAAATTAAATTATTAAAAGTTAGGAAAAGACTACAAATTTTCCCTAGAAAATATTAAAAGTAAATCTTTCTTTCTAATTAACAGAAATGCAGAGCACAGATAAAGCCTCTGAAGACAAAACTTTCCTCAGGCATCAAAAGCTCTCTTTAAACACTGTGTACCAATGAACCAAGTAACAAAAAAAGGGGGTTAGCTGTAGCTTTTCTCTTTTCTTGCACTGATATGAAGATGACAGAATATCTAAGTAATTGTTTACCACACAGTGTGGGGTTGCTTTGCTCCTTATTTATTCATCCCCACAAGCCTTGTAACATGACCTGAAAGACCTCAATTTACATAAAAATAAGGCACTACTGCTTTTACACAGGTACCCCCAGTTGCAACTGTGCAGACAAGAGTTTTAAAACACATAATCTCTTCTTAGGTGGATTTGGTCAGGGATGACTGGCTAATTGGGGGAAACACATGAAAGCACCTCAAAATCCAATTAGCACTTCAGTGCAATTAAACAGCTTTGCTATTCTGTAGAGACATGGCTTTGATCTTGCACTGAAAAGTGTCCTTCCTTAAAGCTGGTGTTTTGATTTTTTTCTCAGTAATTAGTGCTAATTGTAAAGCCATTCCTGACATGCTATAAACAGTGTATTTTGCTGCGTTTGACACAATGACCTTAAATCAGTGTTCTCTTTTGTCTATATTGTACTGGTTTATTATTGGCCTAGCTACTTTGCTCATTATTAAATGCACAATATGTAAAACATGTTAGTCAGATGAAACAAATTACCTAGGTTTAAGAGCTTTCATGGATACCTTCACCAGTGTTATTAAAACTTTGATTCCACTGAAATAGAAGAGACAATATAGAATAATATTAAACTACAATTGCACTAGACTGCTCTTTCAAATTTCTTTCCTTTTTCATTCCGAACAGGAAAAGGGGAATTTTGATTTATGTCTGAGGTTTTTTCAGTCTGCTATAAGATGCACACTGAATAATGAATGGAACAAATAACTCTGACTCCAGCTGTCTTGACCTCTCTTCTCTCTAAGCTACACTTGTTATGGCTGTGAGTTTACTGGCTGCTTTACTGACCTCTGAAAACAAAGAGCTATTTGTAACATATATTTTGATCTCAAATGTAAACTCATTAACATAAACACACGAACAGTTTTATGCACTAATATTATACACTTCATGGAAAAAATGTCGGAGACATAGAACTTTAAAAAACAGAAAAATCACTTTTTTTTTCTGTTTCACCTATTGCAAAATAATATTTTGATGAAGGTACTTAAGAGATTCACACTTTAATTTTGCTATAGCTGCCATGTTTAGATTAAAAGATTCATAAAAGATAAATACTTCTATTTAGGTAAGAGACAAACTTTCTGACAAATAGAGCACCATTTTGAAAAAGAGTTTCAGCCATCCTAAAGCATTTGTGAACATGTCAGTGATTTTTGTTGGCTTTTTGTTTGCATGGAGCTGTCAGAAAAGCAACTGGGTGGTTTGTACTGTTTCTTCCTTCCCTTGTCCCTCTTAATTCCATAATTCAAGAAATCACCAAATACAGAAAGCACAACTTCCAAGTCCACCGAAGTGAGGCCAAGAATTCAAAGGAGAACTTGTTACACTCTCAGATAATAACGTGACCACTACCATACATACAATGTTCAACATATGATCTTTCTCAATTCTCCCTAGTCAGACAGGATTTGTATAAAACGCTTACATGCTACGAATGCGTTTAGTTAGCTGTGGAAAATAGTGATTAATCTTTAGAAATCAGTGAGAAATCCAGCTTTGGGATATGATAGAAGCTTCCTTTTTTCTGGTTTTCACACAAATATGTAAGAGGAACTGATGTACAACAGCAACACAGCATCAAATATTGCATGTTTTCTTTCACCTCATTAAGTAAAAAAAAAATTATTTTTGTCTTTTCTGTTTCAGGAGTTGAAAAAATATCAATTAATTCATATTTAAAACCATAGTCAGAGCAAAAGTCAGGAAAACTGTGAACCTCAACAGCAATTCCATTACTCTTCTCAATTCCACACTTTACTACAGGTCCCTAGACCTGATATTCTTCATGTCCTTGATACAAATTTCACCCTGCTGTCGTTATCAACTTGTTATGCTGCTGAGATTTCGGTTTTGGCAATCCAAACTTGTATCAACAATTAAAAGAGCTGAGCCCAAAGTGGCTGAGTCCAGCCTGTCACTTTGAAATGGCACTAAGTGTCACTCTGCTGTGTGCCACTGAACAGAACCAGAGGCAGATGCACCTCAAAGTGAGCCAGGTAATTTTAATGTTGTTCCCACTAAATAATTCTAAACAGACGACAAAAGTTATTGTTTTAGTAACACAGTTAAACATACAAACCTCAGGCAACAGGATCAATATTTTAATGATCTGTTTTCAGGGTTGGAAAAACAATTATAAGATCTGCTAGATTTTGAGAAAAATATTTATGTTAGCTCAGAAGCATTTTTTCCATCTACAAGCTTCGAACAAGTGACTAAACAGTCAGCTAAACATTTATGCTTAAAAAAAAAAGACAAAGCATTTTATACTGAAGTTACTCACAAAAAAGACAGATCATATTAAGGCCTAATCCTGCACTTTCTGACGTCAATGGGACTCTTGCCATTGGCCTCGATGGGAAAAGAAGATGGCCATTAAAATATAATTTTACTTTTAGTCAGTCTTAATTATACAATGATGGAATGATTCATTCAATTGTTTGATTCATAACATTTTAGCATTTATAAACATGATTAAAACAGCTTTGAGATACTAATTAAATTTTAGGGGCATCTTTTAAAATAACATTTGCCTATTAACTCTAGTAACAAGCATTAGAAATAAACCTAAATGACACACATTCAGTTTGGGAGCAAAAGGTGCGTCACTACTAATGACACATACGTTATATCACTGTTTTACAAAATCGAATGCTTTGATAGAGTAATGATGAAGCTGCCAGTAGTGCACTTCATCCCATTAGATAGTTTCCACTCCCCCCCATGCCTCCACCTTCTTGTCTTTTTAGCACCCTGTAACAAACTTATAAATGGCAGATACTGAGCCTATTGCCAAATTGTAGCATTAGGAATTCCCTGCAAATATGCAGAGAAGGACGAAGCTCTCCCTTTTCCCAGTGTTATTGTCCAGACCTCCACAATGAAGAATGTCTGATGACCAGCACGCACTTTGCAAAACATCTCTCTGAAATACTCATCTCAAGAGTAGTTAACTCTACTGACATCCTGACTTACAAGGTTGGTAACCAGCCACAAACAATATTTTTGCATCCTAAAACGACCAGGAATTAGTCTTCAGTACTTTCCAGTCCTTTTGCTGACTATAATGAAAATGGATACAAAATAGGTAGTGCCATGAAAGAAAGAAAATAGGAAGTAAAAAAAAAAAATCCTCCACTATTATCTGAATGAAAGAAAAACCACGATGATTTAACCTATCAAATGTGTTTTTTCTCAAGAATCTGAAAAGTTCTCTTATTAGATAGATCCGTCATTAGGTAAATGGTGCATAATGCTGGTATGAATAGCTGCATTATGCAACCTAGTGCATTAAATTAAATGGATAACTGGCATTTGCTCTGGAGTCCTCACCAAAATCTAACACACCAAAAAATGTAAGGTAAAGGACTTATTTCCCAGCTTAGTGGCACTGCAAGCAGGTCTAAGGAGACCAATCAGGACTCAAATAGATCTTGGTAGCCCACAGCTTCTCAAAGAAAGAGTGAAAACCCTGGTGTTATTCAGCAAAATCTGTAACAAGGCTCTGCAGGGCACAGGAGGATGAGGTCCCTGCTGGGACCTACCGATGGGTGGTAGGTCACATCAATTGGTTCACTGCCAATTTTGTCACACAGCTGATAGGAACTAATTCATAATTACAAATAACTGACCAAATACTGTGAAATGCTTCATGCCATAATATGTACATATTGTAAAAAACTCTGTAATAGTACTGGGATCTTGAAAAATGGTATGAAAGGCCACAAACTGCCCAGAAAATATCATAATATTGAATTGCTATTTAATAAATGAGTAATATATGACTGCCAAGAACCAAACACGAGTCATGTGGGTTATAAAGACCTTCAATAGCCTCTTCCCATATTGCACCATGACTTTCCAAAATGTTGTAACACCGCATTTTGAATCTCAAAAGTCAAATTTTTTTTTATACCTTCAAAGTCAGATCTTTCTGCATTGCCAAGTGCAGTTTGCCAATTTTTGTATATCCCAAAACTGATGATCAGGAAAGACAGAGACTCTTAAGAAACCCAGGAAGTAGTTGAAAGATGAGGCTTGTATCTGTGGAAACAATCTTCCATTCCTTATTTGAAAGATTGGCTGTAATCAGTCACCTATCCTACCTACATGAACTATGTAGCAAACTCACTCTGAGGCAGAATATCCTCAGGGTGAGCACTCCCTAAACACAGAATGGTGTTTTTTCAGAAATATTTCAAGGTAAAATACATGTTCAAGGTAAAATATGTTTAATCATATATTTACTTAAAAAGCATAAGAAAAACAACATAAAAAAAGAGGTATTTAAGTATCTGTATCTACACAGGGCTGGGGGGAAAGAAAGAAATGTTTCCCAACGAACAACAGAGTATGTATTTCGGCCAGAAAGAAAAAGGAAGGTACTGTATCTTAAGCATCTATAACTATGTTTTAATGTCCTGGCATGTACAACACCACGGTTATAGCCCAGACATGCTTCAAGAGCACACAAACACACTTCTACTTTTTACCTAACAACCTTCTCATGAAAAAACCCCTCCATACATAAAAGTAAATGCACTGTGCCACCCTTGAATAGCTAAGGAATGTCATGCACCACTTTATTAACATTTGCAATAGGAAAATATGATGGAAACATGAGGAAATAAAGAAACTCTCCACTTTCTTCATATTGCACATTCCTTCCTGTACTTACTCAAAAGCAACGGAAAATATTTTAGAAAGTAAATAAGAGCTTAAGATCTGTTTTGCCATGTTTTCAGTCCTACTATTTGGTATTCATTCATCTTTTAGTACCTGTGGCAATGGGTAGGCAGTGAACTGTGAACGCTGCCCTAGCTAGAGATTAAAGAATTTCAGTGTGTTTGGACTGTTAGTATGATCCATGTTTTGATAAGCATTTTTATGCATTCCATGCATTCACAGTAGTTTTATTTAAGCAACAGCATCAAAAATGAAATGTTGCTTTTGTACATTTAAATTGTACTCCTAATTTCTAGGCAAATGGTGTGTAATGCAAATCACGGGTATAAAAATTCAGAAAATATGACACTTGCCATATTCTAACTTAAAAATGTAAAAAAGTAAGCTATGTTTTTGCTAAGTCATATACTTGTTTAAATGAACTTCTGGAGACAAAAGACACAACCTTGTTTAATGAAGGGAATGACCAGTTACACAAATAGGCCTGTCCCACGTTTTTAACTCTCTCATACTGTTTTTACATACTTACCTGGCTACTAAGCTGCAAACAGCTGAATCTCTACCCAGGAGTAATAAAAACCTTGTCCTCATGAAGGGCTGAGCAGCATTTTTGAACACCTTTGGATGTCAACACAGTGATGCTTCTTGGCCACACTTCCTAACCCCAGAATGATACTGCCTGATCCTCAGCACTTTCATTCCATGTCCCTTTAAAAGTAGGATGACAAGAACTTTATGCTGCTCTGTCTCCAGGTTCTAGTTCATGACAGGGACTTGCTGGACGTAACACAAATTGAACCAATATAGTGACAAACGTCTGCTGTATTCAAACTACAGATTACAAAGGAACGTATTATTTGAAGCTTCTCTTTCAGGTTCAAAATACTGTTAATAAAACTTCAGGGCATGATACCAGGCTCATTTATTTTCCCATGACATGTGCCAGAAAGAGTATTACATGAGACTACACTTTTTAGCTGCTGGATTTTCTTTTTAAAACAAAAGAAGCTTAACTGAGCAGTCTGTTAAAAATTCGTGAAGAATGTAAATAAAATTTAATACAAAGCGAGACTTTCATCTTTTGATGTCTGGCTACAGACCACATATATAATACACACAAATTTACCTCCACACTTATTATATCTGTTTGGTCAAGTAATTCGCAATGACTTTGATACCTAAATTTATTTAACACACTAACATTTATGGAAACAAGAAAGCAGTGACATGTTTCATGCACAAATTTGTGTGGATTTTCTTTAATGCACAATTGTAGAGTCATCGCTCAGCCATGCTGTGGTCTGACACGTGCCCTACTGCATGTTTGTCAGGCCACACTGAAGAAAGCAGCATACGATAACAATATTAAATTTTATGCCATTTGGTGTCTACTTGAGAGACAATAATACAAGGATCTCACAGGGGAGGTATCATTAGTTAAACAGCAATCTTTTTCTTTATGTTTTTGTAAATGTATGTTTGATTTTACAGCGCTAAAGCCCCTTGGTTCACATTTAAGCATCAGAAATATTGCTATGAACTTTAGTATGTTCTCATGAAATGATAAATGTTTTGACAAAAATCCAAAGCTCAGAGAAATATTTGCTGTATGTATTTCTACAGCCAGGTCTTTTGCAATTACTAGGTCTCACTCATCTCAGTTGACTTCAAATTGCTAGCCATCTGACGGACCCTGCAGACAACATTTCTATAAGTTGATCTTAATTACCATGTGTACTGATTATAATGTCATTCAGAAATAGACCACAATCCATCTTCCTATCATATTTAATGGATTTCTAGAAAACAGCCTAAATGTACAGAACAAGTGATGAATTATACTAATGCCCTGCACAGCCTTTCCAGTTAAATTTCTGTCATATTTCCATTATAAAATGTCTTCACTTTCTACCTGCATCAGACATAAGTTATTAGATGTGTAATTTGTGAATGTTAGCTTTTAAATAATAAGCACCTAGAACATCATGAGATGTAGTAACAAGCAGTATTAATGTGAGAAGGATGAATTTTAAAACTCCTCAAAAGAACTACTAGCTCCTGACCTAATCATTAAGCTGTCAGGCACAAATCCTCACAGGAACATATATTTTTCAGGAACTACCTCCATCTTGACGCTGACATTCTTTAGATTCACTAAACACCTTTCCATCTTCCTTGCATAACAATTTTCTCCCTATTTTTGATGTAAGGAGATTGATGCACACAAATGCAGGGCTGAAGCTAAGCTGTGCTGAGGTTCCACACCTAAAGGGGAATTCTGCAGAAATCAACTAACATCATAACTTTTAACATTTTGGGATATAGAAATCCCTTGAAGTAGCTTGGGCCATATATATTTAACTCAGTTGTAAAAAACCCAAAAATTTACAAAAAACTACTATAACAAATAACATTAAATTTCTGTGAGAAAGAATCAAAAGGGCGGCAAACTTAAATAATCCAAGCAAAAAGCCTACTACTATACCTTACTATCACAGACTTAGCCTTAGGACACTTAAGAATTTGTCTTGAATTCTGTCATTTATGTATCATGGGATTAAGTCAATTGAGGGTTCTCTATTTGAAACTCAAATCTTGGTTAATTAATACACAATAAAAAGGTCATGTTAACACTTCTGGCTCAGCTGGCCTAGTTAGCACACATCCCTTGCAAAACAGGTTATACATGCAACAGTTATGAAATACGAATCATACGAAAATACAGCATTTTCATTAAAAGCAGAGTTAATTTTTACAGAACAAGATGCAGGGAAAAAAGTACTAGGATGCCACCACATTAAAAAACTGAAGTAACATGTCTACTTCAGTTTAGGTCCATATCCATTCCAGACTGTTCTGTCACAGAAGTAGTCCCAGACCAAACAGGTATATGGTAAGCACTGATTAATCTTAAATGTTCAGTGTGATATATTGAAGATTATACAACTACTGTTTGGGGTTTTTTTGGGAGACAATAAATGACAGTATTTAACACATAGAGGGTTTAAACCAGGACATGAAAAGTTATAACTTCTCTCTCACTATACTGCCCTTCCTCCTTCATCCTAGAAAGATAATCAACCACGGAAGTAGAACAAATTAACTTTATTATGGAACCAGAACAAATTAACATGAGGAATATTGTAACTCACTGTGTCATTACAGCAGGGGTACAAACCAATTCCTTCTCAAGCAGTTTTGCAAATGTCAGGTTTCTTGTTACCCACATGGACAATTTTAAATCAAAAGTGTCAAGAAGGAAATGACTAAAAAATAAACAATCGCACCCCAGTTTCACATGAAACTAGGTCTATCCATGTGAAACAGGTTTATCACAAATTCTTGTGACAGCATAAAGATGACTGATAAACTTCAGTGACCAAATTAATTGAAAAAAAGATGTTTGAATCTTGTGATCAGATTTCTGTTTTTGAAAGATTGCTACACACCTCTGTAGCTGAATACGTAAGGGTATTTAGGGATGATGAGCTATTTACTTTTGGCATCAGGCTGCAATGGCACACTGCCAGCTGTCTCAAGAGAAAACGAAAAACCCAGTATATGAGGTACAGACTGTGTAGCTATTCTTGGGTTACCTTGGAGAACAGTCTGACTGCTCTGAAGTCATGTCATTCCTTGATAAGTTTCAGACTGTCCCAGCAAGCATCACAGTCTGGTCTCTCAAGCTTTTTTCCTTTTTCACATTACCAATAACAAACGAATGTGGTAAACAGCGCTATTTAACATGCTGTCTTTTATTGACACATCATCAACTTTTTCAGGTCTACAGACAATCAGCTGGTATTATACATTATTTCCCTCCTTCAAAAAAGTCGACTGCTAGCAAGGTTAAAATAAAAAGTTATTTCTGCAGCTTTTCAGGTATTATTGGGAATCCTACACTGCATGTGCACATTGGTGATATTTCCCTAAAAGACAGCCCCAACAAAACGAACTGCACTAAGGATAAGTATGGATGGCCTGTAACATTACAACTTGTACCACTGACAGCAATAACACTAGCATTACATGCAAAGTTACTGGTAGAAGATGGTCAAATATATACATCAAAATGCAAAACTACTAGATGCAAAATCTACTAGAATCAAGGTAGACAGGATGTTCCCTACAGAACCCCTAGATACACTTTTAAAATAACTTCTGTTGCCAAGCAGCTAACTTCTGTACAGTTAACTTGTGTATTGTACTTGTTTTGTCATAAGCTGCCTACCTAAGTATTTATTGTGCTTCTTAGCTCTTTTAGCATATTGTCTTAATTTTTCCCCACAGCAAGGAATCAACATAAGGAGTATTCACAAAAATGACTTTGATATATCCCACTATATCCTACAGGAGAAAATAAAAAATATCTCTCAAATGTTGGAATAAAAGCACCAACTCAGATAGATGGTCTGCATGTGACAAAATCAGAAGAAAAGGAAATGATCAGTGGGATGGGTTGGTTGTCTTGGTTAGACATGATACATACAGACAAAAAGGAGAATTCTGGCTTGCCTAAGAAAGCACAGGTAGAGGTATGTATGTATGTATGTGTGTGCATGTGCATACAGGACAAAGTATCCAAGGACACAGCTTTACAAACGAATTTTAAGATGCTACAGGAAGAAAGCCACGGGGTGACTGCATGCAGTATGCATGCTTGCATGGGTTGGAGGGGAAAGGATTACCTGGTCCATACATATTTCTAGTCTAACAATGTTGTTAGACATTATTTGTAAAGGATGATGTTATCCTGAAAACTTTGCAAAGCTGTATTCCAGTTATGACTGCCACAATAAAATACCTGTATATATATACACACAGACATATATATATATATAAAAATTATGAACAGGGTACATTTATAGAGAATATTTGCTACGATCTGCATTGAAAACTTTATCACTTGTTGAAAATATTCTCCGCTATAAAAAACCCCAACCTCTCACACATCAAAACCAATATTCAATAAAATAAAAATCAAGATACAAAATTAATGTGTCTTCTATTGAGTTCAAGACATCTAAGCACAAGCATCTATGTTTTTATCTTTGCTTATTAACTCTGTTTCCTTGTACCTCAGATTATACCATTATTTGAAAGCATGCAAGTCAATAATTGCTCTAGTCCACATACCATGTTTTTCCACTTTCTGACCCAAGAAGTAAATGCTTCTATTACCTGCCCAGTATTTGGGCTGCATTTTATAATAAGAACATTTATAATATGAAGAAAAGTCATGAGAAGACAAATCATCTGGAGCTTCAAACATAACTTGTTCAGATATACTTACTTTAGGGCTATTAACAAACACGACCAATAAATAAAGAAGCACCCCACATAACTAGCAATATTCTTACATGTAGCAAATGCAAGCATTTACTTTCAGATAGTAGTTAAATTGCATTTAAACCTATCTCTGTTCATAGCAGCTGCTACTTCAATGTTTTCCTGAACAGGGATGCTCTCCTGAACTCTGTCTGCAGTAAACCAAAGTAGGACTGTTAATGCTGGTTTGTGAACACAGTGCATGAAGACATTTAGCATTAATATTTTTTTTTCAATTGTTAAAAAATCCTGAAAACAGCTTGTTTTCTTCAATGCCAGATAAATTGCTACCTCAGTATAGATCATTTATTTGTAAGAAAAATGTTTCCTACTATACTAGAAATTGCTCTTTTTCCTTGCTAGTTCAACAAACGCTTTTCTACTTCTCTAAATCATAAGGTAGAAATCTGCTAAGAATCACTGCATGTCTGGAAAACCATTCCATTCATTGAAGTATCTCATCACAATTACCAGACTGCTTATTCGATAAAATCATCATCCCATTTTTCAATTTAATACATCTGTATTCCCCAGAGACTATGAGATATTAAAGTGATGAAACCAAAACACTGCTGACCAGTTAAGTCACAATTCCATTTTAAAGCTTTGTTTAGGCTTTACCCTAGCATATGCTGTGAAAGCTGATTGCAAAAAGAAAAGACCACCAATGACAAAATAAAAATGCTTAAAAGAAATCTTTTAGGCAATTGAAATAAAAAAGTTAGAAAAATGTTTCATACTCGATTAACTGTATCCTTTTGTATCTTCTCTTCCAGTCTTCATGTGAAACAGAAACATAAACCAGAAATATTCCTTTAAAAAACACTATGATTCCAACCTACAGAAGACTTGACTCGTTATGTGCTAGGACTAAGAGATGATATTAAACCATTTCATTACACACAAAGAAGGTCAGACTGTTTCTTTGCAGATGGTCCATGATATAGTACTGATCCAGAAGGTGCAAGATAGCTCTACAATTCTTCTGGTTTGCCTATCTAGGAAAGCTACAGCAAAATAATTGAGGGTATGAATTTAGTAATTGTACTTTATACTTCATTAACTCCTTGAGTAGACAATTATCCTGCATCTCCAAGTATGCATAACCAGTCTTGTCCCACACACAGAGAACATAAAGCATTTAAAGCTCCTTGAATAGCACATGGAAAGTACTAGTAACACCAGAGGACATATACTTTCTATTATGTAAGTTATAAGAGATATAAATAACCCTGAATACCAAACTTTTATTCCCTTTCTTTCTGCCAGGAAGAAGTAGAATAAAAAGAAAAGTGACAGCAGTCAATTTTGGAATCTGCTTTTCCCAGCACATAACATGAATGGAAAGACAATTCAAAAGCAGAGAAGTAAGGCAGATCATAGAATCATAAAATGGCTTAGGTTGGAAGGTACCTGAAAGATCAATTTGTTCACACCCCCCTGCCATGGACAGGGACACCTTCCACTACACCAGATGTCTCAAAGCCCCATCCAATCTGGCTTTGAACACTTTCCAGGGATAGGGCATCCAAAACTTCTCTGGACAACCTGTGCCAGGGCTTTATCACCCTCACAATTTCTTCCTAATATCCAATCTTAAACCTATTCTTGTTCAGTTTAAAACCATTCCTCCTTGTTCTATCACTACACGCCCTTGCAGAAGTCCCTCTGTAGCTCTCTTATAGCCTCCCTTTAGGTACTGAAATGCCTCTACAAGGCTGAACAACCCCAGCTCCCTCAGCCTGTCTCCACAGGAGAGATGTTCAGACCGATCATCTTCATGGCTTCTTCCAGACTTGCTCCAGAAAGTCCCCATCCTTCTCAGTTTGGGAGTCCTNGTTCTATCACTACACGCCCTTGCAGAAGTCCCTCTGTAGCTCTCTTATAGCCTCCCTTTAGGTACTGAAATGCCTCTACAAGGCTGAACAACCCCAGCTCCCTCAGCCTGTCTCCACAGGAGAGATGTTCAGACCGATCATCTTCATGGCTTCTTCCAGACTTGCTCCAGAAAGTCCCCATCCTTCTCAGTTTGGGAGTCCTACAGCTGGAGGCAGCACTGCAGGTGGGGTCTCACCAGAGCAGGGCAGAGGGGCAGAATCCCCTCCCTCCCCTGCTGCCCACAGGGCTCTGGATGCAGCCCAACAGGGCTGTGAGCATTCACTGCCAGTTCACATTGAGCTTCTCATCCACCAACATTCCAAATCCTTCTCCCCAGGGCTGCTCTCAATCCGTTCTCCATGCAGCCTGTGTTTGTACTGGGATTGTCCCGGCCCAGGTGCAGGACCTTGCACTTGGCCCTGCTGAACTTCATGAGGTTCACACAGGCCCCTCTCAGGCCTGCCAAGGTCCCTCTGGGTGACAGCCCTTCCCCCCCGCGTGTCCACCACACCACACAGCTTGATGTCATCAGCAAACCTGCTGGGGGTGCTCTGATCCCACTGTCCATGTCACTGACAAAGATGTTTAACAGTGCTGGTCCCAACACCAACCCTGATGACCACCTGGACATGGAGCTATTGACCACAACCCTGTCAGTGCAACCATCCAGACAATTCTTTATCCACCAAGCGGTCCATCCATCAAATCCAGATATTACAGGAAAATTTAATTTTTTCCATCATGTAATACATTCTACACCTTCTACTCTTCCCTTCCCTCCTCCAGCTTTCTTTATTTGAAGAAATACCTCTTTCTTTTCCAAAACTTTTCTCTCAATTTCTGCTCTTATTTCTCCATAGGACTTGATCACACACTCCTTCTGACCTACTCTGGTATATAAAGCCAAAAATTACTCCCAACAGAGACGGAAAACTGAATCTTATTTTTCATAAACTCCTTGAGTAGACAATTATTCTGCATCTCAAAACATGCATAATTTGTCCTTCCTACCAGAGGCAATAAAAGAGCAATCTAGGAAATGGCATTAGCCACATGAAGAGAGGCTGAGCAGGAATCACACATGCAGCAATAGTGGGCAGAAACAACAACCTAACTAAAAACTACTCAGTGCAAGAATAAAAGACTAGAAACATAAAAATTTTGTACTTTACACAGACAACCATGAAATCATAGCAGGCAGGCTTGGATTTTTATTCCAAGGCACAGGGACTTCAAAACTGTGCTACCACTGCCATATAGAAGAAGATATAAAGATCTGAAGAAGAAGAATTTTCAGGTTCTTCAAATCCCATCACTTAAAGCAATCTTACCTTTCAAGTGTAAATATCACAAGAATTCACTTCATCATTGATTTTGTTACAATCTTGCAAGAAGCCAAAGAGTTGCAAAAAGGAGGTGTCTTGGCCTGATAATTAATGCAGAATTTTGCATTAATTAACAGATATCAGTTTTCATGACAACAGAGAAACGCTTAGGCAGGATGAATGACTGGCTTTGCAACTATGAAAACAGTATTTTTCATGTACAAAATACCATGGTCTTTCTCATGAAAACTTTCTGCTTCTTTTTATCATATGTCCCAGTGCTTACTTATTTTTCTGGCTGAGAGGGATTTGATAAGCTTCAAATAATTCTAGTCATCTATGATATCCAAACCCAAAACTTCAGGAAGCCAATTTCTACAAAGCTGAAAAAATAAATCCCTCTCTTGCTGCTCCTATTTTTCAGTCCTTTCCTGGTGACTTCTCTCTGACTAATGCATTTGCAAAGCTTCTTACATTAGGCTGTGTCCATTTTTCTTTCTGAAGTGGTGACTCTGCAGGTCAGCTTGCCTAATTTGGAGTCTAAAGCAGACATGTGCACAATTTTCCCTGTTTATTTGCTGCCAGACAGTTTGAGGCTTACCTGTGCCTAGAGGACAGAAAAGATGTTTCCTGGACCTTGATAGCCAGGGAATTATTTCCCAGAGTCGTTTCAATGGAGAGAGATTTTCCTAATATTTCACACCTTCCTATAACAAGTTTTCCTTTTTTCATGAATCAAACTAGAAAAAGCTTTATATGTTCTTTTAAAGTATTAGAGTAACAGATCAATTTGTGAGCTTTCTGGATCACATCATTTTTATATCAATTTTTTATTTTTAATCTTCATTTCTCGTTTAAAATGTCACTCTGACTACTTACACTATATAAGAACAATCCATACTTCCATAATTACATAAAATAGCTCCAAGTATATTATGTATCCCCACCACAAATGCAGTTATTTTTCCCACCTAACATAGTTTTATATAATTTCAGTCCATGCTTTCTTCAGTACAAACAATGAATTGGTGCCAAAGATTCTAGACAGAGCAACAAATATTTTGTCAATCAATATTGGTCTCTTGGTACTCAAATGCTATTTGGATAGACAAAAGTGTTTTAAAATGTCTGTTAGCTAATTCCACTTTTAAACTGACAACCCTGATACTCAGAAGAAGCTCACAAAACCACTTTCAAATGCTGTGTGACACATACAGTATTTCTGAAATCTGCTTAAAAGTTGTATGCCCACGAGTTTGTACAGAACCCATAAATACTGCATCTAATTTTAAGCAGATTACTGATTTTGTAGTCACTAAATTCACATGTAAATATTTAAGTTAGAACTCCTCACCTTTTATTCTTTTGTTGTTTGCAAACAGAAGCAAACCCCAACTTCAGATGCATCCTCCTCATTGTCACAGCTGAAATGTTTTGGTTGTTCCTACACTAAGAGGAAGGATGGAAAACAGGCACTTGGAAAAGGTAAATATGAGTATCAAATAGTGAAACCTGAAATTAGACATGTACATGGAGGTAGAAAGAACAACTCAGTATTTGATATTCTTTCTTTCTCATCATAAAGAAGCCACTTTTGAATAGGGATTTGTTTTGCCTCAGAATACATTAAAACTGAGGGCAGAGGACATATCTGAAGAACAAGAGGATTAAATCGACAAAAGCTAAGACAATTTCCTGCAAATATGCAGGTAACAATGGCAAACTCGAGAAACTGTAATGTGGAAACAACAACAACAAAACAGAGGCAGCAGAAATGCTTATTCTTCTGTGTACTTGCTTAACAAGAATGTGTAGTGAAGTTGATGTTTTTAATGCCACTGTAAGTGGAAAATAGAGATGGACAACTATGAAAGCTCCCAATCTCAGAATATAAAGACACTACCAACTCTTCATATCTAGACACACAAAATTACTTATTAAGAGCATAGAATCACTTAGGTCAGAAAGTCCAAAGATTAACCCAGCACTGCAAAGTCCACCACTAATCCATGTCCCTAAGTGCCACATCTATGTGTACAAACGCTTCCAGGGACGCTGACTACACCACTGCTCTTGGTAGCCTGTCCCAGTGCTTGATAACATTTCTGGTGAAGAAATTTTTCCTAGGATCAAATCTAAACCTCCCATGGCTCAGTTTGAGGCCATTTCCTTTTGTTCTGTCACTTGCTACCTGGGAGAAGAGCCTGACCCTGACCTCACTCCAACCTCCTGTCAGGCAGTTGTCGAGAGCAGTAAGGTCACCCCCCTGAGCCTCCTTTTCTCCAGGATAAACACCCCCATCTCCCTCAGCCACTCCTCATCATCCCTGTGGCTCCAGACGCTTCCCCAGCTCTGCTCCCTTCTCTGGACATGCTCCAGCCCATCAGTGTCCTTCCTGAATTGCGGGGACCAGAACTGGATGCAGCACACAAAGTTTGGCCTCACCAGTGCCAGCTACAGAGGGATGGTCACTGCCCTGGTCCTGCTGCCACACTATCACTGATCTAAGCCAGGTGCCATCGGCCTTCTTGGCCACCTGGGCACAGCTGGCTCATGTTCAGCTGCTGTCACCCACCACCCGCACATCCTTTTTCACCAGGCAGTTTTCCACCCACTCTGCCCCAGCCTGTAGCACTGCAGGGCTTCTTGTGTCCCAGGGGCAGGACCCAGCACTTGACCTTGTTGAATCTCAGACTACTGGCCTTGGACCATCGATCCAGCCTGTCCAGATCCCTCTTTTGAGGCTTCTGCCCTCCAGCAGATCAATACTGGCTGACTGAGAGGAGGGTTCAATCCTCTTGTCCAGATCACT
>VZRJ01003971.1:1573505-1607315 GCA_013397565.1 Ptilonorhynchus violaceus | reverse complement strand
TAAGACATGGTACAATGATTTGAAAAGGATGCATGAATTGCCGGCCTTGCCCTTGCAATCTCAGGAGTTAGACACACTAGGGACTTTGCGTGCTTCACTATGCTTTTACACTGATCGTATATCCGACACTTACGCGAACAGTGCTAACTTTGATGTTTCTCCTAAAGGTATGTTTAGCAATGCTTCCTTGTGGTGTAATCAGACCTTGGAAAGTTGACTGACATCTGGCATCAGCACTATTGCTCTCCCTTCGGACTTGTTCTTGATATGTGGAGAGCGTGTCTGGAAAGGTATACCAGGCAAAGCTGCTGGCAGACACCGCAGTATTGGTCAACTAACCTTGTTTCACCCAAAGCAGACTGCTTCAATTATTGCAGGGCAGTGTCAGGTTAGGCAGAGCGTACAGGTTCTTAACGAGAAGTGTGATCTAAAGGTAACATTTTGGAATATTGCAGAGCGCATCTCTGGCAGCATAATACCACCAATTGGTACTGCTCATGCTTTGGCTTCTTTAAACAAGCTTGGTTGTTGGCTTGCAAAGGAAGCTGGTGCTGCTAGTGCCACTCTTTCAGCAATGCTAACTAACGTTAACTCGGTGCAACACGCAACCCTGCAAAATAGGGTGGCCATTGACTTCATCACAGATGCGAAGACATTGACGGCATGTGCTGCATGAACTTAAGTGATCATTCAGAATCCATTCACAGAACTATCAGAAATCTTNAGCGCATCTCTGGCAGCATAATACCACCAATTGGTACTGCTCATGCTTTGGCTTCTTTAAACAAGCTTGGTTGTTGGCTTGCAAAGGAAGCTGGTGCTGCTAGTGCCACTCTTTCAGCAATGCTAACTAACGTTAACTCGGTGCAACACGCAACCCTGCAAAATAGGGTGGCCATTGACTTCATCACAGATGCGAAGACATTGACGGCATGTGCTGCATGAACTTAAGTGATCATTCAGAATCCATTCACAGAACTATCAGAAATCTTAAGAAGCTTACTAAACAGCTACAGCAACATAATGAGGGTGAGTGGTGAGGCATGTTTTCATGGCTTGACAGCCTCGGTTTTGGGGTGTGGCTTAAACGTTTAGTGGTGTATGGTATAGTTATCCTTGTTGTGTTTTTATTGATTATGATATGTATCCCATGTATCTTATCTTGTGTGCAAAAAATTATCAATAGCCTTAATAAGATAATGGCCTTACCAGTACAAACTGGTTTAGCAATAGAACACATAAACAAAGAAGGGGGAGATGTTGCAGATGAATGGGGCTTTGCAAAATGAGGGCCTTGTTACTCTTGTAAAATCATGGCTCACTCCTGTCACTTCGGCTAAGAAGACAAGGACTCTGGGAACAACATCAGCCAACTTAGAGGTAGAAAAACAAGGTAGAAAAACAAGTTACATAACTTTCACGTGATCAGCTCATGGTTTATGGTGGTTGGTTGAATTATTGTTACAGTTTCTTGGTATGTAGCCAATAATGCCTTAGCTGCTTAAAAGGGCCTGGTTTTTGCAATAAAGTAGCCTTCCTTTCCACTTGCCTCTGCACTGTGTGTTGTTCGTCACTGCGATAATGTACAACTTCAAGTATCTCACACCAGAACATTTTAAGCTGTGTTTTTCAGTGAAAGCTGCTAACAGCACAACACAAACAACTGCTCACACTGTCAAAGCATAATGAACAAATGTTGTATGCATTTAATTCAAGTTTGTACCTTATGTTTATTTGCAAAATACAATTAATTAAACAAACATTCTATTTCAGTTTCCACTATAGACTTTTAGGTACAATTTCAGTTGCTTTGGCTTGCCCATTACTGGTACCATCTCAATACCAGCCTTGGTATTTGCCTTTCACACACCAGCATGGACTATACCTTAGTGTAATTATCATAACCAATCAGAACAAACAGCAAATTTTGTACACAATATTTAACGCATTTAAAACCTTGCTGGGATGTGAAATGTTGTGCCCTTTCAAAAAACAGTGGTCACTATCTTCTGGACAAGTAGTGAAACAGTGATTTCTGTACACAGATATCACCACCAGGTACTGACTCTAAGATTACTTTTTTCCTAGGAAACACCAAATAAATACAAGCAATAAATGCAACATAAGATGTTGTCAGCTACCTATTCTAAATCATATCTGCAAAAATACAAATGGGCACGTTGTGAATATTTAAAGAGTAAAGTGCTTTTAACATCAAGCAAGTGAATGCATCTAGTGTTGTACCACAGGCAATATATCCGTTTTGGACAAAACAGTTTCCATGCAATTAGTCAGCAGCGATCCCCTCCATTTATAATATTAAACTAGTATATATTACTTCAGTCGTACAGGGTTTAAAGTCAGGATACGGCGTGTCCCACTTGCAGAACTCAACCAATGCTCTATATTAGCATAATTTTTGAGCATTGCTACAGCAAGGTAGATTTTTGTTGGGTTTTTTACCTCTTAAGAAGCCAAACCTTTGGTAGTGTAAATGCAGCAGACACTGAAAATACCACTGAACCAATATGCGAGCACATTATGCAGCTGACAGGAATGGGAAGAAGAAAAAATCAAAAGCAAATTTAATGGCTTTATGCACTGTGCTCCTCCAGTCATGCTCTATTTTCACGTGCCTGCCTGCAGGTAAGAGTTTAGACATGCAATTCAAGCAAGTGATTGCTTTCAGTTCAAAGACAGGCCATTTACTGCCAAGACGACCCTCCAGAATTGTGCTGAATTCAATTATACTCCCTTGCCTCAAGTTCAACAACACTTTTTTAAACTCATTGCTTGCCTTCAGCACAATATCTTTGGTTATATCATCCTCCTCTATAGGCTTGCTTCCATTTTTGCTACTGAAAGGCATGCCCACAGTTATTTCAAATTTGTACCGATCAAACATTTTCATGTGGCATTTATGCTTTGACAAATACTTCAGACGACACAATTCCTCCTCCTCCAGTGTAACATTTTTGGGATCACAAAGAGGGTAGGTTTCACCATACAAGCATCTCATCCAATCGCCAATAAAAAATGGAAGCATATTTATTGCAGATTCTGCGCTATTGTCGATTTCTGTCACGCGCACGTATTTGAACCGCCCAGTCCACGTCACTCTGTGTCCTTCCAGGTGACTGCACAAAATCTGAGTACGTGCCATGTTAGTCTCCTTCCAGGCCCGGGGTCCACAGAGGAAAGCATACTGATTCCACGTCAAGGTGGAGTTGTAAACTTTCATTCCCTCAGATCGATACACATAGAACCAGCAGAACAGCACTACAGCTGTAATCCACACCAGAATGAGTTTCACAATCGAGCTTCGAGTGAGCGATTTAACCACTTCAACTACAGAGAAGTTAACCTTTGTCCACCATCGAAAGAGCAAAGGAACTGCACACAAAACCAGGGTCACTACAATTTTCATGAGCTCCAGAGACAAAAACCACTTAATAAGGTGGATGAGACACATCAGTGCAATGCCTACACCCAGCACTGGGAGTGCAAAGAGGAACAGAAAATAACCGATGGATGCACGAATGAGCCCAATGCCAGAGGACTCCCGCAGAATGACCACAGAGAGTTCACACCACATAAAGCACACCAGATACGGGACCAGGTAGCAGTAGGTGCCTTTAAAATTCCGTAGCTGGGCCATTCTAAAGAAAAGATAGAACAAGTACAAAAACAGAAGGCATGGGATGCTTACATTGATCACAAAAAAATGGCCTACAGGAACTGTAAAGAAGGTTTTACCTAAGAATTTCAAGAAGCCAAAATTCCCAGGTAATACCTGCAACAGGGATAAGCAACCTGCAGCCATCTCAGTCATTAATGCCCTTCGTGTGTAAGGTTCTGCACACGTGCTCAAACTCATGTAACTTGTCACTGTGAAGAAAACTGAGACAGTAGCTAACTCTGAGCATGGTATGCAGTCTTTGCTTGCTATAGGGAAGGAAAAAATTACAAAGAACACCGAGAGCAAAAAATAAATGTACGGCTCTAAGTGATTCCATCCAAAGTTCACCTCAGCTTGCTCAACATCTAAGTTTGGTTCAAAACGAAGCAGTAAGTCAGTCAAAGCACGGAAGTTTTCCCAAGCCTTACTGTCCTGAAAAACTTTCAGTGTGCAAATCACCATAGAAATGAAGGACAAATAGAATATCACTAATGGAATAATGAAGGCAAAAAAATCAATTGTCAGATTACTGATGATGAAGAAAAAGATGAGAGCATTGATATGGTGTGTTGGAACAATGGTAGACAGCCAATGCATTCCTGCCTTTGACGCAATATCTATAAGGTATTCTTTAATTTCCATAATGGCATGAAGTGGATATTTTACAACCTGGAAAAAGAGAAAGAAGCATTTTATTAATGAGCAGTTTTGTATCTTTATATCACAGATATTCTTAGCTGAACCAGTAGTAGCCAGTTGTCTAACCTCAGCTGACATGAAAAGATTTATATTTCAGATCAATGTTGCCAATAAAATAAGATTACTTTGTCTGAGATTATTAGCTCCATTTTGATTAATTCAGTCAGACAAAGCTCTGAGGCAATTTTAATTTCAGGGAAGATGTATTTCATTACCTTCGACACATATAACGAAATGGCTTCCTAGTCAAATATTCTGCTCTGCTAACTTCATACTGAAGATAAACTACATGGCTACAGTCCTGCACTATCTTAAGTCCTTACTTGAGCTGCGAGCGCTGTACTTTAAAGCATTTAACTCTGCCACATTCTGCAAGGATTATGATATACATTCTATGCATATATACTGCAGGAAGTAGTGCCTATGATTCATATACACATACAGGAAATCTTTACAGCTGTGGTTTTATCTTTAAACAATCCTTCCCAAACATCTAGGGATGCAGCTGTCAAAACCTTCCACTTGCCTCTCAGCAGCAATATGCTAAATTCAATTACTACACATTTAGGGATTCTTTTAACTCCACAACAGTAACTGTAGAGGATCTTAAAATTCTACCTATTTTATGTGGCATTTTCCAACACAGTTGCTGGACAACAGAGGAACTGCTGGATCAAATACTCTCCCTATGACCAACCACACACTTTACAAAAGATCAATTAAAAGGTACAGGATTTTTCAAACACATATTCAAATATTGCATAGGGACATTAGATACTGCAATCAATCTTCCTTCCCTCATAAAAGGACAGTTTTTATGTTTTCCCAGATCTTACATTTTTATATTAGTTAGTTCAAGGGAAAGGCCAAGAATGTTCCAGCAAACATCTGTGACACTGTGATGAACTGGAACAACACACAGAACGATTTGGGCATAAGCTTATTTATTTGTGAAGGTATCTGTTCTTCATAAATGTATCTCTTTCAGAACATTAGCCATGCAAAAACTCAGAGACACCTTTCACTCCTCATTTTTTCCCCATGCCTACAGTAGTCATGTGGACAACAAAATTACAGCAAAAACTCTCAGGTCAGCAGCCGAACACCCCCTACCTTGCTTAAAATTTATGCCAGTATTGAAGGCATGCACCTTAATTTTCCCTTCTCCTTTCACTGTCTAGAGAAGTATGAGTGTAGAAACTAACAGCAAGTTTCACCATTCTTGAATTCCGTCATAACAGAACCTTTTCATGCTGTGGATAATTTTTCCCACCTGCTTGCTCCTGTTTAAATTAGGAAGATATGAAGCATATAATAACATCTACAATAAAAATAGGGCAGCGATGACAGGTACATTTAAATCCTCACTGAAGATGTAATGAAGGTAGATTGTCCTCTTACAGGGAAAACCGTTATCCCTTTCTTTTAAATATGTGACTCATATATATGAAACTTGAAACATATATATGAAGTCAAGTCCAAAAAGAAGTTACAGCAACAGTTCTTGTACCGACCTATATAAACTAAACATCAGTATTGAAAGAGAAGTGCAAGTCAACCCTGTTTTGTCTGGGATGCTTAAGTCAAGAGCCCATTCAACATAATCTGTTCAATATTGTCTTTTTACCTTCAGTCGCAGGGGTAGCTCTTCAGGAGTCTTCCCTGCCAATTCATCATCTTCCTCTTCCTGCATAATCAGGTTAGATGGGATAATTCCCTTTGCGTACTTCTTGGTAATTTCAACAAAGTCATCCAAAGCAATAAATTTTTTAGCTAAAAAGATAAAATGCAAACTTGGAGTAAATTGTATCACAACACTGTATTGATTACATATTGGAATATTAATTTTCTTTCCCATCAGAATCTAGTCTACAAAAACTGAACTACTGACAAGATGGGTTTACCTTGCAACTTGTCCTGAGATCTCTGCTGAAAACAACAAGCTCCTTGTGCCAGCCATATATGACTACTCTACATCTTGTCAGACCAGCAGGTAAGTTTATTATACTGGTAAGTAGGAGAACAGAGTGAGCAAATGTATCTTATCTGCAAGTATTCCACAAGAAAACAAGACTACTGGATTAGGTCACACAGTTTTAAATCATAGACTATTGTATCTGCTTCAGAGAAATCTTTAACTGCTGTATTGGAAAGGAAGACTTGTACAGGAACAGTAATGAATTATCTGTATGTTATCAGCTGAAAAACTGACTTCTGATTTGTCACTTAACAGTCATTTTTCTGAGTTCAGGTGTTACAGACATGTAATTATGGGAAATACACAATTATTATATCTATGAGACTAAATATGGATTACTTACAGTGTATTAATTTAATATGCTACGTGACTATACAAAGGGCCTCCCCCAAACTGTATCAGCTGTGATCTAAAACAGATAGCTAGCAACAAAATAGACCTTGCTCAGTTTACACAGAGACAAAATTTATCCCTCTGCCCTGCAAGATCCTTATCCACTCAAGTGAGTATAAGGGAGGCATGAGGTTACTTCTGAAAACTCTAGGGAAACTGCAAGACACAAGATGATTTATACACTGGTTCAAACCCTTTGCATAGGCAGTTCTCTACATTAGCATGGATTAACTAGTTTCTATGGCAGACAAGCTTGATGCAGTTTGTAAAGGAGGATAATTAACAGCGACTTTTTTCCATATGCTAAAGCAAATGACATTGCTTATACATGAAAGAACTGAATGACAAAAATCTGTAACACCTCCTACACAGTAAATGTAACTAGTCAGCTGATACAAAGATATGAAAGCTGGTCTGCTTTATACTAGTTTGAGATTTTAAAGAGACAGAAAACTGAACTGCTTCATCAAATTTAAAATCCAAGGATTAGTGGCTTTGAGCCCAGTAAATTTTTAATTTAAAAATGCTACATTTATAGAATGCTACATATAAATAGCTCAGTATTTAATAGTGAAAACATTGTAGACATAGAAAAAAATAAAGTATTTTTCTCGAGATACATACTACAGGAAGAGGAATGTTAAAAGAGTTCAACAGAAAATCAGCATCTTACAATCTATCTTTTGGTTTAATCTCACAATATGGATGCTGCCTTTTGCTTGGACTTTTACCATTCCCCCTCCTCCTCGCATGAACCCTTATGTCCCACAAAATACCATCTGGCATGCCTCCCAAGAAATAAGAAAGGATTTATTTTTGCTAACTATTCTTATAATTCACAGTAAGGCAATATTACTTGCACCAAGAAATCTGTGAGACTCTTTAGCTGTCTTGGAGGGGTTCAGATTAAGCCTAATAGTAAATGTGTCATCTAAATTTACTGTATAATTGGGAAAAAATATACAGTGCTGAAATAGTCTTATAGGTGTAGATTCAGCAAGCAGACATGGTTAGAACCTCACCAAAATATCTTAATGGCATTTTTACAGCATCATAGGACATCCTGAGAAGGAAGAAGTTATTAACTTACTATGTATAGATGGCCTATCCACTGCACTGACATGTACCCTCTAAGGTATGCAACAACTGCCCATTGACAATGTCAGACCTAATTTTCTGTTTAGACCTCCATTAAGGACAGCCCAGATCAGATATCTGCAAACACATACCTGGCCTAAAAATTATCTTCCAAGTATTGGAAATGTATTAAAACTGAAAGAAGAATCTCCTTCTGGCAAGGTAGATGGAGAAACTCAGGAGTCAGAAAAGTAAATGCTGGAGAGTAGCAGCTTTCTTGTTTCTTCGTGAAAAGGTAAAAGCTCTCTAGAGAAGAGGTAACAGCCTAACTCTTACTTCAAATGTTTGATGATAACTTTTCGTTTTTAAATATTAGTATTTTGCCACCCAAGTGTCTCAAATTGATTGAAAAAGCTAATGTTGTAGATTCTACTTGATTATTCATAGTTTTTTTTTTTCAATTTGGTTATGACAAATTCCCCTGCCTCCCCCTATCCACCCTAGGAAAAGAAAAATATTCACATCAATTTCTGCCTACACTTAGATGCAGGTTCTTTTACTGTCCTGTTATTTTATTTGCAATTTAAGCCCTAAAAAACAAATATTTGCTATTCCTTTTCTGATAACTCTCTGAATTACTGAAGAATCCAGAACAAAATGACTTGCTGTGCCAACCCCCACCCCCCACACCTTACAAAACTCACAGATTTGCATCTACAAATCTGACCCTCTGTGTGTTGAGGGGTTTAATTCTTCACAATACATGAACTAAGCTGCTCCTAAATAATAAAAGAAATATCTTGGTGCATCTTTCTCAAATCTGTCATTGAACAAATATGAAAAGACAAATATTAATTATAACGGAAGGGCAAATAGAAGCAAGGCAAATAGAATGAGGGATCTGTCTGCATTAAATTGTTGCATAATTCCCTTACTGTAATCAGAAAGTCTACTGCATTTGGAACTAAAAAAAAAATTTAAAGTGCAAAATCTTTTTTGCTGAATACACTTTTAAATGCTGAAAGGGCAAGAATTTAAAAATAAAAAATGACATGCAAACTCCCCTTAGCAGTTGACTGCAATTGTGACGTCTTCTGTGAGTTCACATGCAGATCAGTTATTTGCCTTGCACACAGAATAAATTAACACTATCAGTTTATTGCAACCCAAAGTTTCTACACATTCTTACTCTGGCAGCACAAAATTGTTTACCAAAACAAACCAGAAACGAAAACCATTGGCAAATACTGAAAGCAGCAGCATGCACTCACATTCACTGTTCACTAATCGCTCCAGCATTCTTCTCTGCCTCTGCACGGACTTTGGGACTGGGCCAGGCTGCTTCTCACCATCTGGTTCAATAACAAAAGTTTGCGGAAAGTCAAAGCAGTCAAATAAAGTGATCAAACAGTAACTGCAACATTTGGAGAATGGTATTTCCTCCAAGTAAGGAACAGACAAACTTACATATAAACAGATAAGACGTGGCTATATAGTTTTCTGTATTCCTTTTATTGTATTAGAAAACGAAACAGAACAGCCATAGCTCACATTAAGTGCAGGTGGTAGAGTGAGCCAGGTGTCTTGAAGACTGAATTTGTAAATTGAAACATCTAATAAGGTATCATCAGGATGACTGGTAGGGGGGAAAAAAAAAATCAAATACAGCAAAGCCATAAAATACCTATTTTCCAAGGACAGTGAGTGTTAAATGAAGATATTTTAAATATTTGGTCACTTGAATGAGTGTTTAACTGACTCATAACCTGCAGCAAGTGTTGGTCCAGAGACCACAGTTATTAAAAGAGGGTTAATCATTAGGAGAGTTATATTTTCTTAAGTAGATCGTACATTTACTATTATCTCATGCCTGATTGTTTATAAAGCCCTTTAGGTTTCTAGCTGTATTGTGCCCATAAGTCTGTATTTTAACAATACCATAAATCAGTTAATAAACAAACCTCCATCATCAACTTGCCCAACATTTTCCAGTAGCTCAGAAACTGCTAATTGCTTCTTCTTTTTTGGGTTTAATTTCCAATACATGACTAAGGCAGCTTTTCGCACAGCTCTCTCCAAGTCAGTCTCAGATGACAACTTTTTCACTTCTTCCTCATTCTCAGAAGTGATGCCTCAAAAAAGGAAAAAATACATTACACACTTATCCCACACCCATGCAGAAATGATAGATTTGCTCACAATTTAATTTTCTCAGTAGTCTGAAACTTCTCAAGTTTCAATCACATTTTGACCACCTAAGCAAATTACTCAAATGACCTTCTGTGTCCATTGCTTATCAAAATCTAAGCACATTGCTTAAGTTTAGACTGTACTTCAAAGACAGACATGCATTATACTATATCTTGCTTTAACTTTCAAAGTACAGCGTATCAGGCAAAAGATAGTGCAGGTATGCACGGGTGACATGCAAAGGCACCAAGAATTGAATCAAAGTTGTTTTTCTTTTTTGTTTTATCGGGTTACCCCCCCCAACCCCGTAAGAGTTCAGATAGTTGGCAGATGAGAGGAAATCACTCCAAGCACAGGAAATAGCCTGAAGGAAGACAAAAATTTTAAAGTGGGAGAAGACAGTGAAAAAGACCAATTAGAATAAGTTGGAGAGGGGCAAAAGAATGAAACAACAGCAGATATGTAAGTGGTGTATGGTTATATATGACCTTCAGAGTCAAAGAAAAGAAGCTTCAATGAAAGGTGAGGAGGGGAAGAACAAGCATGGATTTCATGAAGGAATTCAAGCAAATAATAAAAATGCTTTAATAAGAAGTATTGGTAATTAATTCTTTTAAAATTACCTATTGGAACAGTCTGTTAGCAACTACTCAGGTAATTTTGCCACGATCATGTCCATCATATTCTAACCTCTCTTTTCAGAGTGAAAATTAATCCAGTATTGTTTCAGATAATGTGGGGGGTGCAAGCAGAAAGCCTCAGAGAATCCATACCTCTTCTGTCTGCCAGGCATCTACGCAACAGTTTGACAGCTTCTCTTCGACCTTGCTTGGCAGCAAGGATGAACCAGTCAACTGCACTGCAATTGTTAAGTTCTTCATCCTCCTCTTCTGCTAATCTCAAGAAGTGCTTCCCCACCTACATAATACACAGGAAACAAAATTCCTTCAATTACTGAAATATACTCTACTCTGTCTATATGTCTCTCTCTCTTCTCCCCTTCCACTCCTTGGAACTCAGCTAAGACAAATTCTCTTTCAACAAAAGGTAAAAACATTTGCTCCTCACACTAAAGAGCACAGCTGTAAGCTGATTTTCTGATTGGAAAGATCTGGAAGAACTGGAAGCAAGAAGAAATTGCAACACATTTGGCCAGGTCAGTGAATTAGTTGCCGTTGGTGTTCAGGCATCTGGCAGGATCAGGTGAAGCTCCCAGTGTTAGAAGTTTTCTTGCATTCTTCTCCTCTTACAAAAATGACCAGACAATACTGCTAGCTAGCCTCATTTTAGAACCAGAAAAAGTAAGTGTAATAACCTGGTATCAGTGACAATCAGAAATTCAGATGAAGTTATTGATCAGGCCTTGACATGGAAGCAGGCTTCAAACAGTGCAATCACTGACTCACAGCAGTTTAGCCACTGAAGGTCAAAGCAAACTCATGATTAATTGGTGAACGGAATAAAACTAATACTGTCTTAAGTGTTAAGCATCAAGCAAATTCAGTGAAAAAGCTTATAAAAAGGCTCCTATTCAGCATTACAGAAATTACCAAGCATTTGTCTATATTACTGTTTTACAGGTAAGGAAAAAACACCACCTTTTTTCTCCCTTCTAGAAATTAAAATTTATGAAAATATACTAGTAAATAATAAAACATTAAATGGCAGAAAATGACCAAAAACTACTCAACATTCTATCTGCATGCCTGGAGAATCTGGGAAATGTTTTTGCTTGGCTCACTGCACTCTCTCTCCCTAATGTTACTTCAGCTACATTCTAGAAGGAATTAATGCACTGTCTTAAGAGTGTAGCTTTGTAAATCCACAGTATTATCTGCTGGAAAAAAACAACTGTTTGAAAGATTCCCTAAAACTTTGCATTTGTAACTACCATTAAAGGTGATTAAAGAAATACTGTTGAAAGATTAATAAGTCACATTGTCCCTATGTGGATTAAACGCACTGATATAATCTGAATTCCAGTAAAGGTTATTTCTCCAGCCCTTCAAATGGTTTCATACACTTAAGTGAGTGCAACAACTTCCACACAGACAGTTTTTGGGTAGAAATTAAATCCATAGCACATACAGTGAAGCTATCCAAAACCACACAGAAATAAGGAGAAAATTGGACTAAGCAATCCAAACAGTGATTACAAAGTCATGCCAAAATTCAATGGGAGGTGCACAAGAAGAGAGTGTATGAGACAAAAAAAGAAAAAAAGATTTCAGCAATTGCCTGGTAATGTCACCCAATTTGCAGATGTATCTTCAGCTATTTACTTCAGAAAGGAATTGCTTGAACAACTTATATGGCAAATAACATCTATCTGACAAGAACAGCTGTTTCTTGAGCATGTTTATATTTACAGCCATTGAGATTTTGAGCAAAGCTTCAAGAGTAGCAGCACTTAATGATGCAGCTCTTAAGTTTCTACGGACTTCTTGGAAATAGAAACATATTGCAACATCAACTAGCAGATCTTGGTACTAGTCATATCACAAAAGGCTACTGCAGAAGCAAAATGATAGCATAATATCTATTTCATGACAAAATTGCTTTTAGGCTTGTCTGTGGTTTTAATAGCAAAGCTCCTACATCAAACCACCTGAAAACGGCTGCAAAGCTCTGGCCTACAGCAGTCCAAGGAGGAAGAGCTAATGGGAAAAGGTGTTAACCTCAGATCTGTCATTTAGGGAATCTGGGATTCTTTCTTTCCCATGAGCTAAAACTGTGAAATGAAGTCATAGTTGGTAACAGCTTAGCACACACCCTCACATGGTACTGTACTTCTCCAAAGGTTGCTCCCATCTCTGGCTTTGCTAAGTAAGGTGGTCATCTCAAGCAGTCCCCTTGCAGACATC
Source organism: Ptilonorhynchus violaceus (assembly GCA_013397565.1). Classification (NCBI taxonomy): domain Eukaryota; kingdom Metazoa; phylum Chordata; class Aves; order Passeriformes; family Ptilonorhynchidae; genus Ptilonorhynchus; species Ptilonorhynchus violaceus. Next base: position 1,594,435 of record VZRJ01003971.1, on the reverse strand, counting down.
CTCTGGTTAAAGACACAGAACTGCCTTTTCTCCATTACAGAATTCCAGCTGTGGGTGTTTCATTTACATAACTGCTGTATAGTTTCTTGTTAAAAAAACCAACCCATAAAGCTACAGTAATACATGTTGACAGCCACTCAGAGTGCATTTATTTTCATAGTCATTGCAGAATTATTTTGGAATAAACTCGGAGTAGTAACTACAAGCCATTGAGCCAACTGATTTCGTGTGTTTGACTTTGTAATTATTAACAAACAGCACAACAGTGGCATCTCAGCTTTTCATTCATACTCCTACAAAGGTAAGAAATAAAAATACATTTTTCTAACTGATTCTAAAGGAATGTATTCAACAACATAGAAGAAATAAATTTCTTTTAGGATTTTAAAAACTAAAAGCTAATTCCCTCTCCACAAATCACAAGAAATGTGACTGCATAAAAAAAGAAATTACTGTATTTTGGGTTCCATTTCAGGCAGTCCATTCATCCTGAGTGCATACTGAAGCAAAATTGTATGCCGTATCTCTTTGCAATAAGTATTTATTATTGTGTGAGAATAGAAAATGTACACAGTTAAAGAGATAAAGGAAAGGAGTGAAAGTAGAATTAATTGCGAAGGAGAAAACCCCCATCATTTATATACATACACAAGCATCACAGGCTTAGATTACATAAGTATTACTGAGTATTCTTATTCAATTGGAAGTTACATCCTGAAAGAATATTATGGAGTTTGCTTTCTTTTGTATGGAGGAATAGAACCAAAACATGGATTTTACAGCAACAATTCCCTCAAGGATAATGTTTCATCCTCCACAAAGCTACCAGCTGTTTCAAAGTGAGGAATTTCGTACTGTCTCGGGTTACAACTCCAAGGTCAGCCTGCCCCTCAAACAAGCCCAGATGGAATGGGGAACAAGCCTAGCATTGCTATATTTTTTTACCAGCTTTAAAAGAATTTCTTTCCCATCCCCAACTCTGATTTTTATCTGCACTAAGAGTGGTGATCCTTGAGGAAAGATCCAAACCACCAATAAGCATGTGCGAGACTGTAACCACTCCCATTTGGCATCAAAGATGAAGTTGGAAAAGAATGCCCAAGTAAAACACTAACCAAGTCAAATGCAAATTAAACCCCTTCTAGACAATTTTAAGCTATTTATACTAGACCAATACACCAGACGGAATGCAGTGGAAAACTGGTACAATTTTTCTAAAACCTAAGGGACATCTGAAGTGCCAACAAAAACAGGGACAGAGTTGTTATTATTAATTCAATTTTATCTGCCATTAAACAAGTAAACACAGCTAATTGCCATAGACAAGGAGGGGCTTCTTTTCTAAAATGTGTTATTTCAGCAGAGAAATGGTATACAGGCAAAACATCAGCCAGCCAACCCCTGTCCCTGCTAAAGCACCTCAAGGGCAGTTTCTTGGGCAGAGTCCAGCCTAAGAGCCCTGATGTCTTTATATATAGTACAGTACTGAACCAATAGCATTTAACAGTCCCTCTCTGCACACCTCCACACAGACTGCTTTAAAAAAAAAAAAGCAAAATCAGTTCTATACCTTCTCCATGCGAAAGAGTTGGACCTGAAGCCACTCCCTCTCCTAAGAAAACAGCATTTCTCAAGGCAGAGAAACCATATGGCATCACCTTTCTTTGAATAGTTTAGGATCTAAACAGACACGGTTCAACTGAGGAAGAGATAATAGCCCTACAGTAGGCAGTGCTATTTTTGGAATTAAGAGCAAAGAAGACCGGACAAAAACCATTTAAAATTACCTCTGTTTGTGCTTTTGGTTCTCCAGCTTTGGCCCTCTCAAGCAGTTCTTCAAAGAGCTCTTCACATTCTTCCTTCATGCCCTCTATAAATTAATTTGATAAAGAAAATTGTTTACTACCAATAGTTTAAAGTATTTTAAAAATCATTGCTATATGTGGTTGAAGAATTAAATGATCATAACTAAAAAATCCAACACAAGTGTTTTGCAAGAATGGTGGAAATTAACTTATTACAATATTTACCTTCCATCTCACTATTGTACTTCAGCATATTTACCCTTGTTATTTGGTACATGCCACAGGATGGCACAGTTTACAGTTTCTCATTTACTTCTACAAAATTTTATTTCTCAACAGAATATTCAATACAATACATATGAGCACATGTGGAACATGTAATATGGATCAGCTTTTGTACTATTACTATTCTTTTCTTGATACCACTTCAGTCTTTCACCTGTCAATCTATTTAGCACTGGAACCTTTTCTAGAATTTTGAAAAATTAATCAGCCTTTAAAACAGTGTATTTGAAAGCTCAGTTCCTCAGTCTCTGGAGCATACAGAAACTAACAATGATTACACCTGCTAAACCTCTTTTGTTCTGGTCTTGCTCCACACTCCACCTAGTATTTTTCTTCTTTCCCATCTACTGAACATATATAGACTTAAACAATTGGTTTCCTTCAAAAGCATCATACTGCTCCACAGTCAATCAAAAAGAAAAACTCTTGAGAGCTTTATCTGACATCCAGCGTTTGTAAAGAACATCACGCTATATGCTCCTTGATGAATGAAGAATTAGTTTAATGAAAAAGCTGACAAAAGCCAGAACTGCTACTTTTTTTATGAGATGACTTCTCATAAATTAGTTTGGAAAAATTTTAAAGTGAAAAATCAACACAACTTGTATGCTTTAAGTTGGATAAGAATGGACAACAGACCACTGACTCAGAGTTACATCTTTACCAAACAATCAATCTAAAATTATAGTTAGAAAAGTCATCCAAATTCTACAGTAAGCGCCAAAGCTTGACCCCTCTTTAGCACATTACCCCACAAAGCTGCCAAACACACTGTGACACTTTGTAGTCCTGAGGGCAGTGGCAGCAGGAGCAGTGTGCTTAGGAAGCAGTTTCCAGATGCAGGAAAGAGACTTTCAGGCATCCACTCCAAGTTACAGTCCCTACCTGACTGGGGCAGCAACAATGTGAGAAGCTGGTGAGCAGCCCTGCCAGCTGAGGGGCCAGTCAGTATTAGCTCTTCTTCAGAAGATGGCAGGAAGTTAAAAATAAACCCCATGCCAAATGATCTCCCAAAGAACAGGGCTACTTGCATTCTTTAACATCCCTGGTACTGGGACTATTTTCAAACAAGAACAGGCTACAAGCCAACACTTTCATTAACATGGATGTATTTAACAAGAGCAAACCACGAGGTAAGATTTCTTCTTCACAATGCCAGTTTTGTTTGCCAAGCTCCACTTGGAAAAATTCTAATGCCAGATTATAACAGGTTCTCTGGCTAAACAAGGCACATAATGAAAAATAATTTTCATTTAGTATTTGGTCTTTTCAGAAAGCTGTAAAAATATTATTGTAAAATAGGCAAACAGCATCCCAGCAAAATTAACTACTTAATCTCCTTGCCCTGATATATAACCAACATAATTTGAACTCCAAACAAGTCAGAAGCCTGTTTTCCAGATGGCACCATTAACACCAGCAGACATCATTCAGGGGCTCTCTGCTAACAATAAACAAGAAGTTACTGGGAAGAGCATATTGTTTGAAAGAAGCATAATATTCATACACCTACCTCACTGAAATGAAACAAGCTGGGCAAGACAGTACTGTTCTTTTTCTTCCTGTGCTTTCAAATTCATTAAACCCTTTTGCATCAAAATTTCAGTACTAGCTGTCTTAGGGATGCCTTTTTTTTTCTGTTCAGGGTTTTCTACATCTTGAGAACACTACAAACATTTCAGTGATACCTAGATAAAATAGGAGGCACCACCCAGAAATCAGTGCTAGCTAATTAAGAGGAATTTACACACACGAGAAAAAAACCAAACTACAGAAAGCTGTTTGCTAAACTGATAAAAACCCTAATAAGAAAGGCATTCTCTGGCAGCTTATATGGTAAAGTCTTTTCCTATCTCTCCTGCTCCACTTGCCACACATAAGAGCATGGCATGGATCTGACCCCTTCCAGCTCTTCTTGCTCAGAAGAATGTGTTAGATAAGAACACTTATTACAACAGAAAGCTGAAGAAACATAACAAGAATGGTTTACAACACCAGGTTATAGTTACTTTATTACAACTACATTGCAGATTAACATGTACATAATGGTATTTTCAAAGATGGGGAAAAAAAACAAAAAAGAAAAATTAGAAACGTGCAGCTTTATGGTGAACTACCTCATTCAATGAGAAAAAAAGTGGTGTTATTGCAGTAAACTTGTTGAAATGTTTGTTCCAATAGAGCTGACTGCCAGAGGAAAGAAAGATGTTCTGCTGTTGTTTTTGACCTACTGCCCAATCCCTCCTATCCAGTTATCAATTCTATATAGTTGCACATGTGATCTATGAATATAAATAACAGATAGTTAATTAAAAATATGCCTGTGGGTTGGTTCTGTAGTTGTAGGGCAAGTGGTAAACCAGTTGTGAAGATCAAATATGGAATATCTTAGTATACACAGTTCTTGCAACCAGAAATATTTTTCCTTTGCTTAAAAGATAATCAAGAGGACAAGTAAACAGGTAAAGCATGAATCACTCTAGTTTCATGGCTGCCACATCAATTTACTTTCTCTTAGTATATAGGTCAGCCTCCGAAGGTAAAAGCTCCAAAACACAGTCAAAGTGTGTTTTAGAACAAGGATGGACAACACACACTTTCTTTCAATTCAGCTTAACACTATATAAGAGTATATGCATGCACTATAACAATACCATAAAAAGTTATGATCTATAACTTATCACCCTTGTTCTTAAGCATGTTTTTAGTAAGAAAATGTCTTGATGTGTATTCCTCCCACGTAAGAGTACTGCAATAGAAATGCTGTCAGTAGAAGCTTTTAGTTTCCAGCTTTGCTAAAATCATGCCTTTTTAATGTCAAATTTTACTCTGTCTTGAATATAAAAATTTCAAGAAGACAGGAACACTCACCTTGCAATACTTCATATATCTTTTATGAGAATTAAAATAGACTTCACTAGCTGTTTTGTGTCAGGTGCATTAATATAAGCCAATGAAGTCTATCAGTTATTCAAGATTCATAAGCACTGCAGTCATTCAAATGAAAGCAGACAAGTGAAAGCACAAAAGTTTTAAGTAGCACACAGCATAAAAGAAATTAAGACCAGGGCTATGGAAGGGTAGTTAGTTTTACTATTTTGCTGTAGTTCCCACTCTGCCACCAAGAACCTCAAGACCCTGTGTAAACCTTAGTTCATCAGGCTGCTCTATAACTCAGTTCCCAATATGGTTAATTCTATCTTCCCAGAGACAAGCCATTCAAAATTAGTCAATGGATATTGGAACAATAACATTATTAATAAAATTTTAATTCTTTTTATTCTGTGTGATTAAGTCTTAAGACATAAAATTACATGATATAGTTTAATTTTCTCAGTTTCACACAAAAATAAAAGGGAAAAAAATTTATTTGTGATCTGCAAAGGATGATGCAGATGTATTTCTGAGTTAGCTGCATTTAATATCATCATACTATAGGCCTTCAGAGGTTTAAATGCTTCCTAAAGATTTTGATATTCAAGCTTTTCTTTTAACAGGTTAAAGCTGTCGCTTAAAACCCATTTTATGAAAGCACTTATTAAAAAAGACTCAGTGCAATAAAACTGATAAAGACCTGTATGCATTTCAGAGTCATATACAGCAATCAGAAGAGTAAGCTAAAACTGCCTGTTATTAACTGATAGACTTCAATGGCACTAGCAAAACATGACTACAGAACAATTTCTGTTTACTAGTAAAAAGTATGTTTTACAACTTCAGGAAAAATACTCAGAATGTAGAAGTCCAAACAGCTATTTACGTAGGGAGGTTGCAAACAGGCTGATGAAAACTAAAGACAACTACTTACTTCCTGCAACTTTGCACATTACTTGGCACATTGGCCACATAAAGTAAGATCCCAAGTTTGCTGCTATAGCCTTAAATGGGAATGTAGCATTCATTTTGGCACACGCAGGCATTTTTACTGTTTCTGTTAGGTTTTGATCAGAAACAGGAAATGTTTCAAAAGGAAACATTTCAGTTTTTTAAAGGATACTATGTTTGGATGCAATTATTGTCCCTTATTTCTGAAATTTACCCATTAAATTGACAAAAAGGCAGTCAATCCACAGTAGGGGATTAGTCCAAGTGAGATTGCAAGATATCAGTGATTTAAATTTTAAATCATAAAAGGCAGATGCCATTATAGATTAAATAACACATCTAAACCTCATCTTTGGACTATATCAAGGACTAAAACCCAACAAACTCTTCAACATTCATACAAGGTTTTGAAGAATGGACTTACACAACCTAGGCAAGAAATATTTTCAATGCAAAAGACTTTATAGACAAACAAGGTAAACTGGGGTTGTTATAAGATTTCCTTCCCAGTATTCTAGCAGAGATCAATAATGGATGCAATAGATTCCCAGCCTTTCTAATACCCTTAACATATGCAACTGAATCACATCATGTCAGCATCACTGTAGTTGGCTGACTTGTTGCAAAGTGTCTGATCACATATTTAGCAAAAATGTTTTACACACATTTTAGACAAACACTGCTTCCAAAAACCCAGCATTTTAAGTGACATTGTGTACAACACTTCCATTCTTGAATTCTGAAATCTTTAAAGACACCTAATAGCCGTTTCATGTAAAGAAAGATTTCTAGTTGTATATATATATTTGTACACAGAGCGGATCACACACACCCCCTCATGATACAGAACACCCTCAATTTTCTCAGTGCTCTTCTAACCACTAGGAATCACTGCCTTCCTTCAAAAAAATCTACTAGTTATTTCATGCAGAAAGAATCAATAGAGAGCATGTTGAATAATAAAAGTGTTTGTTGATTTACTTTCCTACCAACACAAACACATTAAAGCTCTCAGCAGTGGATTTACTCAGTGCAAGGAGTTTTAGCCCCTTGCCTGCTAATATCACCCCCTGGCCAGGTGCACACAGCTTTCTTCTTAGGTCACAGCTACAGCACCTGAATTCCAGATTAAGCAAGATGCCAAAGACCATGAATAACAGGGAATAACAAAGCGAAAAAATGGTATTTTAAAGGATCACAATTTCTTAGCCTTTTGCGCTTAAGATCTTATTTGCTCACACAGTTATTGGAGGCCAGTCCCATGACAGTCATGCTATCATGCACAACAAATAATTTTTTTAAACAAACACAAGCTGGGGACTTCTAAGTGCTTTGAATGAAAAGGTGAAAACCTGGTGAGAACTGGGTAAAAAGAAAACTGAAAGCACTTTCTCAGACAGGAAGCAACAATGAAGCATTCATATAAAATATATAAGTTTAAAAGAAATTACAGGTTTTACAAGTGAATATTAAAGCTCATGGAAACTACTGAACAAAAGATTAATGCATTAAGCAACACCCCCACTAAGAGTATGAAGGAAACATGTACGGCACACACACTTTATATCATGACTACAAGCATTCATTTGGGCTCAGAAAAAGAAGTGACAGGGACGTGCAGGAGGAGGAGAAAAAACCCCCATGTATTGGGGAGAATAAAGGATCCGAGATGACAAGATATGAAACAAAATTTCTGGATTGGCCTTCCCATTTTATAGTACAGCAAGTATTCCTGAAGTGACTGAAACCAGCAAGGAACAGCTTAGCATATGCACAACACAACTGATACGTTCAGTCCTACCCAGTGGGAACACACCTCCAAGCTCATTGAGCACACACCTAGAAAAATACATTAACATTTTCACTATTCCATGAGAAGATCTGACAGCTGCCACAGGTGAAAATTATCAAGGTGGTCCAGCAAAGTGAGCCAAGCAAAGGTAAGTAGTCACTCTCCCAACTGATCTTGCAAATTTTAGGTTTAGGTATAGGGTTTTCAATGCACTTTCCTTGATCTTTTGTTTGAATAAACATAACTAAGACACACTGACAAGAATCAGAACAGCAAAAAGGCCAGAAAGCAGCAATAATGACCTAAACTACATCCCAGAAAGTTATACACTCAAAACCAAGATATGATTTTAAACACGTTTAATAAATAACTTCATAAGCTAAGTAGTTGGAGAAAGCAAAAGATACAAAACCATTTTTTTCCTAATTAAGAAAAAAATACATACTGGTTCAGATCAGAAGATCTTGTGTAAAAAGCCTTGACATAAGACATCCCTGAAGGAGTCAAAAGGTTAGACAGGTGGATCCAGCTCATATTGCCATCTCCAAAGATAGGGAGCAAGGCTTCTCACAGAAGTCCTCTAAACAAATTAGAATGTAGGCTGTTATGTTACATGGAGAAGTGAGAGATTAAGAAATATAATAGGAAGATCAGAAATACACAGCTTTCATTCTCCCAGGGGAAAGACTATCAGTTTAGACACACAGGGATATAAAATAAGGCCTCAATCATTTAATACATTATATGTCAATGAAAAAAAAAGGGGGTCATACAGAGGTGCCAAAATCTGTTGATGATTCTGTGTTATACAGGGAAAAAAACACCAAAAAGTCAAGCAAAACCTGCAGAAGGATTTAATTACTAATTAAGCAATAAAAGGCCAGATGAAATGCAGCAAACTGCAAAGGCACTTTATCATTGCACACACAGCGAGAAGCTCCAAACTATTATGACTCAGTGTAACACTTTGGAGTTGCAACAGTGTTTTATGAAAAACACAGCTGAATGCTAGTAAGATACTACTATCAGGGCTTTACAACCTGGGGAAGAAGCTGAGGAGAATAATACTAGACATATGGAGAACGTAAGCAGAGAGACTACTCAATGTCTTTCCAAATACAGAAACTAAAGGGCATGAACAGACTAAAAATATTTGGCCAATGCCAAATATTTATATGAGTTTAAAAAGCAACTGGCCAAGTTAAGGGTAAAAGGCAAAAAAAAGAAAACAGAAAGCACAATCTCAGCACTGAGCAAGGAAGTTTCTAGGCTGCAAGTAGTTAAAGAACATTCTGAATAAAATAAAGTAAGGACAGCATTAGCACTGCATTTAGAAAAAGCTCCCTGGCTTTAACAGGCATGCTGTAAATAATAGTGTAAAGGATTCTCATGAGAAAGGTAACAAGAATCAAACCTGAAAAAACCTCCCACCAATCTCTAGTATTAACACTGAGTATTGACAGCAACTTCCGTGAGCCTTCACAAACTGTAACACACCCATGTTAGTTCATGTAGGAGAGGAAAGAAAAGCTGGATGGCTTCCAGAGGATGAAAAACTGCACTTCTTGTTTTCATTACTTTATTCCAGAAGCTCATTACTTAAGTGCACTTTCTACTTATAAGAAGTCACAGGATGTCAGGCGTCTCCCTCAGCTTCATGTTATTAACTGACAAGAGTAATTGAGATGTTTGATAGAGTAGTATTGAACAAGATTTCATCCCCAGGCACTTCCACCAGCTAAATTACTGGGGTGGGAGCAGGGAGCGAAGAATGTCTTCTTTGACATTAGATCTCCTCCCACACATGAACAAATTCTCCATATACCACAAAGAGCACTGATGTGTGAACCGAACTTTGTCACAGCGCACAGCACTGTACTTACTTGGAGCTTCAGGCATACATCACATTACTGCTCTAGCAAGAAGGCTTTACTGTAACTGAATCTGAAAGAGAGTAGTCTGAATTACAAGGAAAATTACTTGCTCCTACTGTGAGAGGATACTAGTATGAATAAACTATGTTCACTGCTAAACTCCACTCCTCCCACCATGCTCCACAAGGTAAGATGAACAAATGAATGTGTAGGTGGAGACTGACATGGCACTAAAAAGACAGATATAGAATTATTTGTATCTGAAAAAGCCTCTTCCATGACTTCCATTATGACAAACTTGAAGCTGAATTTTTACTTAATTTTTTTTATGTCTAGAGATTTCCACAAAAATCTGTCTCTGAAGTGCAAAATGCAAAGCTTATCCCATTCTTAATATTAATAAAAGTGCCTAAGTAGTACTTGCAGGCAGGATCTAAATGTTCTACAATCATTAAGTTTAGAATTATAAATGCACTCTGTGCCACAAGTTTCATCAGAGGAAAAACTAAAATGTAGCTATCTAACCCAGCACTGGATTAGCTTGAAAAAGAAACAGCCAGTAACAGGTCAAAAACATGCTGTAAATCCTGTGCCAAAAGAATTTAAATTTTGTGGAAGCCTGTGGACCGAAGGACCCACATCACCTGAACTATTACTATAAATATCTACAATCAGTTGCTGGAAGCCAGTCAGTTTTTAATACTAATCTTTCATCCTCAGTTTGCATTTAAGGGCCCTGAAATGTGTTCTCTTCCCTGGATTCCAATGCCTTTGGTAAAGTAAGCTAAAATGAATGAAAAGAAAAAGCATCATTTGGTTTCTTAAAAACCAAGCATCCAGCTGGTAAAGACAACCCACTTGCAAAACTTCCATATTTGAAAACTACTTTGAAGCACTGGCATCCTTCAGCTCTGCAAGACTGAATGGGATTCTCAGACAACTGTTGTAAGGGAATTCTGTCTCCTATACCTCAGCTTTCATCAGTCTTGTTCTCTATTCGTCCAGTATTTACCTTTGCTATAGTACAGTCAGAAAGTGTTATAGCTTCTCATAAAGTCAGTAGAGGTCTTACTACACTGTTCAAAACTATGATAGGATTGTACTATAATCATCTGGTCTTACTGTGCTACTTAAACCAAAGCAACAAAAAAAAATGCCCAAAGCATGACTGAATCATCAGAAATAACACCCTGTCACAAACATGAAGCAGTTAATTTATGTTAGAAGAGTGAATCAATTTGCTTTAACAATTTCTACAAATGAAATATATTAGCTATAGAAAATCCTTTCATGGTGGATTTTCAGTAATAGCTCATTTGCTAGTATGAAGGATATTTTATAACATTGGCTAGGAAGCAGGCAACAAAAATGCATGCATATACAAAGTAAATAATGGAAGCATATTTGTCAAGCAATAAATAATCAAGAAAAAGTAGGAAAATGAAAGCCTATAGGTGTGCCTGTCCATGGATATCAACCAAAACAGGTAGAGCAACACATTTTGTGCAGAATCTGCCTAGAAGGTATTTCTTTTCGAGTCATGTCCTGTATAATACCTCCAGCCCCTTCTGGAAGCATATGGTGGTAATTCTGATACATTGTTACACAGGATTTTATGCAGGAAAAGTTCCTTCTGTAAGGAAGGAACAAATCTGGTAAGTTAAGAAAAAAAAATTCAAACAAATTCAGTAATTTCAGGAAACAGCACGCAGCTTTTTATTACGCTTTTTGTTTTCACTATGAAACAAGCTTTCTAGAATCTCAGACACCCTTAGGAGTAAATGTATACACAATTAATGACAAAATAAAATAATTTATTTTGATAAAGGATGCTGCATAAGCTTATCTCCAAAGTGAAAGATGTCAGATCTCTTTCATACAGGAAAAACAGATTTAAATGGTTCATCCACAGGTAGAATATAGTAGTAGTCCATTATCAACGTACTTTCAGAAAAAGTTGATCTGTACGTTTTGTAACAATAAATGCAGGTTCTGACAGCTTTTCTGTGTCACTGGATTGCAGTGTTGAGCTTTCAGTGTTCAGCAGAGCCAGTCTGAGTCTCTAGAGAAATCCTCCTACTCACTTTCCACAAGCTCCAAAAGTTCAGTAGTATTGTGTGCAGTAACTATGTAGGAGTAAAGTTTCTGGAAAGCCTGACATTCCACTTAAAAGCAGGCATCAAACATCACGTCATAAACATGATTGGTACATATTGAATGTAATGACACAGAGGAACTGACTGGAGAAGAAGAAATACTCTGCACAACAAACATCATCGATTTGAAAAAAGGTTTTATTAACTTTAGATGCTTAGCTGCTCATCCATGAGTACTGAATCCTTTTATCCATTCAGAAACCTCCTAGATTCTTAACTGCACAGTACGAGCTTGCTACAATTAAGAGTACACTGCATGTTTTTCTTGTATGCCCTCTAACATCCATGGTTAGATCTTAAGATGGTCGTCCTTGTCCCAAGAACAATTCACAGTATTTATATTAGCATACTTTGGCAGGCATTCTATTTTTAAAGGTGGTAACAGGATGAGAGAGAATGGAGTAACAGTTGTTTACAGAGCTGTTGAAGTCCAGGACTCTGTGAGAGGCATTTATAAATATGGTAATAGTCTTAGTCACATCACAATTGCAAGTGATCAAATAGCATTAAATTGAAATGGAACAACTTCTGCACCCCCACAAAATGAAGGTAAATTGTCAGGAGAGAAATACAAAAAAAATATGTAGGTGGAAGACTAAGAGTGATATTATAGACTATAAATTTTTAAAGTGGAGGGAAAACTATTCTTAAAAGCTATATTTTTCTGCATAGCTATTATAGTACAATGATCTTTTAAAGTCATTAAAATAATTTTACGCACAACTAATTAGACAGTCCTGCCGCTTTCTCTATGCGGGCATCGCTGATTGAATCCTTTATGGATCAGCTGGGATAAATCTAACATAAATCTGCAGTTCCAAAACCGTAGAGTTAAAAATAAATTAGCATTTTGTCATTTCTTAGTTGATAATAATCAATATTAACCCTTTCCACAAAAAAAACCACAAAAACAAGAGAAAAATGCAGCCTGCAGAAAAGCAATGTGAGAAGTTGAGACCACAAAGCTCACCAAGCCCACATATTTTTGTAGGTGCAGACCGAAAGTTATCACAACAACCTGCACAATGCACATGGAATTTCAGCAATTCTGCAGTTTGAGCACTTCACCACATTGACACTCCAGCAGTTAATTCGCTTACTGTCAGAACAGAGTGGCCCTTAAAAAAGGCGCATTCCAACTGTTTAGCAAATCCACAGTGTCTTAAGTAAGCACTGCTAATAATTAACCACCTTGGCAAAGGATTAGCTTTACTTCACAGTTTACTGTTTCCAGTCTCACCTTCTAATTTCACAATGAAGTGGGGTTGCTGCTGCAAGGGGCCCTCAGCAGCACAACAGCTCCAAGTCTCTCCTCGATTACTGTATTGTAACAGGTATTTATTTGCACAGTGGAACACATGTACTGGGTTCCTTTTGAAGCAAACTGAATTCAAAAGATTGTATTCCAACGACTAGATTGAATTTTTGAATTTGTACAAAAGGAACCTTGAGTTCTTTGCAGCAAACAATTTATAGGACCACTCCCATTTCATTACATAATTTACTAATGTGAATATAGCTCTTCCCTTTCTACCCTCCTTTCTTCCAGCACCCTGGGATTATACTCTAGAAATTTTACCATAAACAGATTAGGAAATCAATCCATCTGAAAAATAATGGATGAAGACTGAGCTAGGATGCTTTTCGTAATCTGGTTCATCATGTGAATGCAAAAAAATTGCTAGCAGTAACAGTATCTTTGTTATTAGCCCAAAAAAACCCATTTATGTATTTCAAATGGTGGAAGAGGCAAAGATGGAGAATGTTTCCTCAAATAAATGGGTGTTCAATCCTCCTCCCAGTATGTTATTGACAACAGCAGCAGACACAAAAAACCTGATTTCCACTGTTCTGCACCAACAATGATGATGTCCTAAAATATTATCAGAAAACAGAGTCATCACCTTTTGTTTGGATAGAATCCTTTCTCTCGCACAGCAATGCCTGTCAAATGAGCTTTCCAGAAGCCTGAGTATTTATAGGTAAATTTTGAAAGGGCATTAATAAACGGACAGCTAAATTGCTAAGTAATTAATACTTCAAGGCATAATCCTCCCCTTCAAATAATCAAAGGTTTTTCTGAGATTTCTTCAGGCTTTGCACAAACATTTCACTTTGCCTCAAGAGTTAGTCTGTAATAGCTAACTGCCAGAAAGTGAAGACATAGAAGTGCTAAAATAGAGCTTTGAAGCAAAGGTTCTTTGTAACATTAAGTGGAAGAGGCTAACACTTGCAAAAGATATCTAAATTAGAGAGGTTCTCTATTTGTTAGCTATCATTTAGCAATGCGTTGGAGACGCACCGTTGTAAATTGTCATAATGCATTGTAAACTGTTTAAAAGGTTTTTTTACTATTTATAAATTCTAAGTCAGTCAATTAATAAAATAATTCTCTTCCTAGAGAGACAAAAAACCTCATAACCTAAGTATACACAGAACTCTGTATATCTACAAACAAAATATGTATCTTTACCATCAAATTTATTTCTATCCGCAGAGCTCTCTGTACAAATACCTTCCCCATGTGTTCTCAATTCTAGAGAAAGAGATTACAGTAAAATCAAGGACAAAAACAGCTTTGCAATTCCTCCTCTCCAAACTTATTGGCTAGCAAATGTGCATGAATGACTTAAAAAACCAAAATCTGTTTCATCCAGATAGAAAAAATCACCATCTTCACACTGCCCCCAGTTTCTCTAGTATCCTACCATGACCTTTTTTACCTGCTGACTGGCAGACAGTCAATTTCTAAGACAGACACTTTACATGCTTGAAAGTACTTAAGCATTACAAGAAATGGCAACTCTTCCAGACAACCTGCAGCACAAATGTTCACCTGGGGTGAGAGTCATCCAGTTCAAGTTACCGTTGTGGCTGAACTGAAGCAGTTACTTGAATCCAGACATCACAGGCAAGTATCCAATCACCATCGTACTGCGAAAAGTTTCTCTCAACTCTGCTCTCCTTTCATCTGAATCAAAAGCAAAACATCCACTGGGACACATAATCTACTTTCTACCTCAGCAATACAGAGCACTTACCTGGGACTGTGGGTTCAGGCATCTTTTTCAAAAAACATTAATAGCAAGCAGTAGTACAGACACTCACATGCTAACTAAGTCACCATGTTGAAAGTGCTTTTTTCCTAGCTCTGCTCTGTGTACAAGTAGAGGAAGTGGTTTCACTATCAAGAATGATGTTCTTAAGCCTACTTGGAGAATTTGGTGTTGGGACCTCCAGAGCTCTCCTCTGAGCTCTGTCTTTTTGCGTTGCTTTAGGGCTGTATCTGAAGGAAGGTGAGTTTACAGAGTGGATGAAATACAGAAGCCAGAAGGGGGTATGTAGCACTTGGACAGAAACGGAGGGGCTTGTGAACCTGAGAGGCATAAAAGTGTCTTAGGAGACTGGAGTCTTAGCCTGCTTCAATGGACTTCACTAGTAAACACACAGGTCCTTGCTATACTCAAACTCTCCTATAATTTTCTTACATGGATACTGATGACTCAATGGCTTTAAAATTTCAGGAGCCGTAATTAGTACTGTACATGCTTTGCTCACTAATAAGCTCCCTGTCCATGAACATCCTTGAAAGAGTAACAATTTCCTTTTCTCATTTATTTTTAAACATGAAAGCTGATGTATTGATATTCATTCTATTCCTACATACACAAAACCTAAAAACATACATAAGCAGAATACAAGAGTTTTGGATAGAAATAAGAATACCCTCCTTTTCTTTTCTAACACAGCAAAACCAGTATCTATAAATGATGCTAATGATTGAATTTTTTTCATTAAATCCAGATTTGATTTGCTCAATGAATTTTCAAAGCACTGTTAGCACCAGTTGTGAGAGAAATTATATAAGCACTACCTAATGATACATTAGCAGAATACAGACTGAAAAATTCCTAAGAAAAAAATGGTAGTCTAACAGTTCGATCCAAAGGAAGTACCTGTGCAGCTGAGGATATATGTGTGCTTAAGTGCTTTACTGAGTCAGAGCCAGGGCATTCATTAATTTACTGGATTACACTACAAGATATGGATAATGCTGCAGGCATAGATGATGCGTGTTTCCAGGAAACAAATTACTTAACATTCACTTTGATGCTATAGCCTTAAACACAGTATATATAAAGAAAAACTTGAAGAAAAAGCACAGATCAGAAATACAGATACATTGGCAAGAATATTACAAGAACTAGTAAAATGGCTGAGGTTGGAAGGAACCTCTGCAGGTTACCTGTTCCCACCCTCTGCTCATGCAGGTCCACCTGAGTTGGTTGCCCAGGACCGTGTCCACATAGTATCTGGGTATCTCAAAGGATGGAGACTCTATCACCTCTCTGGGCAACTTGTGCCAGTGCTCAGTCACCCTCACAGGAAAAAACAAAAAAAAGTGTTTCCTGATGTTCAGAGGGAACCTCCTGTGTTTCAGTTTGTGCCAGCTGCCTCTGGTCCTTTTGTTGGGGACTACTGGAAAGATCTTGGCTCCATCCTCTTTGCACCCTACCTTCAGCTATTTACGCACATTGATAGATTCCCTCTCTGAGCTTTCTCTTCTCCAGGCTGAACAGCCCCAGCTCTCTCAGCTTTCTCCCACAGCAGAGACGCTGCAGGCCATTCATCACCTTTGTGGACCTTTGCCGAACTCTTTCAATGTCTCTCTTGAACTGAGAAGCCCAGAACTGGATGCAGCACTCCAGTGCCGAGTGGAGGGGAAGGATCTCCCTCCACCTGTTGGGCAATGTTTCAACTACTGCAGCCCAGGATAGCAGTGACCTTCTGTGGGGGAAGGGCACACGGGCTAGTGATAGATAGTCCTGAGGTAAAACCGCCTTTCAAGATAATTGAGATGTACACTGTACACCTCCCCTTCTCAAACAGAAATCACAGCTGATTTACTAAAAATTATACAGACTTAAATTTGTAATAGAAATAATTTAATTTTGAGCAGGATTTAAGTCATCATTAAAGAGGAGTGTTCTACGTATTTAATAACATTTGAGATAGCTTTCTGTACATCAGTGTGCTCGTCTTTTCTGTCCTCTTTTACATCACTCTGAGTTAGTCATGACCATAGTGACTATTCAGCTTTAACTGACTTCTTAATCTTCTGAGAAGGAACTCACAACAGCGCTTCCCAGAACATCTGGTCTAGTGCATATTTCCTTTCATACAACCAAACCACAACATGCCATGACCGAGAGTCCAAATCCTTCACTTTTCCTAGACCCATCAGCCACTTGAATGATGTTTATTGGTAAAGACTAGTGATTCCAAGAACACCTTCTCTGTCAGTTCAAATATTTTGAAAATTTCTGAAGTGCCCATTTTCTGTTTGAGATATCACTTTCTTTTGTATTTGTTTTCATATGTACATCTTTGAATTTGTATTTTTATTCACACTTCTTTCTGAAGTCCTACTAAAATCCCCATTTTTAAGTTCTGATGACCAGTGCCACTGTGGGTGGAAGAAAAACTCTCTACTTCTTTTCTTTTAAAAAAGTTTTCAGTTGTTGAAACTGTTAGCACTACGACAAATGGCATAACTCTGAAATAACCATAAAAGAAAATACTGTACTCTGTGTTATTGAAGACATTTTCTATCTAAATCCACTAAAATCTTGGTTGTTAGAGACTTCAGCAAGACACTAGGCAATGGTAGCTCACTCTGCTGCATTAAATACTTGTGTATATTAAGAAGGGCATGGGAAGGGCAACGACAGTGGCACTAATAATATTTTAATGGGAAGAGATTTAAAGTCATCAGGAATGAGTCACAACTGAAACACAGAAGTACATAAAAGCTCAAAAGTCTTCTTTTGTAGGAGCACAAATAAGAAGCTTCTCTACTACAAAACTGCAGAGGTAGGGATCATTAGTAAATACACAGGACTGTAAAGAGAACTAAAATAAAACTCAGTGTGATTTTAGAAGTCCAATATTTGTGTAGAGGAAGAAAATCTCCAAATTAGCTAGAGAACAATGCCTGACAGAACCTATGCGCAAAACATAAATAAGCTTGTATTGACTTATAAGCATAAATAGCTTGTATTAATTTCCAGAATCTTGCATGGATCTGGGCATCAACAACAGAAACCTAAGTACTGCTCTTTCAAATTATATTATAACTAAGCCCAAGATTACTTCATACCATATTCCTATTATAGTTGCTATTCTTTCCCTGTTGAAGAATACTAAGAAACTGGAGAATGAAGAAAGAAAACATATCTGTTAGCACTCTAAATTAACAATCATGTAATTAATGTTAGAAGTGTCAAATCTCCATCATTTCTCAATTCTTTTACAGGTGGGCTAGATGAAAAAATTGGTACTGAACACTGAGGCATGTTCAAAACTCAGATATTCAAAAAAAATTTTCCTCCATCTAGAATGGGGAATTCAGAAGGTTCCAACAGTCAATTTTGAATCAGATGCAAACAACAGATTTGCTGACACAGCCACAATATTGGCCTGAACTATGTGCAGAGCTCAGTTGCGTCTGGTATGTGCCACACAGATATTCCCACATTTAATAATTTTTAACTCTCAGATAGCCTTATTACCTTCAGTAGAGAGATTCATATTTGTGCGTATAAGGGCATACAAGAACTTTCACAATCAAAAGTCCAATTTTAAAGAAAGTTAAAGAGCAGTAGTTTTGCTAGACCTTGAGCACAAGACCACCTTGCACAAGTGTTAGATTACAATTAAATGAATTAAAATTAAAACTCAGCACATCAATACAGGAGCCAGGTATTTTTTGTTCAACATTTCACACAAGACATTCCTCTTATCCCATCAGTTTCCACAATGTTTGAAACTCAATGGTTTCACAGCAAGTGGGCAAAAAAACCCCCATAATCCTGCCTTTCATGGTGTATCATGACTGTAAATCCAAATTCTTATGTTACTGTTAATATTAACTTCAATTCTGGCTTCATGTATCAGCTTACTATTCCCTCAGTCTACATTACAGTAGTATCTATGCATCCACATTCGAATCCATATTAAAGCTATAGTTAGCATGCAATCTAGCCAAATAAAGAAATGAAATTGAAACATTAATATTATGCTAAATTTAATTTATTTCTCCCTGCCAATTTTTCAAACTTCTTTCCTATTGCTTTGTATAAATCTGAAAATTAAGTAGGAAAACTCTAAAATATGCACAAAGTAAGCTGCAGTAGAAAAGTCTCTTCCACAACAACAGGTTAAAAGAAATTGGAGAAATTTATTTTCCTGCTTTACGGTGTCTTGAAACAGAGTTTATAATACATATACACACAATAATCTTGCAGTGTTTAACATAAGCCAATTTTGCACAAAAATTTCTTTCATACTTACCATTTTTTTCCGCTTTCTCCCTGCTACAGGAGTAGCCAGGAACTGAAGAAGCTGCAGAATCTGCTGAAGGTGGTCTAGATTTCTGATTGTTCTCACCATGGTCCACAGGAGCAGCATTTAGCTGGGACCTTCCAAGATGCAGCTGGGGGTGAGAGGGACTTGAGGTGGGATCAGAATCAGAATTCATTTTAGCTGCCAAGGAAGAAAATACTGATTAATTATCAGATAGCAGCGCTACAATGCAAAACTGAATAAAAATTTGAAATCTGAAGGTATTTGTATAATGAGGTGAACAAAAAGCCTAGAAAAGGGCAAGAAGGCTTATAGTTACTTCCAGATTTATTTATACATTCAGTAATTCCAAGCATAAGCAGCTATTGTTGAATAAGTCAGACCATAAATCCAGCATCACACCAGAATAGCGACTGCTTTTTTTCCTAATTAATAATAACTGGTTTTCAAGTGTAAATAAATGCTAAAATTAATCAATCAATCCCGTAAAAGCTGCATATAAATTAGTTCTTTGAATTTAACGTTCTGCCTACTCATGCTAGAAGACCAGCCCCTAACTTTTTATGGACATATCTATAATAAAAGAAAAATTCATTTCATATCAAAGGCCTGGTTAATTGCCATCACCTAATCAGGAGACAGAGAAAGACAATAATGATAAGAAGGCAAAAGAGAAGGAGATGTAGAACTCTGCATGGAAAATGAGAGGAGGGACACCATCAAGGATGCTCTTTATAGACATTACCAAATGAAGTACACATGATTCAAAATAAGCTTACTTTATTTACTACTATATTCAATTTAAAAAAAAATTTATATCCCTGCCACACTGTGGCAGGGAGTGAAAGACCTTATGAGAGAAGGCCTTTTAACTGTAAGCCCTCTCCTAAAGAAGAGGGGATTTCTGTTCTGTAGTAAAAAGTTCCTTAAAGAAGTAAACTTCCATAGAAGTGCTTACTGAAAGCTTAGCTTTTACAAGTCAGAAGTAGCAAAGTATGCATATACTACCACAATGTAACACATAGTAACTCTTGCTGTTACAGAGAGCAACTTCTCTGAAGTTAAGCAATTTGCAAGGAGCTTTGTAGGTGTCTGGCCACAAACAATATTTTAGAATTCTGTATAAATACTGAAGTAATTTCAGTAATAATTCAGAATACTGACCTGAAGATGTCCTTGTAAAGATTAAAGTAGCACAGCCGAACTCAAAAAAACTACTTAACTCTACCAACAACTTTTTCGACTTAAAGGACGCTAAAATCATGACAGGATGCTAAGAGCACTAGCAATATTGCCACTGCAAAACATATTATTTGTAATTTGACAACTTGCTTGCCAAAATTAAGCTTCCCTAAACCAGAAAATATTTTACTAAGTAAATGCGTTTCTGTATTATGTTTCTATATCAAGTTATAAATAAACCAACACAGTACAGTTCAGTTCAACCTTCAAACAGTCCTCGGAAAACACAGAGATTAAAATACCTTCCCAGTAAACCAGCGTGAGTATTTTTAACCATTATACAATCACAAAAGTTACTGGGCCTCCAGTTTTAAACTTGACCTTAGCGCTTTGTGAGGGGGACAGCGAGCGCAGTCAGGCCGCGCCCGCGGCGCCCCGCGGGGGATGCGCGGCACGGACGAGTCCGGCTCCTTCCAGAACGGGCAGCCCCGGCGCCTCCCCAGCACAGCAGTGAGCAGGAGCTCATCTCGCTGTCAGCCAGCCCGCAACAACGCTCCCGTCCCACAAGCCACTCTGCGCTTGTCCCACAAAGGGCACCACCAACTTTTCCTCCGGGATGTTCACAAGCCCGCGAGCGGTGACTCCG
>VZRJ01003971.1:1549329-1573199 GCA_013397565.1 Ptilonorhynchus violaceus | reverse complement strand
CGCAGGGCCGGCCGGGCTGAGGCCCGGGCGGCGGTAACCGAGGGGCCGCCTGCGTGTGTGGCCGCTCCCCGCGCAGGGGCAGCGGGCGGGGGGAAGGTGCAGCCGCGCCCCTGTAGGGGACGAGAGGGGGTCACGGCGAAGGCGGCCGAGGCGGGCTTGGGCAGCTCCAAAATGGCGGTGCCGGGGGAGGCGGCTGGGGGGTTCCGCGGTGCGGGTTCCGACCCTGCTCCAGCGGTGTAGGGTCGGAAGGGCCCGGTGTGGGGCAACGCTGGCGCTGCTGCTGCACCGGACCTTCCCCCTAGCACAGTGTTCCTCCGTACAGAGCAACAGGAGCGAAGGGAATGGGAAAAAGGGCAGTAACTGAGTAACCGGTTTTTCCTAAATGTCCTCTAAGTTACTGGTACTATATCCACCAGCATTTCTGCCACACGTGGAGAACTGCTGGGCTGGAAGCGAGCTGTAAGCTTACCTGTAAGTGCTGCTGTTGTATTGATGGTGAACTTATGGCTTTTTAGAAATAATTTGTATTTTCGAGGTACTTTAAATAAATAAATAAGTCAAGGTCTGTATATGGTACTCCGAATAACTTCTAATTAAAAACCCAAACTACCTTCAAAATCAAAATTTAAACTTCACTCATTCATATAAGTTACTTTGTTGATTTTCACAAGTTCCAAGTTTGCAGCAGCTCTTGGGAAGCTTTCATTTTTTTAAATGTCAGATCTTTTTTGTCACTGCATGTTGAGTTTTTTTAATCCCCAAACAAAAATGTGGTCCCCAGTGTCCTTACTATTTCCTTGCCTTGGAAGGCATAACAAAATTTTTTTTTAACACAAAATAAGTTTAAACAAACATGGTTAAGCTTCTGTTTACTTCAAAATAAACTTAAATTTGAAAAAAACCACATTTACTTTTAAGAAAATCACTTGCAGTCTGAGTGTAATGTGCTTTCATCAGGAACATGCAATGCCAGCCATGTGTTATCTGTTTAGTTGTTTCTTTAGACTGACAGTATGACTTAACTCTGGTATGACAAAGTTCTGCTGCAATCTGCTCCCCCTGCTATTCACATTTCCTTCAAGATATTACTTTATACAATTGATTTGATATTTAGTGGGTGTGCTTAACAGATGTAACATGCTTAGGGAGCAGGTGGAAATGAGGGTGGTAGCTGGAAAAGTAACTAAAGAGGAAGTATAAACTAAAGCCTCCCCTGCTGCTTGTGCCTGCACCTTTCCAGTACAAGGCACAATCACATATGGCAGAAGCCATTCCTAGAGAGCTCAGTTCAAGGGTAAAACTGCCGCACTGGCTACTAACCCACATAACAGCGAGGCCTGATTTAAAATATATTCTGTGGAAGATGCACATTTGTGCCATTGCTGAATTTGATCAGGTCCTTAGTTAGGACCACCTAAGCCTTTACAGTAAATGAATTGTCACACACACCTCATATACTCAGGTGTTATATAAATGCAGATAATGTTACTGAGAGTAGAGCAAACTCAGACATGATGGCAGCTTCCATTATCAACTCCACTCATTTCACTTTGGCTTTACCTTATCATGAATGATGAGTTCCCATCTGGCATTATCACAGTTGCAAATTGTTACAGCCACAGAGAAGAAACGTGGAAGCACTGTAATAACTTGGCACAACACCTTTTTGAATTTCAATTGAAATGACTCATGGCATCAGTAAAATGGTTGAGGTTGGAAGGGACATCCTGAGGTCAGCTGCTCTTTCCCCCTTCTCATGCAGGGCCACCTCATGCTTGGTCACCCTTCCAGTAAAAAAAGTGCTTCCTGATGTTCAGAGGGAACCTCCTGTGTTCCGGTTTGTCTCCACTGCCTCTGGTCTTGTCACTGGGCACCACTGGAAAGATCCTGGCTCCATCCTCTCTGCATTCTCCCTTCAGGTGTTTATGTACATTGATAGATACCCCTGAGCCTTCTCTTCTCTAGGCTGAACAGACCCAGCTCTTCTGGCCTTTCCTCATAGGAGAGATGTTTCAGCCCCTTGATTATCTTAGTGGCCATTTGTTGGACTTAACTCCAATATCTCCGTGTTCCTTGTATTAGGGAATCCAGAACTGGACACTTGTTTAACTGCATGAGGTTGCTGTCAGCCCAGATAAAAAAAACACCTTGTAGCAACAAGAACAAAATAAAAAAGCCATTCTTTCTGTATTAAAGAATTAATAATCCTTTTACAAGTTTTTTGAAGGTTTAAAGAGTGATGTTGTTTGACTTGAGCTGATTTCTGTAGACATTGTTTACTCAAGAGATTATGAAATGCAGTAGAAACGACTGTCTGAATATGAGGTGCAGTACAGAGATGGAGGCTGAAATTAAGTGCTTTTCCATATAATCATCAATGAGTTCTAGAAATATACTTGGGATATCTAATAATCTGAGCAACTCATATGTTGCCTCTGTTAAACTGCATGTGATATAAACTGACATTTTCCCATTCTGTTGTGAAGTTTGCATTTCAGTATCTACGCATGTGTTTAGTATTGAAATGTTTAAGAAAAGTCTGTCTTTTTACAAATTTTATTTGTAACAGCAAAGGATTATGCCAAACAACATTTAAATACAACATTTTATTATTAAATCAAAAAACTCAAACTGATTTACTTATATTACTGAAACGAAATCATACTTATAGCACTGCTGGCATACAAGTAGTTTCTCATTGGTCCAGAGGAAAAACTATTTAATCAAACTGGCCCTAAAAAGAAGAGAGAAAGCAGTGAACATCCAGAAAGAAAACAGACCTGCATGAAGTGTGATTCATTCCAATAAACAGCCTTCAGCTCTGTATGTTTTTCAAAACACTTCTGAATAAGTGTCCATTTCTTTAGTCCATGGTACACTCAGAAACAAATTTGGCATAGTTACTCTGGATGGTTTTGAAATATGTTAATCTTAGCAAAAATCTTGTCAGCAGTGCTCTTGTAAGAGTAAGAAGAGTTGAAAAATTCATAGAGAAATGCCATGTGCATCTTCAGTAGTTATGAGAGGAAGTACATTAGAGAAATGAAAATGTCTGAGTGATGATAAGTAACCTGTACTAAAGCCTGTCTCAAAAATGATCCCTTTTTTTGCCACACCTTACCAATTAAGACATGAGCTGTTATTTCAAAATAATAGGTTTTGTTGTTTACTCTGTTACACCCGTTTTAACAGTATAATTTAATTGATGGAAGCATTACATCACCATAATATTAGTGGAATAAAAGCTGCAGCATCCCTCATGAGCATCTGGATATTATTGTTTCATTAGACTAAGGACCATGGAAACAGATTTCTTTTTAATTTTATTTCTTTAAGGCAGTGTGTAATCTAAAATGGGAGGTATTTTCTGTCAGAAAAAGCATAATACATTAAGCATACTGAGACAAGGGATACAGAATCTGGAATAATCAACAATATCACGAGAGCAACTAAAATGTTAGTGCCATTTGGATGGACATATGGTAGAAAGAATTAATAAAAGGTGAGGGTGGGAGGAAACTGAAAGAAAAACAGAAAAAAGTGGGCACAAAAAGCAGGTAAAAATAGGAATTGAGGAGTTTTGTGAAGATGGTGATGAAGACTCTTCTACCCAGATCTGCATATTAAATATGCCTCTGTCACCTCAGGGTTGGAGTAGCTTGGCATAAGTACCTGTTCTCATGCACCAAAGTATGTAGGTTAATGTGAACATCGTTCCCTGTCCACTGCTCTTTTAATCTCTCTTTATTCCGCTGTCCTTGTGCCAAGTACTCTTTGCATGGCGGCACAGAAGTATTGTTCAATATAAAAAAAGCATCACTACCATTCTCCCATTAGCTCTCTCAGCCATGAGGAAGAGGTTAACATTTTCCTTGTCGCATGAATACCTACACTATAGGAAGCTATAGGTGACTTATATGGCATCAGATGTTCAGTTTTGCACTTACTGCTCAGCCATCTTTTATAACCATGGACATGCATTGTGAAAGAGGAAAAGTTTTTAAAACTGGGTACAGATACAACCATACAGAGGTGATAAGTAAGGCTGTGAAAGTCTGACAGCAGCTTTTTGGAGGTAAGCCCTGGGTTGGATGCATGCTGTGAGACAGGTAAAGGAGAGTGTACTCCGCTTCCAGTTCACTGAATGTCCTAGATTTATTCTATTCACAACTTCACTCTGAGAGAGCCACTGATTTCGTTGTTAATCCACAATACAATGGGATTTGGCTCTCTTAACTCTGGAAGCAGCACATGAATCAAAGTTGTACTGTTTTGTTATAGCCTAGAGAAAACGAGGAAGTTTTCCTAGAGGGAAGGAATAGTACCTCAAATGTTTATACATGAAAAAACAGCAGCCAGCATCAACAAAGTCTGGAACTCTTGTCTTGAATCAGTTTAGTGTTGCCAGAGATTAAATTTGGTCTAAACTTGAACAGGAGATATTTAAACACTAAGGATTTCTTGACAGGAATAACTTCTTACTCAACAGTTTGTAAATAGTTTGTCAGTAAATGAGGTTACGTTAAGAAGTACCATGGTCCCTCTCAAATAACGTACTTAACAGAGATGGGTTTGCATCAACCTTTCAAATTGGAACGAATGTCACAAATGTCCTGTCAATCGATCCATCCAGTGTTCTTGCCTTTGCAAGTTGAGCTTAATCTTTTGCTCACAGTGACCTCTAGTGTGAACGGATGAGACAATGCAGTGGATCCAGGGCAGTGCACGCAGAACTTCGTGTGCGTTCAGAGTGTTACCAGGTGGAGGGAACACGTGTGTGTGCCATCTGTTTGACTGTATGACACACCGCATTAAGCACGCAAAACATGAACAGGAAACCATGAAACCAAAAACATTCCCTCAGCCATACCAAATAAAGAATTTAAAAGCTTTTTCATTTATGTGCCATTTTGATCAGATTTTTGTTTATCAAAAACTCCATGAATGGTTCAGGTAATTTTCAGTGTTCCCAAATGCAAGAGATTACTTTTACTTTGTGAAGCCTTGTACTGGACTTCGTATGAGAGATACAAATCAAAAGGCAGTGATGCAACAATTTCTGTAAGGACTGCTGTGAGATGTAGAGATTCTTAAAACCCTGACCACACTATAGTTACAAATTAACCTCAATGGTTATGAATTGACCTCAGTATATTACATACATTTTCTTCATCCAGGTATATTGAAGTGACCATTTCCCTCCTCTCTTCTGCAGAACAATTTGCATGAATTAAGGGGAAAAAAAAACCAACTCTAAAGCAAAGATTTTTTTCTGTTTGGTTTCTCCAAAATTACAGGAGAAGAAAGTAAAGCAGATCATTATAGAAGGTAAATTAGTAGGAAATATTCCTGATGGTTGGCAGTGTTAAATCTGAAATTTGATAGTTAAAGAGAATTTAGCTCTAGAATTAGCTAATTCAATCCATGGCTATTAAGAATTAAAGCCATAAGCATATTCCCACATTTCAGGAGGAGGTAATCTTGGGCTTACTTTGGACAAATAGAGATGACCATTCCTTTATCAGACAAGTTCACATTGCTTGAAATGTAAATTGTCAATACTTTGCAAAAGACACTAAAATTTTTTTTCTATAAACTACTTTCTGTCCTTCCCAGGATTCCATCTGCTACACAGCAGCAAACACAGACAGGCTGTTCTCCAACCACAAAGAATTACATATAAATTTCTGTCTGAAGAAGTGTCTTGCTGCATCTCAGTTTTAGGCATGTTTAATATAAAGAGGGGGCCCCAGGGCTGGACACAGCACTCCAGGTGGGGTCTCACAAGAGAAGAGGAGAGTGGGGGAGAATCACATCCTTCAGCCTGCTGGCTGTGCCTCTTTTAATGCAGCCCAAGACACGGTTGGCCTTCTGGGTTGCAAGTGCACGCTGCTGTGGCATGCCCACTGTGGTCCACCAGAATCCCCAAGTCCTTCTGTGATGGGCTTCCTTCGATGAATTCTTCTCCCAGTCTTGACTCATGTCTGGGATTGGCCTGACCCCAGTACAGCACCTTGCGCTTGGATTGTTGAATTTATGATAATCCCCTAGACCCATTTCTCGAGCTTGCCCAGGTCACTCTGGATGGCATCTCCTCCTTCTGTTGTGTCAAGGAATTATTAAATGTAGAATTTCAGAATTATTATCTCCAAAGTTCACATTATTAATTGTAAGTTACACAAAATAATTAAGAGAAAGCGTTCAGTCAATTTAAAATGCATATTTAAACATCTATTCTTTGTCCATTAGGCTCTTATCTTCCCCAAAACTTTTAAATACAATTTTTCTGCTGTATTTCATATATGATATGAAAATTATATTTTTCTATTGTATTTCGTATATAAATGATTGTTCAGATTTTATTTATACGTGTCGGTACTCCAATTGTGTTGACTAATATCAAAAGAACTGGAATTTACTAACTTTAACAATGGCTTTACCTGACATTAAAACGAGTGTAGGGACAGGTTGCAGCTCTTTAATAATGCTGGTTTTTCTTAGCAAATGCAATCATCTAATTTTTCTCATGATGCCAGATGTAGTGAGACTATATTGTCGCAGGATGGTGTTGGTCAGCTTGAGCTATTTCAACATCTCCACAATCTTGGCTGTAATTAGTTCATGGTACACACAAGACTCCCACCAGGTGGCAATAAAACTCTTCATTCCTTAAAGCATTTGCTGTTATTTTAGATGGAAGAAATGTATCTGATGTACTAATTAGAAGGGAAAATTTGTGATTTCTAATAAGGTGATAAAAAATTTTTTTCTGACCTCTCAAGGTACAAGGGCTTACAAAAAGTCATTTGTAACTGGGAAGAGACAGCAGTGTGCTGGGCAATAGCCATTGTTGGGTTCTTAATAGCTATTTTAAGGTAAATACAAGTAACATATTCCACTTCGTTCCTGAGAAACTGAAATAATTTTCTCTTTTGATGAAACTGTAGAGAGCAGACAGTGTGAAATACTAATTTACTAGTGGGAGCTTAAACCTTACAGAAGTCTCACAATTTTAGTTCAAATTTAGACTGATCAAATTCACACCTTCAACTACAAAAGAAATGCTCTTTCTAGACTTGATCCAAGTGTATTTCTATAAGTGCTGTACAACTGCTACATTCCTATTCTGTATTTCTATTCCTATCCTGTATTTCTGAAGGAGAAAAACCCTACACACATACTGCTTTAGTTGACTGCCACTAGTGGTGAAGTGTCAGTAGCAAAACCTGCATGGAGATGCACTGATGTGCCCCACATTATTCTTTGGTAATTTCTGGGTTATATTTCTTGCCCAATTCATCCTAATTCCTTGCAAAAATCTCTTGTCCCCTTATTTCCTAATGATAAATGATATTTTTCTGCTTTGTGTATTACATCATCCTTGATTTGACCTGCCTCCCTTCCAACACAGGCTTGCATATAGAAATGTGTCTCTACATCATTTCTGGATCCAAGCAGGCCCTAGTATGATCAGTGCCACTGAACTTTGGCCTGAAATTTTACACACTTTCTGGTGCAAATTTTATTTTTAATTTGGGCACAGTTAATGTGTAATACAGATTAACTAACTCAGCATGATGGGTTGACCCTGGCTGGATGCCAGGTGCCGACTAAAGTCACACTATCATTGCCCTCCTCAGCTGGGCACGGGAGACAAAATAAAACGAAAGGCTTGTGGGTTGAGATAAGGATAGGGAGAATCACTCACCAGTTACCGTCATGGGCAAAACAGACTTGACTTAGGGAAAAATTAGTTTAATTTATTACCAATCAAATCAGAGTAGATAATGAAAAAAACCCGTTCTTGGGCTCAGCTTTACTCACATATTCTCTACCTCTTCCCTGCACTAGTGCATGGGGATGGGGATTGGGGGACTGCTGTCAGTTTATCACACTGCTGCTCCTTCCTCCTCCTCAGAAGTACTCCTCACACTCTTCCCCTCCTCCAGTGTGGGGTCCTTCCTATCGGAGACAGTCCTTCATGAACTTCTCCAACATGAGGCCTTCCCACGGCGTGCAATTCTTCAGGAACAGGTTGCTCCAGTGTGGGTCCTGCTAGAGGCCTGCTTCAGCAGGGCTTCCCATGGGATCAGAGCCTCCTTCAGGCATCCACCTGCTCCAGCGTGGGGTCCTCCAGGGGCTGCAGGTGGATCTCTGCTCCACCCTGGACCTCCATGGGCTGCAGGGGCACAGCTGCCTCACCATGGTCTGCAGCAC
Organism: Ptilonorhynchus violaceus; assembly: GCA_013397565.1. Lineage (NCBI taxonomy): Eukaryota > Metazoa > Chordata > Aves > Passeriformes > Ptilonorhynchidae > Ptilonorhynchus > Ptilonorhynchus violaceus. The sequence continues at coordinate 1,564,982 of VZRJ01003971.1, read as the reverse complement.
GGGCTGCAGGGACATCTCTGCTCTGGCACCTGGGGCACCTCCTGCCCCTCCTTCTGCACTGACCTTGGCATCTGTGGGGCTGTTCCTCTCTCATATTCGCTCTCCTGTCTCCAGCTGCAGTTTCACAGTTTTTTTCCCTTCTTAACTCTGTTATCCCAGAGGCACAACTACTGTTGCTGTTGTGTTTGGCCTTGGCCAGCAGCAGGTCTGTCCTGGAGCCGGCTGGCATTGATTCTGTCAGACACAGGGGAAGTTTCTGGCAGCTCCTCACAGAAGCCACCCCCGTAGCCCTTCTGCTACCAAAGGCTTGCCATGCAAACCCAATACACTCAGAACAAAAGATAGTTGATTTACTACATATGTTGTTTTTAAACTCATATTATACCAATTTAATTTTTTTCCTTTTTCTTATCCTCTTTATACTCAGTTCTTTATGCATCAGTATTTGGCTTACCAGAATTTTGGGCTGCCCAGTATGAATTAAAGGCTCTCACCATTAGTGCTAAGTCATATACTAGAAAATTCTTTGGTTTGGCACACTTAACACAATAAATAGTTCCTTTTTCACCCTTTTGCCCAGATTCTCTTAAAAACTGTATGACTCAGACTTCTTTTTTTCCCAGGTAGATTGGTATTTTTTAGATTCATCTTTTGTTGTACCTTTTTGTCCATGCCCTTACACCCTTCAAGTTTCATGTACTACTTTCCTTTTGATGTGACTTTATTCTTGATGTATCCCTAGAATTAGCTGTCTGTAAAATAAAGCTTAGATTAGGTTTGGATGAGACTAAGACAGCCATAGACACTTAGGATTCCTTTCCCCCAGCCCCCAACCCACACCCCCCATATGTTAGTTTTCTATGTGTTTTGATTAAAAATGAACAACAAAACCTTATGCAAGAAAATTCTCAGAAGAGGGGGAAATACTGCAAGACTTTTGGAAAGTGAGAAATACTCTCATACATCCACAAAACATCCTGGAACCTGAGAGGTGGCATATTCAGAATGGCAGTGCACCCCTGCCATGTTCATTGCAGTGTGCCCACAGGCAGGCAGTCTGACATCTGGCTGGTTATGAATCTGTATGAATGCTACATGTTCTGGCCTTCTCAAGTTGTTGAAGTTTTCCCACTATTAATTTGTTGATTTGGCTTAAACTAGGGCTGTGTAAAGTAAACAAGGATTCAGCAATAGTTTCAGAGCAAGAGTCTTGTAAACAAACTTTGTGAAGGGATAAACATCGGGCAGATTTCAGCCTGCAGGCTCCAACACCACCTTAACAGTTGGGAGCTGGAGAGGATTGAGTAGTTTTAGAAACAGAGCCATTTTTAGCTGGTTCCAAGGTGACAGCTATATAAAGTGTTCTGAATATTTTAAAAATTAATTTATTTCTCCAGAAATGGTGCTTCATGATGAAAATAAGTTGTTACAGTTGAAGCACTGTTTGGTGGGATGAGAAGTCAGAGAGAAGCCTGCAGGAAGAATTGCCAGGAGCTGGGTAGACTCTCCTAGAACGGAAGAGGGAAAGATGACTGGTAAGAAATATATCTGTGTTTTATCATTTCAGAACACAGTTTCTTGCCATTTTTTTTAGTTTAAAAATGCTTTATGATTAGGAGAATATTTTATAACTGCTCGCCAAATTAATTGCCCCTGGAGAAAGCAAGCTGTTGATTTGGTGAGGTAGATCATAGCTGATTCAGTATAGACTGCACCTTGGGTCCAATTATAAAACCAGGAAAAAGGAATCACCTTTATGGACATCTGCTATTTGAGCTCATAGTTCTGAACAACTGTACTGTGAAAGACCAGTCAGCCTGAGAAGACATTTCTGATACTTTTAAACAGACTTAAGGTTATGTTAGACACAGGAAGTCTTTTAAATGACCCCAAGATTCTTTTCTCCTTGTTTTGAACAGCCTGCCATGAATTCTCTGGCAGGAAGGCTCTCAGAAGTCTTAGAAGTTATTAAAAGCTTTTGTAATCTTAAACACAATTTATTAATAATAAAAGGGAACATTTATCACAGAAAAATTACTTAGCATCATTCAGTATTTACAGATGAAACTGAAAGGGCACAAGAATAATATCTGAATTTTCAGACTTTTAAAAAGAATTTCTATGTAACTTGTGGCTCTCTATGAGAGCCACAAGATTTGATTTCAGCTCAATATGCTGATTTCTAAAACTGAATAAAAGTTCTTAGCTTGAGGAGCTAGATGTTGGTACAAGAAAATTATTATTAGTTTGATTGTTGGCTCCTAATTAAATTCCTTCACAGCAGTACAAACTTTAAAACAAATAGTCCAGTAAATGCAAAAACCCCACTATTAGCTCTTTGCTTCTCTTACGTGTTGCGTCCATAACTGGGTAACCTCTTCAGAGCAATGGTGAATTCTGGATAATGGTAGCAGTAGTTAGAGAAAAAGAGACTTCAATTTTTCATTCATTAATGACTGAAATGTATAAAAATGGAATCATCAACATCAACATGAAATCAGAAGCAGTAAGACTAGCAATAGAAAAATGAGAGGTTCAGCACAGCAGAGTTTGATCTGTGAGTTAAATAAATCATTATAGCCCTACTTTTGCCATTAAATTTAGCTATGACTGTCTATGCCAAAGCTGAGATTGACATAACTGGAGGATGTTCTGCAACATGAAATGAAAACAGCACTGCAAAACCATGGTATGACAGCAAGCTATTGGTAAGACATCCATACAGTCCCATTTTGTGTGGCATTTGTCTGTGAGGACTGAGGAAGAAACATTCCCTGCATTTTCATATGAAGCACAGCATCAGCAGAGTAATTCTGCAGCCACAGGCTAAGATCTGCTGCCGTGGGACAGAGGAATTACTTTACTGTAATTCCTAAGAAATTAATGTATTTAGTTGTTCTTGAAAAATGTCTTCACCTGAACAGTTTACCAGAGAATGTCTCTCAATCCTCAGAAAGCTCTTTCTAAAATTGCCTCAAAGGCTAAACACAGAAAATAATTTTTTTTGGTTTTAAATTTTCAGGGCCAGACATCTATACATGAATGTTCCTGTTCTGGCACAGGATTTCAAGGTTTCAAATTTCCATGGAAGATACAGAAAGAGCTATTGCCTTTTGAATTAGTGTGCTTCACTACATCGGTACTACAGATGCTCTTTAATCCACACCCCTCAATGTTATTATTCATCATCTAAATCCTTTCCTTTTTTTTCTCTCTCAAATAGAAGTGCTATGTTCAGTCAACCTATTTCCAATATACTGAGTTAAAGCACCAAATGCATCTTTACACTTAAAAATTCCTCTCTATAGAGAAAAAGATTCATAATTGCACATTTATTTTGTAAGCATTAATTTGCCTTTTATGTAGTTTTCATTATGCATGTCCAAAAGCTTTCTAATCATACTTTCCAGATAGATTCAACATTGGAATAGAAAGTTACACAGCAGGTTTGATAGCCGACATTCCAAAGCTGGAAAAAAAACCTGCAAAAACACTTATCTCCACTTAGGAAGCCTGGAATCTAGAACTGACATGCATTGCCATTTTAATTCTCTTTTCTTTAGGCATGTCAATTTTTAAAATCCTTCCTATAATAATTTCTTTGTTAAATTTCTACTCATGCAGTTACAATTTGCTGGCTTTGAAGAGATAAAGACCAACACTGAAGGTCTGATATATATCCAGCAGTGATGGAGAAGAGTCAGCATTATAATGCCATGGGTTCTTTTAACACTAAACAGAAATGCATCTAGATGTTTTAAAGGAATCATGTCAGTATACCTAGAGATATTTTAAAAAATGCCAGCATTAAAACAAATTCTGGTAATAATAAGCAAATCTTAAAAACTGAAGTGTTACAAAAGAAGAGTCAAATCTTGCACTTAGGGAGAATAACCACACTATCCAGTACAGACTGGGGGTCACCCAGCTGAAAAGCAGCTTTGCACCATAAGAGCTGGAGACTGTGGTGGGCAACAAGACTGTGAATGGCCACAAAGATGGGACCAGGATATCTCTTATACCAGGAGAGGCTGAGAGAGGTGGACCTATTTCGTCTGGAGAAAAGAAGGAGATCTTACCAGTGTTTATAAATATCTGATGAAAGGATGTAAAGAACCCAGACTCTTCACAGTGGTATTCTAGAGGCAGTGGGCACAAACTCAAACACTGGAGGTTTCTCCTGGAAGTTTCTCAGCTATTTTAAGTTACTGAATTTAGCTGGTGCATATTCATTGATTCTACTGAAAACAATGGGGTCTAAATGCTAGCAACTTGATGTCCATGGATAGATGTGATCTACAGGACAGATGTCATGTACATGATTGCATCAAATGCCAAGTTAGGTTTATTAGCCTACATAAAGTAGAAAAAAATCACTTAAATGTTATCAGAAGAGTTCTGTAAAGTTCTGCTTTCTTACAAGGTGCTCTTTTGCTATGAAGATACCTCAAAAAAACCAAACACAAATTCAAAACCTGCATGACCATTTATTTGTCCAACAAATAGATCACTGTTTCATTCCCCCGCTCAGATGAAAAAAACAGAGAATGGTGAAGACCAAGAGTGTTTAGTAGAGCTGGAAGCTAATATCCACTAAATAATAAGTAATTCAGACCTATTATTTGCTGAAAGGGGAAAATTGACACCAAGGGTTATAGAGAGACTACTTTTAAGACTTTCAGCAAATCCTGATTTCACAGATAAGAACGATTTTTTATGTGATGTGGTTCTGCAAAAGCATTTAATACAGGTGCATATGCTCAGTAAGTCCATTTCATACACGTTCATACACAGAACCCCTTTGTCCTCTTACTTTCCAGCCTGCAATACTCTCAGAGGATGAAAGAAGACAAGCTGTGTTTAACTTCAAGCCCCCATAGCTCTGTTATAAAGGAACTTTGGTTTTAGGGATACACCATTCATTATTTTTAATCTGGAGTTCTGCACGTCAATATTTAAGGGAGTTGCTAGAGAATTTCAGTCTGAGCAGCTTTGTTCTGCAGTAATGTCTCTTCCTTCATAATGACAAGACCAGGGTTGTCTTCTTATCTACCAAACGTTGCATGTAACACCTGTAAACTCTACACAAACACACTCTGACTAGGTTTGGAATCAGCTAAGAATATAAGATGGGTCATCAGAAGACACAGAGATCTTGACTGAAATGCTTCCTCCTGGACACAGGAAACCCTGACAGTTACCTGAACGTGTGGTGCAGGTTTCTACCTGAGACATAGGAACAGAGAACAATGTGAGTGAAAAATGAATCCACCACAACAAAGAAGAGCAGCCAGGAAATCCATGTTGCCTTTAAGTGGGACAGAAGACTGAGCTCAATAAGCCACAATAGCTGCATCTCATCCATGAAAAGGCACCAAGTTTCTTGGGAGAGACTGAGATCAAGGCTGAATTGCTGCCTTGACTCAGGGCAGCTCTTTGCACTTTTCTATTTGCATATTTGCACTGTTTCTTTATCTGCTACTTAACTGCCCTTCTGCAGGACATTATGAATTTTTAAATAAGGCAAAGATTTAGAAAAAGTTACTATTGCTTATTAGGCAAAGTGATATATTTGTAGAAAAGGCCATCCAAGCATGTGAGCACACAAACACTTCAGGTATCATGAAACATTACAAAATTTGTACGATATTAAACACTAGCAAAAACCAATCTAAAAATTAACCTCATGTTCTTAGTTAAGTGCTACCTTGTACTTCCATCTGTTCCCATTTAGATTGTTTATAGTAAGAATACAGAATTTAATATTAAAGGCTACAGTAATGACTTTTTCTACCTCCTCCTCCCCCTCCCAAAAAAAGGCACCCCAAACCAAACAGCTACACAGAACAGTGATTTCTTCACAAAAAATTAATAAGAATTCCAAAGACAAAAGAAATTAGGATGCAAGTAAAAGCAAAAACTACAGCATATATAACCTAAAAGGACAGGAGTAGGTTGCAAAGTATGATTGTGGTCTCTCCTAATAGTGGCCCTCTTACCTTTTATTCCTAATATCCTTTATCTTAAGTCCATGCATATTTATGCAAATGCTTACAAAATCACATCAAGGTATTATCAGCTATCTAGCTTTTAATATGGGTCATTTGTTCCTCTCCACTGATAAATGCAGTTATAATGCACTTGCATCAGTCACAGGTACAGCAAGATGTACACTTCCTAGAAATACTGTTCCTGATGAACAAATAAATCATGTAATTCTGGCTTTCATAAAAAGGAATGCTAGCATATTTTGAACATATGACAAAATCTGCAGTTCCCTGTTTGCATTTCTCTGTTTTCCCCAATATATTAATCAGAAGATACCATTATATTCTGTATTGAATTCAGAATTCAGATGTATTTTTCATTGAAGGAGATTACCTAGTTTTCTGAATGAAATTAGAATTTAGCAACACAGCTTAAAACAAACAAAATACTACATTTCACACATCTCACTACTGAGGATTGTCTTCAGTCAGTCTTTTGCTGATTTTATGAACTGCAAAGGAAACTGTTGGAAAAAATCACTCTCATTACGAAAACACACGACTGAAAGAGATTCAAACCCATTTCTCTACTACTTCTCTCCCTGTAGTAATTCAGGATCCACTTCTTTCTGTAATTGATCCAGGAAAGATTAAATAAAATTACTCCTGACACTCAATCTGCTACAGTTCTTCACTTATTTTACCATTACAGTGATTCAAATAGATTGAAAAAAAAAAACCAAACCACCCAAGAATTTAATACAGTATGTTACATTTTATATAGCTGATCTATGATCTAGGATAGGTCAATAACAGGATGGATCAAGAAGCCAAAGAAGGATGAAGAATAACTGGCTGTGTAGTAGTACATTGGGGATTACAGTAGATTAAAAAATGATAAATCAGGAATGTCATTCTATTTCAGATAAAAGCAAGTGCCATCATGGCACGTAAGGCATACAGGAGGTAATCCCTTCACTACTCAGGATTTTAAGGCCAAAGCTGCCACACTTCAAAACCCAGGTCCATACTTTGGAAAGAGGCAAATCACATGTATTTGTCTAGCAGAGAGCAGTGACTCAGAAACCTAGATGGAATTTAGGAAAAAAGGTGGTGGGAAAACCACATCTTCAGCCTTGGCAAAGAAGGTACTTCAAAATACGCAAAATCTTCTGCAAAGAGAATGTTTTTGGCACTCAGAGGGGTTAGAACTGGAAGTAATAATTTGCAGCATATGAGGTTTAGATTAGCTATTAAAACTTTACAAGAACACTGTAGCAGGTCATCCGTGCAACCATCATCAGAGGTTTTTTTTTAAGAGAAGGCAAGACAAACTGCTATAAGAAATATCCAGGTATTTGGAATAATGCTTTGGAGAACAACATAGTTCAGATGATGTATCAACACTTCATTCAGCTGTGAGATTTTTATCAACATTTCTTTATTCTTCATTTTACCATACTTTGTGAATCACTCTTCTTTTAAAGAAGGTTTGACGAGCTTCAGAACACTGATATGTGCTCAATTCCAATTGCATATTGCAATATATCACTTTTTAAAGGTATGATGTTTAGACTATTCCCTTTTTACTTCCTACATCTGTTAATCTCACTATGGAACATTCATGGGTTGAGATAAAGACAATTTGATAGCGAAAGCAAAAGCCACACACACAAGCAAAGCAAAACAAGGAATTAAATCACCACTTCCCATGAGGAGGCAGGTGCTCAGCCATCTCCAGGACTGCAAGCCCTATCATGTGTAATGGTGACATGGGAAGACAAACACCATCACTCCAAATGTCCCCCTCTTTCCTCATTCTTCCTCTCACTTTATAAACTGAGCATGGTCTGGAATATCGATTTGGTCATTTTGGGTCCTGGCTGTCTTGGCTGTGTCTCCTCTCAGTCTCCCATGCACCCCCAACTTCCTCACCAGCGTGGCTGTACGAAAAGCAGAAAAGGCCTTGGCTCTGTGTAAGCCCTGCTCAGCAATAAACAAAAACATCTCTATACTATCACCCCTGTGTTCAGCACAGATCCGAAACACAGCCCCATACCAGCCACTGTGAAGAAAGTTAACTCTATCCCAGCCAAAACCAGCACATCTATCAAGACTAAAAAGACTATTTCATTAAAATGCAATTTGAAGTTCACAAAATTTTTTAGGCTATAAATTTTTAACTCACCTAATCTTTCCTTTGGGCCATACTCAAAGTCTTTAGAATACGCTAAGATTTTTTATGGTTTGGGCCCAGGCAACTTGAAATGATTCATAAAAGAACACAGGCTAATAGGGAAAGTTACCTAAATAATTCAACACTGTTATACCCTTTGATAGGTACATGAGGAACAGAAAATGCCTTTGGAGGTTTTGTTTCATTTTCACTTTAGGCGAGAGAACATTTCTTTTCTGAAGCAGAGAAATACTTTGCATTACACTGCCTCACGTCTGGCACCACAGTGTTTTATACACTTTTTATACACACTGTGCCTGACTCATTCCTTTTGAGCAAGGAAGACTTCCGTAGGAGATAGGCAGGCTAAATTCCAAATGCAGTTGTACTGACATCTTAAATAAATAAAAAAATAAGCTAGAAAAAGAATGCAAAAATTCTGAGCACCTTCAGGGTGCCTTAGCAGCTTTACCAGATTAAATGGATTTCATACACTGAGCTCTGGGGTATCAACAAACAGTGTTCTCTTTGCTTCTTTTTTTCCCTGCAACCTCCTTAGATGAGCTTTGGGAAATTGGAAAGACTGCAGATAGAGAGAATTAATTTCCACACAGGATCTGCAGCATAAATTTGTCATCCTGGCAGCCCTCTCTTTTTGAAGTAAATCATGAATCATCACTAAAGGAAGAGCCACAGGAAAAAGTCCATGTTACAAAGTACTGTAGCTAGAGCTGGCCTTCAAGAGCAAACATGGAGACTGATCAAGCTGCCCCTAGAAGCAGCATAGCCCGGAGCCCACTGGGCTGTGAATGAACCAGCTCATACACAGTGTAAGCTGAGGGACCTCAGCAGTTTGGTCACCTATATTGCTGACTACCCTTTCCTTTATGATACATCTTTTGTATCTTCTCATAGCCTAATGTACTGATACCTTCTACTATCATCTTCCCACTCGATCTGGTTGACCCCACTGCTACGTTACTATGGCTAGACAACAACTGACTGAACCTTTTTCAAACTGTTGTATGTATAATAAGTACATATATATAATTTGTACTCCCACAAGATGGGAGTACTCACAATATTTTCATAGTGTTGCTCTTTATCTGAGCCTGCAATTACACAGTTTAATTAAATTCTGTTTGACATGCATCCACGTGTTTCCTTAGTCTTTATTTGCAGTGTGACTCCACCCTCCGTTACAAACTGATAGTGGCAATCTCCAGCAGCATATATTGCAGTTGGACTAGAGGGTTGGTGTAGGTCCCTTCCAACTGAACTGTTCTATTGTATTCTTAAAGGTATTCTTCTGAAGTCATATAAAGAAAAGAGGGGGCCATAAGAAAATATAAATGCGCTTCATGTTATTTGGACAGAAGTCTATGTTTACACAGTCTTAATTACTCAAGTTGTTACTGAACTCTGAGCAGTGTACTTTAAGGCAATAATCAATTTTGTACCTTTCCTAAGGGCAAACATTGTAAAGACAGAGCTAATGTCATTAGTCCTGTCTAAACTTTCTGCTTATTGTAGCCTGTTTTATTGAATTTAGGTGAAATTACCTTTAAAGTGGTATAAAGAGACCAAAGCTACATGGGCAATTAGTACTTTTTTTTGCTTATCATATGATTAATTATACCTGATGCAATTAATTTTTAAACTTGAGAAAAGTCTCTATTTTTCTCTGTTGCACATTAAGCTGTCACTTAACAGAGATTAAATATACTTTTATTACGTACAAAAGCATCCAAATTCCGCACCACCAGAAATCTACAGACAGCAAGGAATAACTTCAGTTATTTTGCTTCTGAGCATTTACAAGAATATGATAATGCAGGAGAAAATTTGGTATCTTCACTGACTATGCTAGTACATTTCTGGGATGAGTAATGAAACGACTCATTTCATTTTCCACAAGGTATACTCACGGATTCCAGTATCTTTGGTTAGCAACTGGTACTATCCAGTTTCTACCTCTAAAGAAAAGACCACATTCGGTATTCCAAGTCCTACTCTGTCTTTGAAGAAAGCTGCTTCCAAGTGAGAAACAGCAGTTCTAACACATCTCCTATGCTCAGTTACACCCTAGTTTTCAAAGATAAACAAATCTTCAGCTCATCTTCTCTTTAAGGGATTTATCAGACTATCTGTTCACTACCCTGTCACCCTTTATTTCTTCACAAAGATGAACTTCATGACAGCAACCTTTTTTCATTCTATAAGAAAGATACATCCAGGGGAATTCCTCAATATTCCCCCTAACGACCTTGCACAACAGCAGTAAAATATTTCTTGATTTTGCATACTGATTGAAGATTTACATCAGTGTGCATAACAGAAGCTGTGGTAATTCTTAAAGGGCATTTCCAACTAGCTGCTATCCTTTGAAATGATGCATAAACCTTATATTATGTTCTGAACCTGCAGTTTTGAATCGATAGATACAAGAAAAGTACACCTACGTTCTAAAGATATAAACTGCTGCAGCAGTACCAGAATATTCTATATGATTAAATTAAGATATTAATTGGAAGATCAATAAAGCATATTTTCATTTCTTTTTTCCTTTGCACATTAAGTTTCTACAACAGGAATGCTACAATTCAAGAGTTGACAAACTTCTATAATATCATCAATATATACAATATTGTAAGATCTTGTCTTCAGAAAGTAAAGGTGGTCATTAAACAACTCATTCTTAAAAAGAAAGAATAGGAATCATTAAGAGAAAAAAAGGTCGACCAAATTGTCATGATTTTAACAGCCACATTTAGCAGCCTTTTTCTAACAAAGCTCTGACTAGCTCAGTACATCATGTAGTAAAGCAAGTGTGAGTGAGCCACGGGCACACATCCTCAGAGAATTCCTACTAAGAAGTATAATGGCTGTTATTTTTACACTTTTAATCCCTAGCCTCTCCTTATTACAGCTAATCATCTCAACATACGCATTAAAGAGGGCTATGCAGGTAGCATAGCACGAGAAATCAATTGCCATCCAAAGCACTAGTGCTTGCTTCTATAGCAGCATCTAAACATGGGTTAACATATCGTGAATCTTCAGTTTTCCCCTTTGTTTTAGCATGAGTCAAATGCTTTATTCCATATTCTGCAGCAGTCATTAACTTCACCTATTTATACTGTCATTTTTAATTTGATATGTGACTGCACAGCAAGGCAGCATTTAACCAAGTCAGCTGTACATAAAGCCTATAATAAATCCTAATTTCAGGCTGTATATTCCCAGAAGACTCTTCCCTCTCTATTAAGGAATAAGTGACTTCTCTAAAACAGGTGCAAGAAAACATTAAAAGGGCATACATATCTGCTCAGACACATGCTCACACACAAAAGAAAGGAATATTGTACAGTCTACCCAGTACAATAAAGAAACGTAACTTATGATTGTTAAAACTGCGTATTTCAACTCTTAATTGCAGTCTAATTCCTTAGGCTGCTATTGATATCCATGCATGGTAATTATTGCCTATTAGAAGCACGAGTTTGTAATGCTATTTCTGGATATTCTACTGTCACCCACTTAAGGCAGAACCCATAACAGGGTGAGAAAGAGGGGAGAACATCTCCAAGAAGATATACTGCAACTTGTCATATCAGTGTTTCGACCATTTGTAAAAGAAGATTAGATTCTGACAAAATATGTGTTGTAGAAAGAATTTATACGATGCACACACAGCTCTTGGCAGGCGTGGGCAGGTTTTGCCCTTGGCCAAACCAGTTACAGTCCCACCTTGCGAGCTGCACACACCAGCATCACTTCCCCTTTTGGTGCAGCAGACATGCAGTCTGTGTTGTAAAATGCAGCAGCATGGTAGGTGATTATTTTTGTCGTGTATTGGTGCCACTATCAATTTTGTACACGACTGCACAGCAAGACAGATTCTCTTGGGTTATGTAAGAGGCACCTCTGCTCCAGGGCCATGGTAGCCTTGCCAGAGATTCACCCACAATGCAGAGAGGGAGCCCAGGCATCCCATACACGGACAATTAGCAGCCAGCTCTCTGAGTAATACACAGCTCAACTACAGAAAATTAGGCCAGCTCTTTCCAGAAATCTTGAATCTGAATAAATACTGTTTTTTAAAAAATTTAAATGAATATTAAAACATTACTGTTTTAAATGAAAATCCACTGCAAGTTTCACAATGCTACAATAACTTAAAAGAATAAACCTCATTCCATTTCAATGACTCTGAATCTCCCAGGCTTTCTGAAAGAGATGTCTTGAATCCAACTTTTCTAGAAAAATCATTCCCATAAAAGATCACACCCAAATCCTTAAAAGTGCATAATTATAGTCAGTCTACTTAAGGTTCCCCCTAAAAGTAATTTTCTCTTGCTTATCCTGAGCAGTATTAACATTAATAATAATCAGTGCTGTAAGAAGTTTTAAATATAGCCATATATTGTACGTAACTGTTGTACTGTTGCTACGCACTATTATCTAACTGCCTGCAGATGGCTGCATTTCAATGGGAAAAAACATAGTTTACAAAAACCGCTGTTCTTAGATGTGCATTTCTGATTTCTAAATAATAATAATATTAACAATAATAACAACAATAATAAAAAATAATCAATGTGCTGCTTTTACATTTACAGCAGCAGATAGTCTGATCCCCTGCGTGTAAATCAGTTTCAAATGTGCTCTAGGATTTTCTTTTCATAAAAGAATATAAAAGCTTAAAGCGTTACAATTATTCATAGCTAAAGCATTAAAAACTTCTCACACTTTGAGTTTTAACTGAACAGTTTTAACTGAACAGGAGGACCAGCTCTGTTTACAAGAGATTTTTATTACGATTAAAAGGCAAATTGAGAGCAGGGAGTCTGATGTTCTTCTGCTAGTCTGCAGGCTTCAAGCTCTTTACAATGAGTATATCAATATTAAAAATGAATTAACTTTTCAATTATGGCCTGTCCTTGAAATTTTATTTTGCTTTCTACTTAAATATAGTTACTGCAGCATGAGTGCAATAAAGTCAAAGTGCCTCTAGTTCTAAATTGCATAGTCGTTAAGTTACCAAAAGTTTTTAAATGCATTTTTAAAGTGTTACTTCGAAGAGTCAGTTTTATTCTTCCTGAACTAAATGAAGAATTTGCATTGATTTTTATGGAATTCAGAGCAGAGCCGAATATTTTCTTGCTGATGTCTCACATAGCATTTTTCAGATTCAATATTTCAATCTGCTTTACTGATCGCTAATAGCAGAATTAGGAAGCTGGTAACACACTAGCCAAATAACCAGTATAACATATCAGCCAATAACAACCAATAACATATCAGCTGATAGCTGGCAAAATACTTCTCTTCCTTCATAGACATTTTCTGTATTTCACAACTTCTCACCCTGTGTTGTTCAGAAGCTTCCCACATCAGCAGGGGCACCACCGTTACCAAGATATATCAGCATTAATTTTTGGCTGACCCACAGAATTCCTCTGTGAGCTTGGGCAGGACCCAGCAGTTTTCTTCCAGTAAGATACAACACTGCTGTAAATAAACAGGCAAACAAAAACCTGGCCAGATTATAAATCTTTACTTTCACTTAATCTGCCAGTCTCTTGGATATTCCATGACCACTAAAAGCATCAGTTCATTGGGGATGGGACCATCTTTACAGTACATCTGTGCAGTGCAGACAGCACAATGGGTCCCACAGCTTCCAGGCATTAGGGGATATCAAACCCCATGCTTTAGAGTTCATGAAGTGATGGTTACTCCCCAGCTGAAGGGAACAGCAGGTTATAGAGTCACGTCTGACAGGAAGCTAATATTTTTGACTCTGTGCAGAGAAGATGATTACCTAACCTTCCTTTTAAATTAAATAAAATTTATGTTAATTGAAAAAAAACCAAACACTTTTATTAATGAAAAATACTGAGAAAAAACTTCTAGCTAAGTTATAAACTTTACCTTCTTATTTATTTTCAAGTACTTTCAAGAAAAAATTATTTAATAAGAAAATAATTTGCATGTGACAACCCTATGCACCAACCCATTACAAGTAAATTCTATACAGAACATCCTGCTTTTCTTCAGAACAAAACACTGCATCCTTGCACAAGACATAACACTAATACAAAGCTATGCATATATTATTTATGAGCTCAAATTTCCTCTCTTTCTGACCAAGGCCAGAACTAAGGCCCCAAACTCCTATTCCTATGAAGAACAGTTAGACAGCAGCTAAAGCATAACAAGCTGCTCATTTATGGTTTCATTAATCCAGACTTGGAACACAGCCACTAATAAATGTGTTGGCATTTTTTTAAAAGCATTAATATCAAACATTAATACTTGAAATTTTCTCAGAAAATGGAACAAATTAACTGTATTAAGTAATTAACACCAACTGAGAGACATTCAATTGTTGTTGATTTTAAAAGCAAAACCAGCACTTTCTCTACAGAGAAGGAACTTTCTGGGTTATTCTGGCTACAAGAATTCCTTTAGCTCCTGTTTGAAATTCCTCCCTTTGGAAAGAGATTTTTTGAAGTGTTGCTTCACACCGCCCAGCAATGCATATTCCCTTTTAGTCTCGAATGGTGTTTCTAACTCTTTATTGCCTTGACTGTTAAAATGTGTGTTCCACTCAAATTTGGATTTTAAGCATTCAGTGTGGCCATTAACAGTGTTAGTTTTATCCGCAAGACTGAAGTGTTCCCTTCCCAAATTCATGTCCCTGTGATGCTGCCCTGAGCTGTCTCTGCTGAACCACGTCAACCTTCTTCTTCGAGCACGTTTCTTTTGATGCATGTTTCTTCTATTTGTGGTTCCTGGTTCAATTCTATTTTCCGATAGCCATCTTGTCTTACTAAACTAAGTACAATCCTAGCACTCCAGCAGCGACAACAACAACAGCAAACCAAATAGAATGGCAAACTTGCTTATTTTCTCCTTGATTCTGGGCCAGTTTACACAAATAGTGCATAAGCCATCAACATAACACTGAGCCAGTTATCATGACCATTCCCACTCCCTGAGGTCTTGGCTTACAGAAGTACATTTCTGCTACATTCACTGCATCAGTCACTGAATCTGGATCAACAGAAATATAATCACGAACAGCATTTTGGTAAAGGTGCGTTCACAGCCGATGTACATCGGTGCAGAGGAGTCAGTCTGGTGTGAAACCCACAGCAAAGCCTGGGCCCGGGAGCTTCAAGCTGCTGTTCTCTTCCATTCTGACAAAAGAACGAGGTTTTAAATGGCATCAGGGTTTACAGGCGTCCGGCACGGATAGAGAGCGCGAGCAGCTGAGTTAATCTCACAACTCCGTGTCTAATTCTTGTGCGCGACGGCCCTGAGTGACATAAAAAATTCAATGGGTCCATCCTCCTCGGCGCTCTGTGCCGGACGTGCCCCGCACCTGCTGAGCCGACCGAGAGGACACCGCACCCACCCCGCGCACAGGACCCGGCTCCGTGCGGGGCGGCTGGCCCGGAACAGGAGCCCCCGGCACCCCC
>VZRJ01003971.1:1393591-1548711 GCA_013397565.1 Ptilonorhynchus violaceus | reverse complement strand
GCCCGCCCCCTCCCGGGCGGTACCTGGGGTGCCGGGGGGTGCCCGGGGCAGCCGCCGGGGGTGGCACCTGCTCCTGGAAGCCGAGTCCTGCTGGCAGGGGTTTTGTAGGAGGAAATCCGAGGCCTGCCCTTGGAGAGCTGGCAGGATGAGGCCTTTATTTTTTTTTTTGCAGGGTGCTGGCAGGCTGATATTTACATAATATCTCTGCTTAAATGTGACCTCGTCCCTAATTGGAGGCTTCCTTTCCATTTTCTATGGCAACACAACAGAACAGATCACTCCAGGGGGCTGGATGAGAGGACTATCTGCACACACTGTAATTTTTCTCTCTTGGTACCCCATCAAGACTGGTTTGTTCTAGTGAATGGGTGAGATTTTAAGAAAAGTTCTTTCCAGCAGCTCTTAAAGCAGTAGCTAGGCCTGCAAATCACTGCAGGTTTGCAGGATCTCTAAATTAGAGGGAGGATGTAGTGGACACAGGATTAACTAAAAAGCAAGAATTATTTTTGTTAGGTATTTATATGTTTACTAGCCTAACTGATGACTTCCATGCACCACACTGCCTAAATAAACAGTCCTAAGAAATTATGTCAATTTTAACTGATGCTACTTATTTATTTTAAAATAAATAAGATTATTAGAGAGAAATCCTAGCAAATTTTTTAAGAGGGAAGAAAATGAGACCCACTTCATTCAAAGCTTCCTTTTGCTCCATGAGATCCCTGCCCTATGCTTAGAAACCTTGATGTATACACAGTAATGTCTCTTCTTACATGGTTGGTCTCACTGACAGTAAGCTTGATGTGCGTATGTATTTATGCAGGAGCTCGATTCTGTAATGCATATTAGGGTCTGCACTGTTTCATCTCTGTAACATGCCAGCTTCAGTTTCAGGTTTTATATGGCAAGGGGTGAATATCTTTGTGTTGGTTTTCCAAAGCCTGCTGAAAATAAATGTTTTGTGATTGTAAAACACACTAATTCATGGTGCATTTAGGCAGGAAGGTTTTTCTAAAGACTCTTTAATTCTGCTTAATTATCTTTTGAGATGGTGTTTTTGTTCTGCATTGAAAAAACACATGCCTTACTGTTAATAGTGCTAAAATTAGTTACTGTGATACAGAAGCTGTGATACTCTGTACAGCTTAGAACATTTGTTTTGAGTCTCTGCTCTGTTTGCACTTCTTGGTCCACTGGGATGACTTTGTTTCTTGCACTTGAGGTAGTGGGAGGGGTTTTGGGGTTTGAGGTTTTTGTTTCTGGATGGGTGCACGTAGTGAGGTTGTTAATACGAAGTGCAAAGATACCCATGTAGTTTAAAACAGAAAGGCCAAGAACCTTGGATCTTGTAGAAGAGGTGATTCTTCTTATGGGTGGAGAGACCACTGTTTCGAGAGGTGCTCTACAAGTTCAAGGAGGCCACTCCTGGGACTCCTTCACTGAGGCACTGGGGCGTGTCTGCTACAGGCTGAGACACAAGTACTGCAAGAGGCCATTGGCACAGAGATTTGCCTAACATATTTAAGTTCTCTTGCATGTAGATAAAGGCTTTTTGTATCCATTTGCTTTTTGAAAATGCTCTGAGCAATGCTCACTCTCCACTTAAATGTATGTGCCTTTAGTGTCTTAGATTGTTGTTACGGGAATGCAAGAATTGGAAATAACCTCAAAAGAGGCCATATGTTCAACCTGAGGTACAAGTGAGGCTCGAATTGAAAGAAATGTGCTCTCTTAAAATGTTAATCTCAGTACACAGTGATGGAGTAGAGGTTCCCTAAGATTTTCATCTTAGAGGTCCATATCATTCAAGCTCGCGTTTTGTTTTCCGTAGTTAGTACGTGTATGTCTGCAGCACCGTCTTTGTTACAGTTTATCCCAGCTCTGCTTTCAGTTTCTGCCTTTGAGTGTTATTTGTCAGCATGCAAACGTTTATAGTTACTTTCATGTATAGGTTTTTTTTCTTGTAGAACATTTTGGTTATATTATGATAGAAGATAGAAGATTTAGGAGTAGCAAGCGTATGAGGAAAGAAATGGGTCTGGGCCATATTTCTGGACAGTGCAAGGCCATATGGAACTGGCATAAATATATGTCAGGGAACAGAAAATACTGAAGAGTGTGAGTTTCTATACAACCTTTGTATAGAAACAAGGTTGGTTCCATGCTGCCTCTAAGAGGATATATGGACAGGTACCACTGATTACTATGTCTCCATTTATTAATTTTGAAGCAAAGTTGCTCTGCCATCAAGCAAAGAAAACGTCAAACTCTTCCTCATGTCCTTGTCTGTAATCCTGATTTTTTTTTTCTCTCAACTTTCATTAACTCTGTTCTACTTCATTTTGAAGGGACAATATTCAGCCTTAATTGCAGCTTTGTGTACAGATGTGCACAAATGCATTCCATCTCTTTTGTTTCTCATTTTAAAAAGTTCCATATTTAGAACAATTGCTGATTTAGGGTACTTATTGCAATATTACTCAGCGTTAGTAAGGAAAATCAGTTTCATGGTCATTGTTTCATAGTTTATTCACATGTTACAATAAAATACCATGAGTTAATGATCTAAAAAAGTGGGGTTTTTCCACCTTGGGAAGTTTTACTCCTGTATGCAAATTTTGTTACTTCTGTTTAATTTTTGCTAACGTTTTTTAAAATATCAGACTTTATCAGCGCTAACCTCAACAATAGGGAAAACTCTACAGTATATAAATAAAAGTGGTATAGATTTATTGTCAGTGGGGCAAAATGGAACCACAATAGTAGTTTAAACTAATTTTTCATTCATTCTTTTTCCGTGATACTTCCATCCTTTGCACATTATTGTAAATCACAGAACTTTTTTTTTTTGGCAGATGGAATGCTTTTGTAGGCCTTTCTTAGAGATCACTAAAACTTGATTGTTTACTTCCTTACTTGCAATATTTAATCTCTTTGTTCATCTAACATGAATGGCAGCTGAAGAGAAACGTATGCCGTGTGCTGTGGTAGGTGAGGTCTTCCCCTTTCCTCTCAACACAAGGCTCACAGACCTGGCATTTAATTCCACAGCTACCTTTGGATTTGACTCATTCTTTACCATATAGGCTCTCAAACACATGCATAAATGCAAAAGAAGAGCTAGATGTATTTAGGGAGCTCTCACCTGCAGCTGTTAAGTTAGACAGGAATGGATAAGGTGTTTGGTGTCGTAAGGAAAACAGTGTGAATTTTGTTACTGTATTTTTGTTGTTTTGTTGGGCACAGACACTTGTAGTCACTCTGTATCTTGTTCACAATGGGAAATTACATGTCAATGAAGACAAAGATATAGAGTGGCAATTTCTAATTTATCTTTATATTCTTGGTTTTAAGAGAGGGTTGACTAATGCACATTTTATAAAAACATAAGCATACATACACATGCAGTTGTTTTGGTGCTGTCCTGGTAACATGGTGAATAACCTGATAAACTGAAACCAGTTTCTGGAGACGAAAGTCTGAAAGTGAAGAAAAAATCACTTAAATGGTGAAATGTTTAGAAGTAGTGAATAGACTTTTTTACAGTGGTTGTGTCATCCTCTAAAAGCACAGTCAACACTGGTTTGCTTTGCTTTGGCTTTACTTTGTTTTCAGTGGAAGATGGCTGAAGGGCATCTTTGTTTTGTTCTGATGATAAGAGAACTTTGATGTAAATATTAGTTAATTTGTTTCTTTTAGATGTTTTAAAAAACCTATATATTTACTCTGCAAGCTGGCATTCTGTAATCAGTGTAAAATTAAGAGAGGAGCTTTTTATATGATGTGTATTTGTTCATGTGTTGCTTACTTGTTCCCTACTAAATGCTGAATGTAGCCACAACTGTAGGGGGATCAAGATGTCTCTCCTAACTCTTTGAAGTTTCTGTTCAGTTTTCTTCTCACTTTTAGTCCATCTTAACACCATGTTTCCCATTTTCTAGCACTCTGCCTTGACAGTAAGGGAAATGGGAGCTGTTTCAGAAAGTATGTTTTTTCATATTTCCTACTGCCATTTAAATTTATCTTTCATCCTCTTGGATAACTGACAGTTGTCCTCCATTTCAGTTGTCTTTGACAAGACATTACTGTTGAGCACTTTTAGTTGCTCCTGTCATAGGTGTTACCTTCCATCCAGGACGGAAGTGTCAGTGGAGTCACACGGCTGCATTTCGCAGTTTCACTTTTGATTTAGTGCTGATGCTCAGCACGTGCTGCAGATGAAATGCTTGGCTTCCTGGATGTAACCTGAAGAAACGGTGTCCCTTTGGCCAAGGTCAACATACTTGTCAGCCTTCATTGTGGGCACTGTCTGCATATCTGATTGCTTTGACTTTGCTGTGCAGGTGAGGAGGTGATTTTTTTATTTTCCCCTGTGAGTATTAATGCACTCAAGTTTAATCCTAATATTATCTATTTGTTTTAAGATGAAGTGAACGAAGTTGTATGTTCGTCTAATTGAAACTGAGGTGCTATTATTGTTGTTATTATTATTGTTTATATGGTGAGAATAAGAGTGAGCCACTGCAGAACAATCTTCCATGGATTCTTCAAAAATTACCTTATTTCTCTTCTTCAACAATCAGAACAAGGAACATCTTATCTAACTAAAGTAGATTATTTTAGTAAGACTTTCTAAAATGTCAGTGATTATGAGGCTGAGATTTCGTCTTATTTTTCTGTTTTCTATCTAGAGCAGTATCCAGCATCTGGTAGCTGTTAATTTACTGCTCTGTAATGCTTTTGTTTATGCAGAAAAGTGCCCAGTATTTTGCATTTCTTCCCACTAGCTTGCATTTGAACTACCACTCAGAGGTACAAGCCTGGTTTTCTTGTGAACTGCTAATTCTCTCAACAAGCTTGTTATCCATGTTTATAAATACTTGTGGTGATGTGATGCATGCGTATCCTGAGTATAATCAGGACACGTTTCTAGGGTGAAAGTTTTACTTAGTGAGACAGTGGTTCTCATTCTGTTTGAGTCCCTAAGATGCAAGTACTTCTCTGATTTTGGAGTAATTCCTTCATGTAGTTCTTTCTGCACCACCTGGATGTAAATACTCTGTTGTCTCCATCAGGATGGAGAGAATGTGTTGGGAGGTGTTCCTTCTCTGAATTGCTTGGAAATCAGAAATGAAACCCCAAAAATAAAGCTTTTTTTCCATATCAAAGTATAAAGCACCACTTTCACAATGTTTTTACTTTATGTTGATCTACTAGAGTCACATCTTGGCATTTCCTGTAGAACAGATCATGTCTCAATCGTTCGTTGCTAAGCTTATGAGGTATAGACTATATTATAGTTATACTTTGCTGATTTAGTGTGGCAGACTTTTATTTCTTATAAAAGAATTAATTACTTTTTCCTCTTGTATCCTTTTTTTGGACTCCCTATTTCTTAAACCAAAAAGAAAGATCTGCAAGTACATTTTATCCCACCTTCTTATATCAATGTCCTTTGAGATTCACTCATTTTTAGGAAGACCAGAGTGATAATCTATCTTCACTATGGCAAAAGAAAATAATTCAGCTGACCAGTAAGGATGATGGACTTAATTCTCACAAAGGCAGACTTCAGCTTCTCTTTGCAGCATAATCCTTCTCAAGATAATCATCCTATTAGCTTTTGCATGAGGCTTTGGCCTCTACCACATAGGATGGGAGGGAGGATGGGATGCTGTGCCCCAACACTTAGTATCTGTTCTGGTAATTCTGAGTTTTTTAGTAAAACGGCAAACTCTTACTAAAAACTTTAATTACATTTGCTGTAGCCTGGCTTCCTACAGAAATGACACCTAAATGCTTCTGCTGTCTCTCAGTCCCCTATGACTAATTTTTGCATTTGTTGGCCTATTTCAAACTGCATGTGTAAAAAGGGTTGAAGTCTTGAAGATAGATCTCCTGCTCTAGAACTCAAGATGTATATGCTTGACTGGGAAGGTAAGATGAGCATTTTTTTTGTATTTTTAATCACGTTTCACTGAAGAATGGCATGAATTTGTATTCTTTGCAATGAGTCACCTTGAAAAAGGAATATTTTTGGACTATTTCTTCTGACAACTCATTATACCCCTTATTAATGTTTCCTGGTTTGGTTTGGTGGTGGTTTTGGGATTTGTCTGGGTTTGTTTGGGTTTCTTTATTTGGTTGCCATCATATGCTGAAATTGCTCAGAATATTTTAGATTCTACATTCAACCAGCCAGGAGGTTGGGGCTATTACTAACTCTTGAGGTAAAAAACAAAAGCTTTCCTGCATTCAGCTAATTGTACTAACCCTGCCTTTATGTTAATAACAAATATTCTGTTCATATATTATTGTTTGCAGATTTTTTTTTTTTTTTGCTACTTTCCACTGTGTAAGAAAGCCTGAAATATTTTTGGGTTTTTTCCTACTTTTTTCTCCATATTTTCACCTTAGCCTTTCCTAGATGATGTGTAATCTGGAAAGTAGATGCCTATTTCTGCATCAAAGGGGGGAACCATGAGCACAGCCATAGTTAGATACATCTGAGCTAGATTTAGTCAATCTATTTAGTGAGCTATTAGGAATCTAGGTATTGGGTAACAAAGCTGTGGGTTTTAAGAGTAAAAGTTTAAATACAGAGAATTTTTTGTGCATTCATAAAGTGCACTCAGAAAATACTCCAAGAATTACCATACAGATAAATCTGTTTGTGGAGACAGCATATCTCATGAACCAGGTGAAATAGAAGATTCCTGCATACTAGTACTATACGTAATTGCATAATAATGATAGATTATGCTTTATGAGGGGATGTATTTGAGATGTGTCTGATTTAAACAGTGTTTAAGCTCTAATCACAGCACTTAGTGTGCTTAATATATATATTGTCCAGGAATTGAAAGAGGCTAATCCTTCAAACAGCACAAAAGCAACACAGGATTCCAGTTATTTGCTGTTTCCTCACACAAAGCAGAGAAATAGTTAAAACCTTTAGAAGAATGTGTTCTGGTATCACTTGAGGTGGTAAATACTGTGCATTTCTTGCGGATTTAGATCTGTAAATATGAAATCAGTAAAGCGGAGCCATAAATACCATGATTGTCAAGAACGATAATTCTAATCTGCAGAAAACCCCCCCAAATATACTGCACATTTGCTCTTTCATATCCAGTATGTCCAGCTTTTGTGCATCTGATGCAAAAATGCATTGCTGGTTCAGCTGCCACAATCAGCTGTAACTGGCATGTGGAGTAAGGGAGCTGGAAAAAATTCCGTGGTCCCGCACTGGAATGCAGTAATTGCCAGCTCCTTACTGGGAGGTGGGACCAAATGTGTGAATCTATCACAGCATGAAGCTTAGATCTGCAGAGTAACTCTCCTGCTCTAGTTATTTCAGATTTCAGATACTCTGGGATAATGTCTTTGTTTCTCAAGGAAATTATTTTTATTGATATAGATATATTGGGAGAAGGAAAAATTAAAATGGATGTCGTATTCTAAACTGTCTGTAAGAGAGTAACTATTGCCATGGTCAGTCTTCATGTGAAAACAAATCTGAAGAAGCTCTTTGAGAAGTAGGTAAGTCAAGAATTGTGAGAAAGATGCAGAAGGAAATGAGTGAGTTAAAAGAATATGCTGCAGAGAAAATAAGAAAGAGTGGGCGTCTATGTAGGCAGCTTTGTTGATGTCAAAATGCTACATGTTCTTATTTTGTTGTGCTTTGTCGTGATGGAGGAGTGGATGTTCTGCACAGATTAAGCCATGTCATTCTGGTTTTCGATATAATTTTTTTTTTAATGTGGAAGGAATCATTAAGTCTGAGATACATTCTTCAGCAATGAAACTCTGCAATATGAAACTCTTTTTTTTTGAGATTTTGAATTACACAAACAATTTTTTCTTTTTCCTGTTTTATATTGCCTGAGATATGCCCCACCCTGTGGGTGATAGAAATGTCGTCACAGCTTCTCGCTAGCAAAAGTTGTAGATTTTTGAGTAGACAAATAAGAACCCTCTTGATACTGACTTATTTGATCCTGATCTCAGCTACAGACTGTATAACGTGGATCCATCAGCCATACATTCATCAACTTCATTGCGTGTGTTCTGAATTTACACTGGCTGTAACTAACAACTAGTCTAGGCAATGAGGTTGACAGTAGAAGTTACACTTATTGTGTCCCTGACGTCTGTGCATGGGCAGAGTTTTGGGGCTTTGATGATATAGATATATCATTCTTTAATCGGCAGTAAATAATCTGCGGTAGTCTAAACATTGGATTTTTTTTCCCCAGCTTTTAGCATGGCCCATGCTGCAGGTGTTTCTGAGTGATGAAACCTGCCCTGAAGAAGTGCACAGACCTTCTTCTGTAGTACTATTTCTATCTATTAGTATAAAACTAACACAGTACATTTATGAATTACACTATGAATAAATTTAATCAGATTGTATTGTAGTTCTGAAACTCATTAAATCTACCTGTGAACATCCAAGGCACAAAGCTTCATATCATCCATGCCTGTGCTGTTAGGACTTCATTGGTTGTCCTTAGTTTTCTTGTCTATTCATGTGCTAAGCCCTTTTCATTTGAACTGCCGTAAAATTTAGTTCTTAGCATTTTTCAGTAGGCTTCAGTGTTTTGGGGAGCTATATTCTTCATCCACTGATGCATTTGACCTCCAACTGTGTCAGACTCTTTGAGTCTGTTCTGTTTGGTGGCAGACCTCAGACCCAGATGTTTTCCAGAAGGTGGAGATAACATGTAAAAAGCACTGAAGATGCACAAGCAATTCTGTGTCTGTTTCTGAACTTGGAGCTGTTGAGTGGTCATGATGGGTTATCTTCTGTGTGCTGACCTGGCAGACCACAGTTCCTGGCTCTGTGGTTTTGCCAGTGTTGATAATTGCTGTAGACTCTTGATAGACTGACACTTTGGGTGCAGGACAGGTGGTGTATACTTACTGCATCCCAGTCACTAGTAGGTTTTGCATGACAAGAAATGGCTGTGCCTTTGAAGCAGGGGAATTCTTACAGTGTGTGCATGCAATGTTTCCCTCGTTGCCAGTGAGGTGGCTAAGGCAGTAAAGAAGACAGTGACTGCCCAGAGAGTGCTGAGTTATCAGTTCACTGCAGGTCTGTGAACCTCCAGCTGGGTATTTGGAAGTGAATGTTTGGTGCAAGGCTGTAGTCAGATGTACGGGTGGTGGATGCTCCTGCCTACTGAACAAACGAAGGAAGTCAGTTTTGAGACTGGTCTTTCTGAGTGAATCTGTCGGTAACGTGTATGCCCACAGCTTCCATGTTGCATGGAGCATGTAAGCAGGGTAAAACAGTGCTCATGTTCTGGTAGGTCTCAGCAGAGGTCTCAGGTCAGTGTGGAAATCTTCAGATGTTGTGCATCGGGTGCTGAGGCCTTATCTGTTTTTTGCAAATAGGATTTAACCTTCTCTTCAGTAACATACCAGATTGTCTTTCTTAATGTTTTGAGAACTTTATTGTTAATTTTTGCACTGTCTTTTGAAATTGTGCTTGGCTCCCAGGTGTTTGGTGGAAATGCTGCATGTCATATGCATTTAGCTGGCTGAAGGTGCTGCATGCAAACACCACTGGTACGGGATCGTGGCCATTGCTGTGCTCCTTGTAAGTTGCTATGTGAAGAGCACATATGCAACTCCAGAGGAAAAAAGACCTCACTCTTTGTCTTTGTAAAAGCCACTATTGCAGAGATGGTAAGCATTTCATCTTAAAGTAAATTTTGGGGAGGTGAGAGTCAACCTGATTCTGTTCTGAATCTGCTGAAGCAAACTGCAGGCCTGTTCTCCACGTGAGCTTTAGCTGGATATCAATTTAGAGACCTGTGGTACTCTGGAGTTCTGTCTTGTGACACTTCTGGGGTAACATATAAAATTGTACTAGACTGGTCAAACAAAATATCAAGAGCAAAGAGATGGCTTGAAACACATGTGCTAAAATTCCTGAGCAAGGCTTCTGTGACTATGAAGAATTTCCCCTCTATGGAAAACTAGTCAAGTAGTACTGGATTTTTTTCCTATTTTTTTTAGGTAAATATTTTCAGTATGTTCCACTGAGATGTTATGGCTCATTGACAGCAAAATCAATTCCCTTTGGAACCTGGTCCTGCACACACACCGGTCATTCTCTGACTGCAGATCCCCTGGTTTGTTCCTGGTCTTCTCTTTTTGACCACTTCCGTGCTTTTGACTTACAGCCAGTTAAAGAAGACCAAATGCTTACTAGCTTGACATCCCTTTACAGAGACCTCGTCCTGTCAATTAAGGAGTTTTTATTTTTTCAGATTTTTTAAAGTATGTCCCAGCACAATCTTATGTGCTGCATGAAGCTTGTAGATCACATTGGTGCAGTATGTTCTGTGATTCTCTGGTTAGCTAATATTCTGCATTGCATTATGTAGGGTTGTTTGACTTAGGTGAGCAGGATGTTGGAGAAATGTTGCCAGCGATGTGGCTGAAGACTTAAATGCTGTTTAAATACACATAAACTAATAAATAGCTGAGTCCAAGAGGAATGTAGGAAATGGGTTGCAGGAAATACTGGTTTGTAGAGCTGTAGGGTGGCACTGAAGACTGTCAGCCATTGGTTCTGTCATCTGGGCTTCAGACTGGACTGGGTTGTACCTATGCAGATGTGAAAATGAAGCTTTATCCTATAACCATGGCAAGCAGAGGTTCAAAGTCAGCTCTATATTGGAGATATTTTTTCTGCATGCTGTTAGTAGTATTTTTGCTAATAAACAGCTTAGAATAAGCTTGCAGCATTAGAATATACTTGCAGCATATTGTATGCAATATTGGTCTCAATGGAACTGTCAGGTTAAAATAACGTTTTGGTTTTGGCAATTCATGGTTTCAAGCAAATCAATTAAATATCAAAGCTTCATTACTTAAGTGGTTCCATTAAATTTTGTATTTCTTTCTCTGGTTTTGTAATGTTGGAGTAGACTGTTCTGGTGTTTGTGTTGAAAATCATGTAAACAATCTTTTTTTTTTTACTACTACAAAAAAAAAAAGAGCATTTCTAATAACATTGGGTTTCACAGGGGCCTTAACCTGCAGAGTGTGGCCAGACTTGTATATTTGAGTGACTTTTGCCTTGGGTATACCTGTAGTGATGCTGAGCAATACAGTTCAGAATTGATGTCTACATCACTGCAACTAGCAAAGAGACAATCTGCCAGTTGGATCAGAATTTGACTCTGCTTCCATTGCTGAGTACATGTGTGGGGAATAATAGTCTCTGTGCAGAGATTTATTTCATCTTTTGATGCCAGGGGAGTTTGATCTGCTGCGTCTGTGTTTGGAGTGCCGGCTATGGAAGTATGTCAAGGAGACAAAATTATCATCCTGTTCCTGATAAGGCAGAAAGCAGCGTGCTCAAGACTGATGGTTGTTTAGTTATACTTCTGCCCATCCACATGGCAGGAAAGGAGTAAATTCCTTTGTCATCCCTCTGCACGAGATACTGAGCCAGTAGGACGATATTCATCGTGTTGACCTGTAACTTGGAGCTCAGCTTTGTGTTTTCTAACCTGCCTAAAACTCATTCTATTTTTGATAAGTAGAATTTATATTCCAATGTTTCATGTCTCCAAACAATAATCTGCGTATTATTGTATACTTGGTTGATATGCTTCCTCTTTTTTCTTCATTACATGATTTCTCACCTTTTGAGGTTTTCTTCCTTCTTGATTCATGAAGAACCTAAGCCTTCTGTGTAACTTGAATTTCAGCTTTTTCTGGTATCTGTTTCATTCTGCATTTCCTTTTTACGTAATTGCTTATTTTCTTCCATTGATATTATCTGTCTTTGTAGGACAGAATACATATTTCAGTCCGCACAGATCATCTGCATTTGTGTAATGCACTTTTATGAATATTCATCATATATCTTTATTAAATGTTGGTAATCAGATTCAAATTTACCCTAATAATGCCAAAGAAATGTATTTTATAACAAATTTTACCAGTGCTAGGCATGAGATTTATCTTTTTGAATTCAACATCAGTTTTTTAGTTGAAGATCATGTCACATTGGATTACTTTAAATTTACAGAGAATTTACAGTGTTTTTGTTCCATGATTTTTTCTGAATTTCCCTTACATTAAGAAAAGTGACCTTTTCTTCTTTCTTTAAATAGCAAGCTACTTATTTTCTAATTTCTGATTTTTGCTTTTATTCAGCTTACTACTAGCTTACTAATATTTTTTTCTTTTCCTCTTTGAGTGAGTGCAGCCATCCTTCTACATTTTAAATATGTTATAAATATTTTATTCAGAATTTGAGGCTCAGTCAATGTGCTGAGTCATTGTTTAATGCCAGATTTTCCACTGATTGTATTGTTTTCTTATTGGATGTACAGA
The DNA here is from genome assembly GCA_013397565.1 of Ptilonorhynchus violaceus. Taxonomy (NCBI): domain Eukaryota; kingdom Metazoa; phylum Chordata; class Aves; order Passeriformes; family Ptilonorhynchidae; genus Ptilonorhynchus; species Ptilonorhynchus violaceus. The sequence continues at coordinate 1,536,348 of VZRJ01003971.1, read as the reverse complement.
TTAGCTTTCTTGAGCTTGAGAAGAATGCTAAATATCAGTCTTTGAGTTTATCAAAGCCACGTTTATAGAAAATTATCTTTTAGGCTTTTCCTTCTTAATCTTTCACCTCGTTGTGCAATATCTGATGTACACAAAGCTGTAGGTGCTTATGAGATGGTTCAGTGCCTGGCCCCTTTTCTGCAGTTCATCTGAATCACGAGGTCAGTGGAGGAGGAGTCACGTATCCCTCCCTCCCAGACTGAGCTGCATGAAAATTAATGCGTTTCATATGAACAACCAAGCTAATGCTGAAATTTCTGATAGATTGGAGGCCATTATTTCTGTTCTTCCTGTCATTAAGTTTTTTTATAAAATATTGAAGTGAAATAAATATAAACTGTTTATCTTTGAGGCACCTCATTTCCTTTGTGAATAGCTAAATTAGTGAAAGAACTTCCCACTGAACGTTAGCTTTAGCTTTGCAAGGAAGTAATTAGCATTTGAAGCCAAGATGCTATGTTGATGGTCTGTTGGCCTTGTTTGGTTTTGAGAATGCCATGTCTCCAGGCCTAGTACAGTTGCTGTTCTATGAATCTTGAAATCTGTGGACCTGATATAATAACAGAGAAAGGCGTCCTAGAACCCCAGAGAAAATGTGATGTTCAGAAATGACATCTCTTTGGACTGCATTTTTAGTGCTTTTCCTGTATATGCAGTATCAGCAGACACAGTGTAGAGAAAGAAACTAGTGACACTGAGATTCAAACTATTTTTGTACATATATAATTTTTATGTTAGGATCATTTGTTGTGATGAACTTCAAGTTAAGAACCCTTTAAACACAGCCAAATGTAGAAACAACTAGAACATTGCATATGATGCAATGACAAATTGTAATGATGAATTCTTAACTATTTCTTCTGTTTGTAGTTGTATTATTCCTGTCCTTGTTTCCTACATCACTGTTTTGCATTTCATGCTGTGCTTGATTTCAAACAGTAGCTTGATTGTATTTGGTAAGGTGTTTCCAGTAGATGACATGGATCGAAAAGCATGTTCTGAGCAGCTTCATCCTTTTCCCTGCTCCTTTTACTGTCTATGATCTTAATGTGTTGCTTTTTCCATACACCTTTTGTTACTACAGCTGTCTTTCAGCATGCAGGAGTGAACTAAACTGCTTTTAGCATTTCATTAATGCCGCTTCTGATCAGCCGGCAGATGTGGCCGCGTGACCGGCGCTCGCCCCGGCCGTGCTGATCCCCATGTGCCATATGTGCCTGCCAGGCAGGTGGCTGGATGCAAGACCCTCGGCTGGGGAAGCCCGACTCTCAGCGGATGCTCTCTGAAAGATGAAGACATTTCTAAGATGGATGAGCATCCTTGTTGGTAGATTTTCAAGGCAAAAAGAGGCCAATAGGATAATAACTCACTTAACATATAATTTGCGTCCTAAAGCATCTTTCAGTAATTTTTGCATGTCTTCATTGACTTGCAAATGTAGGCATCTGCTCTGTCTGTGAATACTGTCAAAGAACTTATCAATTTCTCTACTTACCTAATTCCATTGACTGCATATTGCCCTGCTTTAGGAATCTCCTCTTAGTAACACTTACTATAGCTATATAGCAAATATAATACAAATAAAGATAAAGCTTCTGTGTGATAAATATGAGCCAAATTAGGCAGAAGTTTATTTTTAGGTTACTGATTATATTGAAGATTGCCATGTTTAACAAGAGCATTCCTTGTGCTGTGCAGCAATTTTTACAATGAAATTGTACTCGCATCATTGAGTTGACATGAAAGAACAGGGAACTTGCTGGCAGGCATATCTGGGTTAGGCTGCAGTAACTCATTAGAAGCTCCTAAAGTAGGATTACGTAAATGGGACCCTATCTTCCTGGGTTAAATATAGTTCTGTAGTTTAATCTAATATGTGGCTGCCATAAAGTCTGTGTTGACTGGCAGTAGTAGTCTGCTTTGCCAACCTTTTCAGTGCTCTGCTTCGTCAACCTTTTCAGTGCTGTGCTTCAAACAAGCGTTGAAAACATAAATAAGATTCACAGGCGAATCTTTAATGGACTTCATTGTGAGTTTATTGCTGTTATTCAGGTGGGGTGCATTTTTTAAAATGAAAATGTTAACTAACTAGTCAGATTGGAATAAACTTGAAATATATACATCACAATTTTCACTAATCTATTTTATCTTAATGAAGTTATAAAAAGAATTTCTTACTTCTGGTTTAGGATATAATCCTGAAAGGTACTTCAGCAAAAGTAGAGATGATGTTAGTTATAAAAATCTACAAAATAAAATACATAATTTTGCATTATATCACAATCATAAAGAGAGTAAAGGAGATGTATTCATTCTATAGGAATAAGCAGATTCCCCTTGGTGTCTTTTTTCAAACTGCTATATTTACATTAAAATTTGAAGTTCATGACACTTTATAGAAGCAATGTTCCTTAGTAAGATGTTAAATATTATTTTTATTTTATATTACGGCTCTACACTTTTATCATTATTTATAAGCACAATTTTCTAGGGACATTATTCTCACTTCTGGTTTCCATTCAAAAGGTTGAAATAAAACCTCAAACAAAAATAAACACACAGATGCCCTCTTTCTAACATTAGAGTTCAGGTGGGTTTTAAACATCTTTATCAATTTTTTCTCTAGGGGCTTACCTTGACATGCAGGGAAAACTGACATTTTTTCATATAGTTGGCAGGATGCATATTTATGTGTGTTTATTTAGATGGACCTGTGTGTGTTACTGGTTATACACAGCAGTCGCATAGATGGCAAAGATTCTTGCCAGTGCCTTGATTTAACTTTCTGGTCTCAAAAAGCCTGTTCTTGGCCCTGTGAGGTTCATGCTGTTGGGACTCTGAGCAACCTGCTCTAGTGGAAGGTGTCCCTGTCCATGGCAGGGGAGTGAGAATGATCTTTGTGGTCCCTTCCAACCCAAACCGGACTGTGATTCTAAGCAGGACTGCCTTTCACAGTGCTGAACTCTTCAACTTCTGTCTGTTACACCATGAGCTGCGTTTCTTAGTGTAGCCTTGCCTTTTATCTGCGAATGTGTGGGGGCACACCAGAGGTAATGTTCTGTTCCAAATATGTAGTCAGTGCCGTATCTGCTAGAGGTGCATATGCACATCTGGAACAGAGCATGGTTTGAAATGAGTGAAAGCCTTAGCTGAAGACATGAAGAGCATAATTCATAGTCATAATGGCTGTTAAAATTTTTTTTTCTCAGATAAACTTCTACGAGTCTGAAAAGGTTATGCCATGTCCACCAAGTACAGTTCAGTTATAAGTTCAAGTTACAGTAGTAAATTTATTTCTAAAAAAACCAAATCTGTGAGTAGCTGGGAATCTCAGTCCTTTTAATTCACTGCTGCAGTAAATTCCCTGCGTTTTATATATTATTGCATTATAAACAGAATGTTTATGTTAATAAAGTAGTGAGGACATAAAATAATTAATTTTACACTCTTCATTTACTAACAGAAAGGAAATTATTTATTGGCCTTAACTCTATTTTAAAAACTAGGGGCTGTGGAAATCATACCGGGTATATGTGGAATAAACCAAATTCTCACAGGAATATTTCATTTAGAAACACCTCACTGTTTTTACGGCAGTCTTCTAAAGAGAGAAATAAAGTTATGATGTCATGCATTAGAAATGTAAAAAGCAAGGGCAGTGTTTTTGGTGCACCTCAGGGGTTTTCTGGTAGAAGGAAGCTGAGGTTTCTTGGAACAATAGTAAGAAAATATGCCTTTCTGCTAAATAACAATGAGAATTTAGTACTTGAGACCAGTGCACCTTGATAGAAGGTATTTTCAGGAGAATTTTCTAAATCCAGTATCCAAGATTACTACTGGAGAAAATACGGTGTTTTTTTAAAACTTGTAGGAGACAAAAATACTTGGTTATTGCAACACATTCTGTTTCCATTGAGTTAATACTTCTATTTTAATCCTCAGCTGTAAGGAAAAAAAACCTTGAAAAACGAAAAGGTTGTATTTTCAAATAACTTTTTTTACAAACATTTTTTATTTAAAAATTATTTCCTTATTTTTTCTTTATTTGAATTATTTTGCCAGGCACTGAGCAGCATTTGGGAAGGACTTCTAGTTAACCAGTAAATTTTAAACAATCTTGTCTTTTTCTTAGTTTCCCAGAAAAACTTCTCAGATTGCATCTGAAAATACAGCTAATACTCCCTTTGCTTCCTCTTGAATTTTAGTTCTTTTGAACAAGGACTACCCTATACTATTAATTCTAGCTTTGTTGTCAAGGCAATAAATGTGATAATGCATCCAGTATGTTCTAGCATGTGTTAAAAGTATTGTAGACATGTGACATATGCTTTAACAAGATGTGGCTTTGCTAGTTTGAGTCTGTCTCTCCTTGAGCTTTTTATCTGTACCAGCTTAGGTTGGGAGGTTTTTCATCTGGACAAGACTTATTGTGGTTTTGATCTCTGGATAAAGACAGCATGTTTATGTGACAAGCAGTCATATTTTCAGCTAGGTTCTCCTTGCGTTTTTGGAATTTCAAGTAATAATAATTGTTAATGCTATAAGTAAACTACTTTGTCCAGATTAACTTTGAAATTGATTGCTTTTCAACTCATACAGTAATTGATGTTCTTAGTATATTTGGGTGTATGTTTAATACTTCGATAGCTGCTCTAGAAGTAAGTACTGTAATAACAAAATTATTGCCAAATAATTTTTATTTTGAAATATGCAAATAAACACAAATTGCCCTCTATAGTCTGGGAGAAATGTCTTGCTATCAAGGTATTTTGCAGGTGTTCCTATAAAAATACCTTCTATCAGAAGTCAGTTAATCTAATCTACATTTGAAATTATTTAGAGTACAGTATTTGCCTGAAATGTGACTCATGGATTAGTAACAGGGTTGCAAAGTCACAAGTGTCATCTTTAAGTTAGAAAATGTGGACAAAAGCTGTAAGAGAGTGGTTTGTAAAGCCAGCAGCCACAGGGCAGCTGTATTTCTGTCTGGAATTTCCCAGGCAGAAGAATGTGCGGATGAACTGCATTGAATTGCTATTGCACGCCCTAGGTGGTTACTAAATGCATCAGATTTACTGTTAATGGGCAGTAACTTATATTTCTTAGAAGTCTTGGCTTGCTCACTATGCATCATGCATGTTGGAGATTCAGTCCAGATTTTTTTTTTTATATTGGCAAATATGCAAATTCTTTCTAGGCAGGAAAAGTGAAAATATTCAGGTAAAATCAAGATCACTGCTGCCTTGCTTTGTGTTTTATATCTCAAGTTCTGAGTGGTCCTTGCTGTGAGACAGACCTTCTCTAATGCTTTGTGCTAACTGTTTCATGTGTTGTGTCTTGCTCTTTGTAATGTTATTAGAATTCCACTGAATTGGAGCACTTACTAACAACGTCTTTTTAGTGTGAAATAAATTTTATTTATCTATTTATTTATGACTCCCTCTCTCAAGATCACCTGAATTTAAATAACTTGTGTTTATCTGTATATCTAAGTTTATTGCTAAGAAGGCTGTTCAAAAGATCTCATGGTGTTGCTCCATCTTATTTTCTGACTTCGGGTTATATAATATTTGTAAATGTACTGGGTCAGTGGGCATGTTTGGATTGTGGCCTGAATATCAATTTGTTTTCCCCTCACTTGAAGCCAAGACAGATACTCTTTGTTAAAATTCCCAGATCACAGTGACTTTATTGGGTCAGAGAGAAGGAAAAGAGCAATGTTACAGCATGGACAGAGACCTTTGATTTATCTAGAAGTATCAGTGACAAAAAGAGCAGCAACCAAAACGTGTAATGGGCTTAGCATTTTATGTGTTACCTTTGTAGCATGCTGTCATCATCTTTAGTTTCCAGCAGATTTTTGCTGAACTATTGACTAAAAGTTTTGCACCAGTGCAGTATGTTTCTCCAGTATCCTTCTGAATTCCTTCTTTCCTCTGCTACGGTTCAGAAGGATAAATAAAACAATTTTTGAGACAAAACTTGTCTTTTTCTGGCCTATCTTATTTTGTGCTAGCATCTGCCCATTTCTGTCCTTATTATATCTTACCAAATCATACTATCGCTTTTTCAAATATGGCTTTAGGTTTTTTTTACATTATTCTATAAAAGTCTTGCAGTTATTGGAAAATCCAACAGAATGTGCAGAACACTGACAAAGGAGGGCAACAAAGATGGTGAAGGGCCTTGGGGGGAAGTCATGTGCAGAATGACTGAGGTCACTTGGTCTGTTTAGCCTGGAGGAGACTGAGGGGAGACCTCATTGCAGTTACAACTTGCTCGTGAGGGGAAGCAAAGGGGCAGGCACTGATCTCTTCCCTGCGGTGACAGTGCCAGGACCCAAGGGAATGGCCTGAAGTTGTGTCAGGAGAGGTTTAGGTTGTACATCAGGAAAAGGTTTTTCACCAGAGGGTGGTTGGGCACTGGAAGGGGCTCCCCAGGGAAGTAGTCACAGCACTGAGCCTTTCACAGTTCAAGAAGTGTTTGGACAATGCTCTCAGGCACACGGGGTGTGACTTCTTGGGATGTCCTGTGCAGGGCCAGGAGTTGAACTCCATGATCCTGATGGGCCCCTTCTAACTCAGCATAGTCTATGATTCTATGATAATATTGTCTAGTGCCCAAACAAATTAGAGTGTTCCTCTTTCTTTAATCTCTCTTTCTAGAAATCTCTGTGTTATTTCTAATAACTGGTAACAGTGGGAATTCTTGGAACGGTCTGCCTACTTTAGATGATTTAAAAATCCATTTGCCAAATGCATCCATTTACTGCAAATATAAAAGGATGAGGATACAGTTGTTAGCAGTGTTTTGCAACAGGAAGTAAGTTAAATGGTCTTCATGTCTTCCTTCAAACCAAAATGATGAATAGAAAATGCTGCATGTTAGGCAGGAACTTTATGTAAAATCAAAATAATGTCAGAATTGGTCCTTGGGTCTGTTTGCAATAAGTTGTAAAGTACAATTCCTTGTATTTCTCATAATCTTTGTCTAATTCTATAGTTTCAGCTAGATCACTATGAGTATTTATAAATGGCTGGAAAAAATGATCACATTTAGTTGGCTATGTGTTTTTAAATTTAAAAAAAATGTATGGGCTGTAGGAAATTGTCATTAGATGTTTAGTGGGCAGAAGTTGATGAAAAAGCTGTAAGTGGGCTACTGATACAGTTTAGGCCTTAATTTTATAAAAGTTTTGGAAACCAACACTGTGACTGAAAGAGGTTTTCCTACTCCCCTGCTATACTCAGCTTCTTTTTCTCTGCCAAACTCTCCCTTGTGCTGGCTCCAGCATTTTTCAGACTGTGAGAAGAACTGGCTCAGAGAGAGAGCAATAATGTTAAAGATATGGAGAAGGGAAAATGCCTCACTTTTAGCTTGAATTCGTTCTCTCCTTTGACTTACCACAGCTGTGCTGGCTCAAGGCAGGGGCAGAATTCTTTCTTTCAGGTTTTACATTGGCTTAAAATGTCCATGAAACTATAGCCTTAATTGCAGCAAACTTCAGGAAGAGAATGAGCACTATCACTCTGCATCCTCCAAGGGATTGCATCTGATATTGCTGACCAGAAACTTCATATACATTGTATATATATATGTGTGTGTGTATATAAATACTATATAAAAAAAAAAATAAATATATATGTTATACAAATATTTATTTGATACATTAAATAAATAAATAAATAAATAAGTTTTAAAAAAAATTCCAAGATGATATTTTCTGCAGGTACATGCCTCAGCACTCATTTCTTACATCCTATTCCTCTGCCCTTTTCTGCTATTCTTCCTGACTACTTTCCCCAAGAGCAGCAGGGAGATAAGTCACCTAATCGCTGATGTTCCACAACAGCCCTTGCTAAGTTTAATAATTTTCACTGCTTCTGTGCTGAATTCTGCACAGCTGTGACAGTGTGTGCTTCTGCCGAGACTGGTGGTAGGGTGTGGGACTGAGTGGCTGTCTGCAGACTGCAGCCACAGCATCAGGTCATACCAACATAAGCATCAGTAGGTTCTACTCTAGTGAGGCTGTAGGGAAAGGCTGTATTCACAAAGACATTGAGTTACCCAGATCTGAAGGTGAAATTTTTAAAATGTTTGCGCAGTACGTTCCACTCTGGAAGGGTTTGAGTTTGCGTGTCCATAGCTCAGGTGTTAAATTTTTCTAAGTTAACACTTTATTGCTAAACTAGTCACTGTTCACCTGCCTTTAACTTAATCTGTGTTCCCAAAGGGAACCAGATCAGTAGGTGTTTCTTACTAACATAAGCTGGCAAAGTGGTTGCCTTAAGAAATGCAATTACTGGATTTTTGCTCACAAATACTATCAGAAAAAGAGGTAGTAGAGGCCTTTTCTGTGTCTGTGGAAGACTTTTGTTCAAATCAGAACTAACCATAGAATTACCATTAAAAATATTACAGGATGCCAGTTTTCTGTTGAAAGTAGGTCACTTTGTATGAAATAATTAAAGATTTATTGGTCCTTAGGGAAGGACCTAGATCTCTAGACTAATGTTTGGGGCTCTCTGTGGAGCAAAATGAATCAGTCATTTGCTGGGAAAGCATTGCAATCATTATAGTTGTGTGAAGGGCTGTTACAACATGGTCTTTCGATTGCACCTAAAGATAAAAAAATTGGCACCTGCTTTATTTTTTAAAAGGCCGTGGGGAATTGAACTACAAAAGGGATTTAAAGCTGTATTAAGTGGAGGTGCCTGCTGCAGGAAATCTGAGTCACAGAAATACAGCTTATTGCCTCTTTTCTGCTGAGGATTGTACAGAGAGGAAAAAGTGGACTTTCCCAGTTATTGTAGAGGCAGACGAAGGGCCAGAGGCTGCATATTCTGGATGTTTTGTGACGCTTCAGTTGCCAAACTCTCTGCGGATCTACTCTGAAATCATTAACTGAAATGTAACACAAATCACCATTATCACATGGTGCACCTTCCGGCAGTTCAGTGTGTTGCCACCTCAAATACTCACAATAACCTTGAAATTAGAAGCCATGTCTATTTTTCTTCCTTTTCAGTAAAAGCTTCTGGACAATGTTGGAAACCATTATTAATTATTTCTGAAATCTGCTTAAATGACGGTAACTTGAATGCTGGGAGAACTGGTGACCTAAGATATGTGTTTACTTTTGACTGATCTTAATTCACTGGTCAGTTGGTGTCCAGAAAAATGGGATTTGTTATCTGATGTGAATCAGGCCAATAATTACACACTTGACAGAGACAGCGACTGTTTATTTCAGAGTTTCACAAGCCTGGGTGCTAGGTGCTATTCCACAAACCAAGCACACCAACTCTCAAAACTTTTTATTATTTATACATTTTAGCAAACAAAGGCATTAATGTTCATTGGCTACAAGTTGAACAGTTGTGTTATTAGTTACTATTCTATCTTCTATTGGTTAATGATTCTCTCACTTCTCATGCTAATTAGTCCACATGCTCAGTCTTTCCCCTTCTTTTGGGTCGGTGGGCCATGAGTCGGTGGTCATGATCTGCCCCTGACAGAACTACCTTTTACTGGGTTGGAGCTGATTTAGCACAGGTTCTGAGTTGTCTTTATTAGTTTCTTCCTTATCTTGGGAGTTGTGCCAAATGTCCTTGCAGCCTGTAAATTCTGCATTCTTTGTGTCCACTATCAGTGGTACATCTTTCTTCCCAGGCTTTGTTAACCTCCCACTAGGTCTGAGGTCATTGAAACCTGTCAAGCCCTAGACTTTAACAAGGCAATGCTACCAAGAAGTAATTTGTCTTTCTAACACCCGGACATCACTTAGAGCTTGCTTGGTAGCTGCCCTCTGTTTCACAGATTAAGTCTTCCTTCTTGTTAACTAGGCTGGAAAGTATACAAAGATCAAACATCAAAGAACATCCTTTCTTAAGAAAATTTTTACATATTTCACATTTTACAACACTGAAATAGCAGAGCCATAATTAAAACATCATGAGTCGTATCACAAAACGGTGAAAAGTTTAATGGCAGCTTCTTTATCAAAGTGCTCCTCATTCATGCATTCATTAATTAATTTGAAGTGTTTAATATTAACCATGTTTAAAAAGACAGTTTGCTAAATGACAGCAGTTGGTGGTGGTTCTCAACTGCAGCAGAACCCCAGAAAGTAAAGCGGTGTAACACTGACTGTTGTTAGGAGAGGACTTGATTCTATAATAAATTGTAAAGTTTTCTTCCTACCCTGAACAACGAAGCAATTAATTTATTTTCTTTTTGGTACTTAGTTTTAAATTAATGGAGGTACCTGTGTGCATCAGTATCAAATATTTTCTCTGTGTGCATGGAAGAATTTATTTTAGGATTGTTTTGGGGTTTGGGTTTTTTTCCCTCTGACTGGGAACAGCTCACATTTTTACCTGCAAAGCTAGTTGCCCCAGTTGAGTAACTGATTTGAATTAGCTTTTTGAAATGCAGGAAAACCAGTAAATATAATTCTTTGCAGCTCTCCAGAAAAATGACACTAAAATATGTTCTCTGTGCGTATAAATGTAGCATTTTCTGGTATTCTAACACTCCTCTCCTTTGAAATGCTGTACTAATTTCAGTTATATCCTGCTGTAATAATTTTCTCAAGGTCTTTCTCTTCTGCAAATATTATAAACTCACTGGATTGATGGGAAGGGCAGATAAGATAACCGAATTTTGACTTTCAATTTTGTGTAACGGGTCACCTCTTCCAAGAGGGTTTGTGTACTGAAACATTAGGTTTTTATTTTTATTTTTCATTCTTGTTTTTATTTTTTAAATTCTGTTACTTCAAGTGGAACAATTTCATTATCACTGGTCAGAAATTATGATTTTACTCTAAGCTGTGGTGCTGTTGATATAACAGAAGGAGGGGATGCCAACTGGGGGCCCTGGACAAGCTTGAGTAGTGGACCCATGAGAACCTCAAGTCCAAGTGCAAGGTGCTGCACAGTCATTAGTACAGGCTGCCAGAAGAACTCACTGAGAGCAGCCCTGCAGAGACTGAGAATATGATTTAGGAAAACCTGGATATGAGCCAACAGTGTGTTCTTGCAGCCCAGAAAGCCAGCTGTGTCCTGGGCTGCATCAATAGAGGAGGAGTCAAGGGAGGGGATTCCAGCCTTTTACTCTGCCCTCGTGAAACCCCACCTCGAGTGCTGCATCCAGCTCTCGGACCCCCAACACAAGAAAGATCTGGACCTCTTGGAGTGAGTCCAGAGGAGGCCACAAAGATGCTCAGAGGGCTGGAGCACCTCTGCTGTGCAGACAGGCTGAGGGAAGTGGGATTGTTCAGCCTGGAGAAGAGAAGGCTCCAGAAAGACCTTATAGCACCTTCCAGTACCTAAAGGGGGCTTATAAAAAAGAGGAAGAGGGACTTTTTACATGGGCAGATAGTGATAGGACAAGAGGGAACAATTTTAAACTAAAAGAAGTGAGATGTAAATTAGATGTTAGGAAGAAATTCTTTACTGTGAGGGCGGTGAGACACTGGCATATGTTGCCCTGAGAAATTGTGGATGCCTCATCCCCGGAAGACCAGGTTGGAGGGTGCCCTGGGCAGCCTGATCCCTGCCCATAAGAGTATGGTTGAAACTAGATGATCTTTAAGCCTCTTCCAAGCCAAGCCATTCTGTGATTCTATGATTCTGTGATGCCTACTTTTTCTAAAGTAAGCATATACAGAAGAAATATCAGTTGTGTATGGAACTGTAGATGGTTAGGGTTTAAAATCATCAGGTATGCTAGTGATGATGCTGACATTAAATTTTGTCTTCTGCCATAAGGAGGAAGAGAACAGACTCCTAAATAACTGTTCTTGTAGAATAGGGATTGCTACTTCTTAATTTGAATTTTAAAAAATACTTTTATTCTTAACGTCATGATAATGATGTATCGTTACATAGTTTTCCCATCTTACTGTGATGTAATATAAAATTAAATTGTATTATTTAATGACTGTTGGAATAATTCTTCTTGCTCCTCCTGAATATATCTTCCTGCAGGCAGACAGTGTGCAGAGTAGTGGTAGGTAGAAGCGATGCTGTGATGCAGTTCTCTCCTAGCCTGGTACAGGCAACTGTCCCCACAGTCCTTTGGAAAGCAAGGCAGGACTTGCAAGTTAATGCATGTAGCTGGGAATGCCATACAGAGTCAGGACATCTCTGGCAAACACACATCTGGTTATGGAAGGCTCTTTTGATACCTTGTGTTGTCAGGAAGGCAAAAACTGTTCTGTTTCTGTCAGTGTACCGCAGCAAAGCAGTCTTTCTGCAGGATGCTAAAGGAGAGATTTTTAATACTTTTTGACACAGCTGCATTAATGCTGTTGTTGAAGGAATGAAAGTAATAATTTCTATTTTTTTAAAATAAAATCACATTATGTAGCAGGATTTTATTTAGACGGGAAAGATTATATCATGTTACTTCTTATACTACTTATTCGTCTGTTTGGGACATTGTTATTTTGATTTGAAGCATTTGCCAAAGTGTAGGTTCTTGGCTGTGGGTCATGAGTATATAGATATTTGTCCCACAGTGGTAAATTTTACTCTCCTTCTACACCTGAATTAATGCAGGAGAGAGTATCTTCTGCTGTGATGACATTCTGACAGAGTAGTAAGCTTTCAGGTCTTACAGACGGGTACATAGATTAGCATTTTTAAAAATTGCTGAAGAACTCTGGTTATTTTTGTGAATAGTTGGAACATTGATGTATACTATAATTTATAAGGCAGAAAAAGAAAAATGAGGATGCTTTTTGTTCTGTAGTTTAATGGAGTTTGAAGGACAGTTACTGCAAATGTATCAATTCTGTGACAATGAAGCATTTTGGGTAAGTAGTGTAGTGCTTTTATTTCATAACACAAAAATTTCATAGTGATTTTAGAAGTTTTATAAGGCAAATGAAATATTTTCTTCATTTTTTCATGATAATAAATAAATATACATTCAGTTTTGTTAAGTCATGTCATACAAGAGGTAATTGTCTTAAACTAAAAGGGGGTAGATTCAGACTAGATATGAAGAATTTAACTTTTTTACAATTAGAGTGGCAAAACACTGGAACAGGGTGCCCCTAGGGGTGGTAGATGCCCCATCCCTGGAAACATTCAAGGCAGTGTTGGAGGAGGGTCTGAGCAACCTGTTTTAGTTGAAGATGGCCCTACTTGTTGCAGGAGGGTTGGACTAGATGACCTTTAAAGGTCCCTTCCAATCCAAACCATTCTCTGTGATGCACAGTGTTAGTCCCTCATGTACATTCCATTCTGTATCCAACAGCAGCTACCAATAACCAACATGAAAGAAGGAAAACAGTATTTTGTTCATCTGACTGCATTGTGTATTTTTACTAAATAAAACTAGTATTTTTAACTAATCCTAGATAACTGCCCAATGTCTTTACATCCCTTAGATCTTTTCACACCTCTTCAGTTTCTGAAGAAATAGTCTGCCTCCTGAGATAAAACTTGAGTCAGATATTCAATTTAATTCTTAAATGAACTCTGTTGTAGATGCTTTTGCGTAATGCCCTTGGGTCCTGTAGTAGCTGCTCGGTTTCTCTTGAGTTGTGTAACAGGAAAGTTTGTCCCAGATAATGAACGATTCCAGGCATATTTACTTCTACTAGGGTTGGTTTGGATTTGTGTTCTTCAAACGACTATTTTTTAAAAAATAACTTTGCTGTTCTTGAAAAGCATAATGCAGCTTTACAATGTGGTTCCGGTGTGTCTCATACTCAGTCAAAAAGAAGTAATACAAAGTGGTTCAGTGTTCATGTAAGTCACTGAGTGCTCCGAGGTGCAGCAGGGTTTCAGTTCCTGTTCATGGTTCTCACCAAGCAGGAAACACTTACTATTCCACAACTGAATGAAATGCAATTCACTCTTCTGCCAGAAGGTGCTCCTTTCTTGATTTAAAGATAATTCAAAGCAAAGCACCAGTTCCAAATATTTTTTGCTCCAAATATATGCTTATCCTAATAGGTCAGATAGCTTCCCAACCTGATAATTGCACTATAATCACAGCGTTTTGCTGACAGATTTCTAAGATGGTTAATCACCTTCAAGATGGACAGCCAGATCTAAGTTGATATTTTCTAGAAATACAGAAGGTTGCTCTCTCTTAAATAGTGCTTCAGATGAAATGAAGTCTAACTATTTAAAAACAGCAAAACCCAACTGCTCTGGATTTCCTCTGCTAATTATTAGGGTTCTACAATGACACTTACTTTGTGCAACAAACTATCATACAAGTCAATAGCAAAGTTTTTAATGTTCTTGATGGAGCCAGGAAGTTAATAAAATTACTCAAAGCATGATTTGTATACTGTCCAAAGGCAGCAGCGTAGCCAGAATAGAAAGTAGGGTCTTCAGTAGTCTTTTCCTCCTACCTGGATTCTGTGTGTCTGTAAGAAAATTTTAAATTAAAATAGGTATTGTGAATCAAGTGTTTGGTTTTTAAATATCCTTTACTGTAGGAATCCAGTTACTTACTCTAATTACCAGTACGATTTCACGTGGCAAAGGACTGGTTTTTGCTTCCCTCTGGTACTTCTCAGTTTAGCAAGCATTTATTTTTCTTTTTAAAGGATACATTTGATGAGAAGAAAATCACCTCACAGAAATGCTGTATTGTAATTCTGCTTTTATAACCTATTACCATTTAAGTGTTTCATTTTTTTACAGTCAAGATGTTTCTCAGGAGTACTTACCTTTTTACTCCTCCTGCACTTTAAAAGCATTAGCATGGTTTATGTCCTATTGAAATACTGATGAAGGCTTTTGGAGGGAGGAAGGTTGTAGGATGTGGCAGTAGTGCATTCTGCATCTCAACTGCATGCTGCTGTTCAAGAGTGAATTGCCATAATAGTGTGTGGTGTTTTTGTAGTACTAAGGTATTGATAGTTTTACACCAGTCATCTCAGTTGATTTTTGGGAGGGTTAGTAAAGGCTGGAGGGATGTGATGTTGGTAATGCCAAGGCCAGTAAAGTGCATGTTTTATACTACCACACTAGAAATACCAGAGTAGAGAACTTCTAATGGCTCACCTTGCCTGGGAGAATTGCTGTTTCCACTGTACATGATAGTCTTAATTTCTTTGGACAGAGGATGTCTGATGATAACCCAGGATGCTTCTCAGGATTTCTTCAGATCAATTCACAGTTACGGGAAGCTTAGAGAGCCTTCCTGGTTGTCCTGTCATATGTGAACTGTTTGATTATGCAGGCAGATTGGAAGAAAGCTTGGCAAGAGCAAAGCTGTAACAGCACTACCGACAGTAATTAACTCTGCCATAAGTCATCAATAATGTAAAAATTCATCTTATCTATTGTATGATTTGTTGCTGTTGTAGGAAAGCCCACTGGTCTTCAAACATTTGGAAACTGTTTTTTTTCTTGAGTAGCTCTTGGGCTTTTCTTAATTTCCTGTTAGCTTATAATATAAGTGTCCAGTACCAGGTTTTTTTCAGAGCTGAAAATACTTTCCAGATCTCCACAGGTTTTAAGAAAGATTTAGAAAACCCTTTGTATTCACTGGCATTTGGATATATTTTCTGGAGGTCTCCCAGCAAAACCTAAGGTAATTAGAAATAATATCTATATGAGGTTGGAAAATAACAAATAAGAAGATACTATAATGAATCAAGGAAAGTAAAGTTGTCAGAAGAGTCTAGAAATCCAGAACTTATTTAGGGATTTTGTTATTTAGGACTTTGTTATTGATCCATCCCTGCCAACAGAGGTTATTTACATGCAGAAAACAATCCTAAAATAAGTTCTTATTAACAGCAGCTGTAACCCAACAACTTTATGTGTAAATGGTTACAGGAAAATAGGAATAAATCTGCACAGCTAGTGAAAAGGGGATAACAATTAGACAAAGGATTCTAATATATTTAATAGAACTCCCTTTCATATCTTGCAATAAATGAAAAGTAGGTATTGCTGCAAATGCAAGTGTATTACACGCTATCAGGATCAGTAGTGCAAAAACTTAATTGAAAATTAGGTTCTGGTATAAAGTGGAGCTTCTGAAGAGTTGAGATGAATGCATGCCAGACACTGCAGGAGGTGGTCTTAAATGTGTGACTTGATCCTTACAGTGCTATTACAAAATCAAAAGAACCCACCATGTCAGGGGGCAGCTTGCCAGTGAAAAAGCAGACTGAAGATTATCTCGTTAACCAAATTCATCAGCACCTGTTCTGCCATTTCTTGAGCAATTTTTAAAGCAAAGAATTAACCTGACTGTTTGGTTATTGTGGTTTCTTCGCCTTCAGGCTACCCTTCTTCCCAGTTAGGAAAATCCTTATGTTCACAACAGCTGTCCCTCTTCCGCACTAAGCAAATCAACAAAAAATGTTCCCCCTAAACCCTTTGTTCATCAAAGGGAGTCCAGTTGGAAATACTGTGGCAATCCAAGAAACCGAGTGCATCTTGAATTGCAGAAATGCTGGTTGTTCAGTTGATAAGATCCTTGGCAATAAATAATTTCTCAAGATGTGGGGTGAATCTCCTCAAGCTTTTTGCTACTTTGAAACACTTTGCCTTTTTGTTATTTCTGTAGAAGTCCATACATCAAGAAAATTTTTTTTTATGTATGCGTACAGAAATGCTTTTTTTGTTGTTTTAATAAAGAGAGAGAATTGTTGTTTTGATGAGGTTTTTTTTGCTTCTGCTCTCTTTTCGGGTCTGGCAGCTAGTTAGGGAGAAGAGGAGGCAAAAATGTGTGTTACGTGTATAAGGGGAGATAGATCAAATAAATTATTTGGGGAAAAAGACTGCAGGTTTTGTTACTGGCCTCTAATGAAAAGAGATGTTGTTATATATTCTTAAATGCTACCACTTCAAAATTCCTATAGGAACTTCATATTTGGGGTCAAGATAAGTACATGTGTGTTGCAGTGTAATTGACAGATTTGTGGGCTTTTTATGTGCAAGGCTAGGATTGTGGTTTATATTTGCGGTCTATGTAGGGTAAGTGATCAAAGTATCAGCTATGTTTTTCTCTAGGGTACTTGTGACCTGATTATCCTTCAGTCATGCAATTCTGGTGCTTTAAATTGAACATCCTACAGCAGGAAACACCTGCACAACAACGGCAGATAGTAATTTGAACTCTTGAAAATGAGGTGTATATTCCTCTTGTTTAGGCGATGATTTATTTGCCTAAAACTCCTTTGAAGATGGAGGATTTTGATACCTTGCCTTGCTACTGACCAGTGTTATGACTATTTTATATCCTATCTATAGCCTTGTAGGGAGTATTCCAGTCTCCTAACTCTTTCTGCAGCTGGCTGAATTGGTTTGCAGCTAAAGCACAGGGATCAGCCATACTTTTTAAATTCTGCTAGACATGATGATGAAAGCTTAATATACTGTTGTGGATCTGTATGAAACTAGTAACTTAAATATACTGTAGGGAATATATGCTGGTGCATGAGAGTTTCCTGGATACCACTAGTAGCTGCAAATACTAGCAGTGAGTTTGTTGGCTCTCATGGGATTGCCCAGGAGGACTTTCTCTTTTCTCTCCTTTCTAAAAGGTAGATACCTTCACACCCTTGCCTGCTCTCTCTCTCGTGCTATCCTCCTTGATTTTAGCTGTTCCACCAGCCCCACATTTCCTCCCAAGCACCACTGCACATTCAGGAGTCTTTTACATAGTGGGAGATACAAGTCCTGTAAATCAATGTATCTGAAACTTAAAGGGCAACTTAGCAGAGATGCTGTATGTCTATTGCTTTCTAGTCTATTTAATGTTGATGCAAGTCGTGCATGAAGATTGGGACTTTTTTTTTTAAAAAAAGCCCAATACTCCAAGCAAAAGTATTAGCAAAGATGCTATTGAAGAAGCAGTTAGACTGTTATGAAAAAGCAATATGATCTAATGGTATTTCAGCAGGTGTGGAGTTTAAAATACGAGTAATTTGTTTTTTCATCGGTAGCCCATATTCCTGCTCTGTAAAGAAAATGAAATCTTTGTAATTAATTGTTAAAAATTAGAGAAAATGGAATGGACTAAATCTCAGACGTGCTCTGAGCTTTGGATTTTTTTGCTACGAAAATGATTTGAGAGCTAAAAGTGTTCTTGTGTATTTTTGAGGGGGAGTTATACTGCTTCATCTCAATGTATGCCTCAGGATTTTCCTTTGGTCCCAAAGATTTAATTTATAGTCATTGGGTGAGTTTATTCATAATTTGAAAAAGTAGTTAGGAATAAAATATGTTGATACCTTCAGACAAAAAAACCTCGACATGCCAACTTCTGAGAAAAATTCTAAGTACATTTACACTCTTACAGAGTGTTTACTGTAAAGTCTAATGGGATATTAAGAGAAGAAAGTTGAGGCAACTAAGAAATTCATGCCTTACCTCAAGCAAAAGTAGGGCTTTCATAACAAGATTAGTAACAGTTGTTGATGATGATATTTAAAGGGATTGTCCTATTTTGTTCTTTCACAGACTACTTGTGTAATCTTGGGCAGGTTTTAAATTCTTTTTTCGCCTCAGTTCCATATTCAGATGATTCTTTATGGAAAATATAAGCAATGCCTTCTTTATTGTTTGTTTGTTTTTTGGGTTTTTTTGGTTGAACCTTAAAGGAAAGTGTGTGTATGTGTGTGTGTATATATATATGTATATAAATTTATATATATATTTAAAAAGCCAAACACCAAACAACTTTTCACATCTTTTCACTCTTCATTTCTCTTCTGGGGAAGTTTCAAGGTGCTAGGCCTTAGGATTTCAGTAGAAATAGAGCAAGAGAATCCATGAGACAGTATGATTTATAGAAAAACTTGTATTTTTCTGTGAGAGGGTGATGCGATTGATGGTAATTTTGCTGATTCTAATTATTGAGGTATGTGAATTTTTACCAACGTAACTGTTTTCATATTTTTTTCCCCATTGGCTCTGGCAGTATGAGTTTTACACCTTTCTGAATTTTTCAGAAAATTGAACAGCCATGATAAATGTCATGGAGTGAGAAAAATTGTGGCATGCCTTAGCTAAGAATTTTCTTAAGCCTTCACTAAGAAGTAGTTCCAGTGATGTTCAGAAAAAGACCTCAAGGTATGAGTGGAAAAAACAAGGTGTATCAAAGAGAACTTGTTATTCCTACAACTTTAAGAAATCTGCTGTATAAATTACTGTCAGATTGCTTTTACTTTTCTCTTTTGTGTTTTTTTTTCTATGCATTTCAACATGACAACTTGACATGATAATACAAAGATTGTAACCAGTCTTTAGGTAGTTATTTCATCCCTCCACTTCCCAAAGCGTGCTTTAATGTCCATTATTTTTTTTTTTTGAAGTAGAAATAGGCTTGTTCTCTATTCTTATGCAATGAAAAAACTATATAAAGAGTTTGCTTGGAAACAGAAACTGACAGCATACTCTTTTTCAAGTGATGCTTCTAAAAGAAAATCATTAAAACTTCACTTGCTAAAACTCATATTTGTAAGACATGTTATAAAACAGAACTCATAAATGGTCTTCTTCTAATCTCTCTGTCATTGAATAATTTGTATCTTATTAAAATAATCATATTTATGGAAAATAAGACCTCCGTTAAGGTGAAGTGGTTGGTTTTGTGTTTTGCCTTTTTTTTCCCCCATTTAGTGAAATAGTGAATGTTTGCACCTGAACCACTAGAATACAGGAAGCCTGCTCTTGTAGTACTGGCTGTAATGCACAGATCCTTAATCTAATACTTGCTCTCAGATAATGACCAGAACCATAATGTTTCAGAGAAAGAATCAGAAACCTTAAGTGCAGGTCTCATTGTAATCTTGAGCTGACCCATTTTTATATATATTTTTTAATGGTTAAAGAGAAGTTATACTGTGAATTACTGCATTTTATTTAACACAACATGTAGTGTACGTGAGCCATTAGTAAGCTGAGTCTGGTGTAAGAAAGAGTTAAAGGCAGAACAAGAATATGAGACATTTCCCACTTACTCTTCCATTCTCCAGCTGTTGCAGCTTAGTGGTTTTGTGTACTGAATGTGGTTTATTTGTACTTAGCAACCATCACTGGATTGTTTTTCTGCAGAAATTTGTCCATTCTCCCTCTCAAACCATATATATTTCTAGAGCAAAAGGTCTTTTCAATTATTTTCATTACTTTGCTGCCTGTTCCTTGAAAAGCCACCTCCCCTGTTTTTTTTCGAAGTCTGCACCCTGTTGTACTTCTAGAAGAGAATGGGCTGTTGATTCTTAACCATCTGTATATATATATATCTATATATATCTATATATATATCTATATATATATATATATATATGTATACCTTCCTCCAAACTGCTTCTCTTCTGAGCTGAAGAGCTCCACACAAATTTTTCTTTCGTGGGAGCTCTTCCATAATTTTTCCTCATTTTTCCTCATTTGCTTTGTTCTTATGTTTGTCCCAAGGCATCTACTATTGGATTAGTACCCAGTTAGTGTTAGAAAAAGTATGCTAGACTAGATGATCTTGGTCTGAGCCTGGTTCTCCCACCTACAGTGAAGTTTACCAAGGTTTATATTTGACAAAAATTCTTCGCGTGTTCACTAAATGCTCGTGTTTGGGCCAATAGTTTGATTGACCAGACTGCTACTCGGATATTAGACAGATTTTTTTTAAGACATGTATCCTAAATTGAATTCTTCCAACTTATTTGCTATGACAGAAAAATTCTAGAGGGTCTTTCTTGTGTGATGACTCCCAGTGAAGGTTGGTAATTTCTTTCTATCCTTTCTGTTTACAAGTATATGACAGAAATGCAGTAAGGCTTCTGGCAGGTTATACACAGACAACAAAGATCTACAAGCTGTTCATATCTGAAAAAAAAGATGTAAGATTACCTTTGTATAGTTTTTTTTTGTTACTGTTGCATATCTTTCCAGCTTATATCTTTGTAGTGAAGATGCAATGTTTGTTTGGCCAGGGCTGGTGGAAGGAAGGGAATCCTTTAGACACTACGTAGTTTGCATTCTGAATGACTTCAAAACCTTTTTTTCTTGTTTGATATGTTGGTTTTTGTGGGTTTTTATTTTTTGATAGGTATTGAAGATCCTATAGTGTCTCTTTTTCATTTATTAGCATTACTTTGGAAGTGAGATAATTCCCTTAAGTTCACAGCTCATAGTCTTTAATGTGTGGCCTCTGATTTTTAGGATCTCTTAATGAACTTTTCTCTCTTCAAATTAATTTCCTTCTTATAATTTGAAAACTAATTTGACTTAGAGCTTCAGATGCGAAAGCTGCCTTAAGCGATATTATAGTTATGAAAAAACAATGCTGTGCACCATTCATTAAAATCCATTGCATATTTAAAAAAATACTATATAGTCTAAATATTTAGTATGAAAATTCAGCTGGGCAATGTGACTGTCATACTCACTGTTTTGACAGCACTATTCTTTACATGCCTGTAATTTGTTGACAACTGAGTATCAGCATTCATGTGATAGATCTTACATCTTTCTAGTCACACCCTAATGTCTCAAATGGTAGTGTCTGAAATTGCATTCCATGTTCCAGATTATTTCTGAGTCTGATTTTGGATTTCTTGAGATTAATGGTTTAAAAGGCTGTCCTTGCTTGTGTTAGAAACACAGTGGCAAGTGAGAGAAAATAAAGGCATTGGTAGGCTGTTGGATGCCTCTACCACAGTTGCTATCAATGTGTGATGATCTTGCAATGCTGACTGTGGGCATTTTATTTTTTATGTATCTATTCTGTTAACCTTTTCGGTCAGGGCAAAATGGTTTTGACTGCTCTAGTCTTTGTAGGGGGTGGTACAATTTTCTACCATTCTCTCCACGTAAGAAAGAAGCAGAGCTTGATTGCTTATTTTTTTTATTTTTGTCTCTGCAGTTTAGAGACTAAGGAAGACCAAAGTGCTGCCGACATTGCTTGCAGTATTTGTCCAGCTACTCCATAGCTAAGTTATTTTAATATCCAAATGCAGACATTTCATTGACGAAAATCTTAGCTCTGAGCAGTGAGGAAGCCTTAATGTCAGTAGTAAGTACTCAGATTTCTTTTGCATGTGGTAGATCCTTGTTGAACACAAGATCAGGAGCTTAACTTGTATAATGTTTCTTGTAAATGGGGAGATAGCTTTAAAGACTGAATTAATTACCTGGTTCTTTTCAGTTGGGTGTCTAATTCCCAAGTGTGTGTCAAAATCCACCTCCCTCTGTCACGTATATGAATAGAGAAATGTGTTCTTTGATTAACAATTTTACAATACGGGTTTCCTTAACAAAGATCAATTTATCCAGCCAGAAGTGCAGTGCGGTCATAACATATTCTTGTAAAACAGAAGAATGTATAATAAAAGATGATGAAGAAATCAACTTGGTGACCTGACTGATTTACCATAGTCAAGCTGTGTCATTAAAATGTGCAAAAAACTGTTTGGAATTTAGTGTTTTCTTCTAATACCAGTAAATAATACTGACACATAGGAAGCATAGAAAATGCAAAGCTGACATTAATTTTCTTTGTTAGTCATGAAGAAAGCAGGTACGGTACAAAATCAAATCTTTCAATGGCATCTTTATATTGTTTTCATTTTTTCTCATCATAAAATGCATGACCTCTGAAAGTACCAACAGTTTTCAAGTCCTTAAGCCACTTTTAAAATGCACTTTGAAAAGGCAGTTCTGTCAAGCATTTATCCCAACATGTCAAGTCAGTCCTGGGTGCTGAGGGATTTGGTTTTGGAAAGTCATGAGTATTATCACTTTTGTAGTGAGCAGGAGTTTGTGTTCTGTGTTTTGCTGTATCAAAGCTGTTGTAGTTGGACCGTAGAAACTTGCAGTTAGTTGAACAAACACAACATTTAAGTATTCTGTTCAACGAATGGAAGTTTGCCATTTCCAGAGCAATGCCAGTTAAATTAAAACTCTCAGTGTGTGTGTGTGTCTTTTTTTTTTTGTTTTTTCTTCTCAGAAGTTATGCTGCTGACAAGCTTGAATAATAATAGAGGAATCAGTAGAATACTGATCAATTATTTATTGTATAATGAACTGATACTTAAAGAGAAGATTGTCTGTATTGTACTTGAGCACATTAAAAAAAATCACTGCTGATGCTTGTGCAAATAGGCCCAACATCGTTTAATATTTGAGGTGATAAGGCAGATGCTTTTTGAGTTGAGCTACATATTGAGATGGAATAAATTTGTAGCAGTCATTTCAGTGGGGTGTTTGTCTCCTCCTCATTGCACTGTGCCCATGTGTTAGTATGCCCAACTATTACATGTTCATGAGCTCTATTGTCTGTGCTAATCTGCAAGGGTTTAGAATAAGATCTCTCAAGTGCTCCCTCCCTCCCTCCCTCTTCTTCATTTGTATTTGATTTTTTTCTGCTCAGATGGAGGATGTGGCAACTATTTCTGACCCATCTGGTCTAAGACCTATGACAAAGTAGTGTTTTTTCCAGCAATAAAGCTGTAGAAAAGTTATAACATTTGGTTT
Source organism: Ptilonorhynchus violaceus (assembly GCA_013397565.1). Taxonomy (NCBI): domain Eukaryota; kingdom Metazoa; phylum Chordata; class Aves; order Passeriformes; family Ptilonorhynchidae; genus Ptilonorhynchus; species Ptilonorhynchus violaceus. The sequence continues at coordinate 1,512,841 of VZRJ01003971.1, read as the reverse complement.
TGTTAAAATGTTTATGATGTATTTCAGAACTGTGTGAAAACAGTGATGGTTGTTCACCATGTATGTGTTTATACAGATAGTAGTATTTGTTTTCTCATCTCCCCTATCCTTTGACTAAATTAGTGAATTAAAATGGAAGGATAATGTGATCAAGTATAATGATGAAAAAAAGTCAGTGAAACAAAGAGATTTGTGTTGGTCTGTGGTTATTACCTTGGGCTAAGTTGTAGTAACTGCAAGTCCAGCATCTAGTAGATTAATAAGGAATACAGGAAGGGCAAATATAGTCTGTGTTAGTTGTCTTGGAGGATACATTGTAGAAGGTCAGGGATAACAGGTTCTTAAAGGAAAGAGTGGGTTCTGCAAGTTTCAAGACAAACTGTAATGCTTATTGGAAGAAACTCTTCTCAGAACATCCACAGTTGTCAGCATGGGTGAATTTTCAGTGCCTCATGAGCAATCTAGACTATGGTGTGTGGAATGTCCTATACTAATGAGAAATGAATTGGAATAGGCTGCTGGGGGAGGTGGGGACTGCAGGATGCATGCTTGGAGGTTTTCAAGACAGACTGAATAAAACCCTGAGCAATCTGGTCAGTCCTCAGTGCAGGAGGTTGAAACAGAGAACTCATGAGGTTCTGACAAACCATGCTATCCTACCCTGCCACCTGGATAACCAGGAGGTCTGTCCAACAACACTGCACACTGTTAACTGTCACTGCTATCCAACCATGGGAACACTGGTAATACCAAAAAATAGAAATAATATTTTGATTTTTAATCATTAAGCTGGTTCTGTAATAGCAAACTTGACTCTTCCTTCCTGCCCAGACCCTCACACTGAAATAATCAGTTGACCAAGACCTGGTTCGTTCAGATGGAGACTATCGGGAAATACAGGAGTCCAGCATTTACCCCAGGAGCATTCTTCTTGATCTGCGCAGTGCAGCTGTCTTGGCCTGGCAGGACTCATGGTATCCGAAACAAAACACGAAAATGAGGTTAACAACTCCGGCATAATGTTCCCTGCATCTTTAAATTCAGTGGAAAACCTGTATTTTTTCTGCACATTTCTGTGAAGAGCAATGGCTTAAGAATAAAAAGTGTGTTTGTTACAAAGTCGGTGTTGTCAACATGTTGGTTTCATTTAGTAGCTTCCCACTACAAAAATTCAACACCAACCTGCTTGACACCAGCTATAAACTTTAAAGTGATTACCTGTCACATTACAAAGACTGAGTCTTGCCAGAGTCTTGCTGGAGAACAAAAATGCCTGCAATAGTCCTACCACCTCTTGGTGTCTTGTATCAGAGCAAGGTGTATTGCCAGAAATGCAGAATAAAAAATGTGAAGGGAAAAAGAAAGGCAAACATTTCACCCACCTGACTGGTTGCTCAGTGGTTCCTTAAAAATGAGTCAGGATAGGTGAGCACATCTATTTGCATGTATTTTGCATGACATGTACAGCTGTTTTCAGAAGATATTGAGTTAACAAGTTTTGGCATTCTTGCTTTGCCCATGCTGTTTGCATCTTGATTGGCAGCTCATCAAAATATAAATTAGTAGTTCTCAATTGTTCTGGAGTTTTGTCATTTATATGTTAATAAAATTCAAAAAAGCCAATGCACGGATAGGAAAACATAGTGGATTTTTTGCCTCATTTGACAGTCACTTCAGGGGGTAAATTTAAAACTGACTTAAAGTTTAGTTCTGTAGGTCTGAAGTACATAATGACATTTTCTTTTTAGTTCTTGATGAATCTTAATCAGAAATTATTAAAGACAGTTTAATGGAAAAATAAGGATTTTTGGTTGGTTGGGATGTTTGGTTTTTGAGACATTCTTAACATTTAGAATTCAACGAATACTTCCAGATTGCTTGTTTTAGAGAAGCAAGATTTTTATTTCTTGTGTAGATGCGCAAGCCCAGATGATTAATGACATTCAGTCATAAACTAGTCTGTTAAAACCTTTGAGGAGACAATGTGTGGTTTAGATTGAAATTTGGTACCCTGGCTGATTTTTCCCCTTAAAAAGAGAGAAGCCCTATTCTTCAGTGCAGTGTTTAAAGCATGCCCAAAAAATGCTGCAAGTATGGTGATAAGGCCAGTGCAGTGAGCATTAGATCATGGCCCTTTAAGAATGCCTTGAGAGTCCTCTAAAAGATCAAATTATCTTAGCCTGGCACTTAAATCAGTGGAGAGGCATTTGAGAAATACTCTTAGAGAACTGACATGCAATGCAGAGATAACTTTATATATCCATACCACCTTCTCCTCCCCTCCAAAAAATAAGTCTGTAAAGGAATGAAAAAATGGATTTGGACATTAACTTGGTTCATTGTTCTTAGTAGGATGGATACATAAAGCACCACTATATATTTGTTAAACCTGTTCTTAATTGCCTGCCTGATGGAGATGGCTTCTCAGAAAGATTTGATAGGTCTTTTTAGGCTGCTCCTTTCTAGGTTCTCTCTCTCTGATTAGCCAGTCTTACTGGTTTTTCCCCTCTCCCTCACAGTATCAATCTTGTCTTACTCCTTTATCATCTGCTTCCCAGTTAACCCAGTGAGAATTTTATTCATTTTTTTTCTTGGTAGCAACTTTTCACAGATACAAAGATTCTTAACACTCCTCTCCTTTTATTCAAGGTTAACAATTCCAATTATTTTCAGTCATGCCTTTCAGGCTGTTTTTTGTGGCCTCTATCTAGATGCCTTAAATGGCCTATTTCTGCACAGAATTGGGTGCAGTACTTTAGGCGGAATGTAATGAAGGGAATCACCTCACATGTAAGGTTTATTCTTGAACACACCAGCTGTGATTTGCCTGTTTGCAGTTTGTCTGCTTTTTGAGACAGATGCACAGTATGTTGTTAAGTTCTTGAAGGCATTTATGTCTCCCTGCACCACTGGAGGGAGAAGGTAGAGCTGGAAATGTGGAAGGGGGGAGGGGAAGGTGTTTTTAAGATTTATTTTACTTCTCGTTATCCTGATATGATTTTGTCAGTAATAAATTCAATTAATATTCCAAGTTGAGTCTGTTTTGCCTGTGACAGTATTCAGTGAGTGATCTCTCCCTGCTCTTACTTCACCTTCCTTCATTACTTTTTCTCTCCCCTGTCCACTTGTGGAGGGGAGTGATAGAGTGGGTGTCTGACATCCAGCCAGGGTCAACCCACTACAGTGCTACTTGGGACCTTCTATATAGTTTGGGAAAGATGTGGTAACATGAGAATCCCTTCTTGGAGGTCCTGTGCTAAACTTTTCTAGACATAATTCTAGGGTTTGGTGTTTCAAGCTCATCCCTTTTTAATACTGAATTTTTTTTCTGATAAAAAGTGTTTTATTACACGCCATACACCATGGTTTGAAGTGAAATAGAACATTGTATATAGACAGAATCACAGAATCATTTAGGTTGAAAATTACCTTTAAAATGATTGAGTCCAACCATTAATCCATCACTTCCAAGTCCACCACTAAAGAACGTCCCTAAGCCCCACCTCCGCACATATTTTAAATACCTCCAGGGATAATGACTCCACCACTTCTCTGGGCAGCTTGTCCCGATGCTTGACAACCCTTTCAGTGAAGAAATTTTTCCCAATATCCAATCTAAGCCTCCCCTGGCACAACTTGAGGCCATTTCTTCTTGTCGTGTAATTTGTTACCTGGAACAAGAAACCGATGCCCACCTGGCTACACCCTCCTTTCAGGCAGCTGTAGAGAGTTATAAGGTTCCCCCTGAGACTCCTTTTCTCCAGACTAAAATACCCCTAGCTCCCTCAGCTGTTCCTCATGAGATTTGTGCTCCAGACTCTTCACCAGCTTGCTTGCCTTTTTCTGGACTCACTCCAGCACCCCAATGTCTTTCTTGTCATGGGAGGCTCAGAAGTGGACACAGGACGTGAGGTGTGGCTTCACCAGTGCCAAGTATAGGGAGATAATCACTGCCCTGGTCCTGCTGGCCACACTATATCTGGTACAGACCAGGATGTCATTGGCCTTCTTGGCCGCCTTGGCACACACTGGCTCATGTTCAGCTGCTGTCGACCAACATCCCCAGATTCTTTTCCACCAGGCCCCTTTCCAACCACTCTGCCCCCAGCCTGTAGCGCTGCCTGGGGTTCTGTGACCCAAGGGCAGGACCCCACACTTGGCCTTGTTGAACCTCACACATCCATTCCAGTGCACCTGTCCAAGCCATGAGCAGCCAGTTTCTCCAGGAGAATGCTGTGGGAGACAGCGTCAAACACTTTACTGAAGTTTAGGTAAACTGATGCATGGTTTCATTTCAGCTTTCTTTAAAGGGAATTCCAAATTGGTGTCTTATGCCCTACTGGCAGTCAGGTGAGAAATGGAAAAGCTGGTGTTAGGACTAATGAAAAACATGTTTAATGCCTTTGCTCCATTGGTTTACAGTTACCTGAATCCTGTAAGAAATGCTCTGTTGTGTGTGATGCTGTGAGCAGTGGTGGTTGAGCAGCCAGTTTCTCCAGGAGATGAGGGGTGCCCCCTGAGCTGGGCAGCTGCTTTGGACACAGGGCTGAGGCTCAGGATGTTTGCCCAGGAGAGGGGTGCCCTGCAGCTGACATTCACCGAGAGGCGCTAATGATCCAACAAAGCCAGCAAGCTGCTGTGCTTAATACAATTATCATCTGTGCAGTAGATTGGACTTTAATTAAATTTCTTAATTAAGCCAAAATCCAATAAATCTAGAAATAGTAATTAGCAGGAGCCAGCTGTTTTGTTATCCTGTTTTTGTAGTTTAGACAAGATCTGACTTAAATAAAAGTTCTTCTATCTGCTCATGTTCATTGTAAAAAAAAAAAAAAATTACTTGCTCACGATGTTTTAATCTCGGCCTCATTTTGGAAACCAATAATTATTAAAAAAACTGTAAATATAGTATGTTTTGTAAATATATTTTTGTACTGTATTAGAACATTATGTATCAACTTTTAACTTGGATTTTTGTTGATTTATGCATTCACATTATTGATTCATAAAGTGTCTTTTGTATCTTAGAAACCTATGATGCTTCTTGAGAAGGGGAACCTCAGTTCTAAATGTTCAATCATCAATTTTCTCAATTTCGGCAATTTGTTACTGGGATTACATAAATAGTTATAAAATTTTTAAAAAATCTGTTCCTTAACAAGAATAATTAGAGATATTCTTCAAGTTATAATGTATTCCCAAAGAGCAGCTTAAGGGGGCTTCTCTTTTATTTCATGCCTCCAGCCTGTGCAGTTAGAGCAGACTGCACTAAAATTTCCAAATACAATTACTAAGTTTCATGGAGCTTAGAGTAACAAGTAGTGTATGCATAGGAGAATCTATCTGTGCCTGTGTAAAGCATTTTTCGTTCCTTTGCAAACATGCTGCTGACTTACTCATATATGTACTAAGTCATATTTTATAAACATCAAAACCAAATTGGAAGGGATAATTTATCCTTTTGCAGTACAAGAGCCAGAGGATCTCGTGGGATAAAACGATGATTTACTTTCTGTAACCTTGTGGGTGAAATATTACCAATAAGTATCAATTCTCTTATAGGTAAATTTTATTTTTTCCCCAAATGCTACTGCTTGGCTTGGTATTTAAAAATTGATGATAATTAGGTAGCTAAATCACGCATATCATATCCAATAAACCTTGCTCAAGTTATTTTTTGAAATTTTAAAAACAATTTTTCCTTTGTGTTTATTCAGTGGTCTGAAATTAATTAGCTTTGAACTCATCAGATCTGAAATACAATGACATTTCATACTTAGCAATATTTCAGTATAAACTTTAATTGAATTTTGTTTGTTTTACAGCAGCTGCTGTGCTTTCAGTAAACAAATTGCCTTAGTTAAAGAGTAGTGTGAGGAATCCCACAAGGATTTAAAAATCCTTATAGGTGAACGTTGGTTGTATGATAGAATAAATTCAGTGCAGGTTTGCCTAAAGTGATATATATGGAAATGAAGAATTGTAATGTCTGTTAGATTTTAAATTATAATGGATATATGCAACCCAGTGAACAGCTTCCTTAGAAGCCTCTGGGCTGTATTGGACCCAAAAGAACAACCCAACACTGGGACCTGTAGGTGGTGGGCAGAGAGCGGTAATTAGGATAATACCACATAAATGGTAATGTCCACAGCATCAGTCGTCTATAGGCCTACCTTTCAACAAAGCAAACCTGTACCAGAAATAAAAGTTCAAAGTATACATCTTCCCCTTTTAACTCCTGAAAGGACTTCTAAGTGACACATTATTAAAAATGTTTTAGAGAGAAAGTGCATAAGAACCGACATGTTGGTAAAAAATAAACCTTGGATATGTGTGTGTGTGTATATATATTTTTTTATATATATATATACATATTTATATATGTCTATATAAATATATATACAAATATATATAAATTATTGCTGTGTAGATAAGGATTAAGTATAAGCCAGCTTTTACATGGCTTCTTCAATATATTTTATCAGCAACATGTGCACTTCTGCTGATGGTTGCACTTTCCTTGACTTTATATTTCATTGTGCCTAATAAATATGGATACTTTGATGTAGTAGCATGCATATGTTAGTTCTCTTTTCTAGCATATCTTTGCTGACTCAAGCAGCAGTCTGTTTCTTCTGAAACTTTATTTACTGGGAGGTGTTTATATAAACACACAGTAAAAAAGGGTGGTATAAAGCCAAATTATTTATTCAGTGTGGGAAAACCAAAGGAAAAAAAACCCCACAAACAAACCTGAAACCAGACAAAGAATTTTTTTGAATATTTCTGTTCAGTATTCAAGTTAGAGGTAGTAAGCCAGCACACAATTTTTCGAGCATCCTGGTCTAGTGAAAGGTGTCCCTGCCTATAACAGGGGGGTTAGACCTAGATGAACTTTCAGGTCTCTTCCTACCCAAAGTGCTCTATGATTCTATGGTTGTTTTATGCTTTTCATAAAAGGTGGTATTATAAAGAAAGTGAAAAATAAATTAGTTATTTTAACTGTTGGGAAAACAGATCAGGTGATAGTTAATATTGTAGATAATTTTATTTGACATAAACCATCCTAACTGAATTGTGAATAAAAAATATTTGGTACAGTATGTTTGGTATTGCGGAGAATTTCACTTGATATTTCTTAACATAATATTAGAATATTAATATCAAAATTAGCTAGTTATAGAGCAAACAGGTTTGAAGCAAATTTCTCTTGGAACTGTTTTTTGGGTTTTTTTTTAAATACAGTTGGGCAACAGGATGCTTTAAAAAAAGGACAAAAAAGATGAATATGTGAGTGAGAGAATGAACTAGCAAAAAAAAGGAAAGTTCACTCTGCACAGGTGTGGAAATGACAGAACAGCACTGGGCTGCAGTTAAGGATGCTGAGTTTGAACTTCATGAGCTGGCAAAGTAAAATTAGCTGAGCTGTGTTAGTGCAGACAGGTCAGCAAAGATTTTAAGCTCAGCATATGTCACAATAATGAGAACTCCTTTGTGGGAATGTTAGAAGCAGGTTTGTATCTGTTTCTGGTGCCCATAGTGGTGTTCTTGAAAGGTGAGTATTTTGCACGTTTGTGTGAACAGATATCTGAAGTGCTGAAGAAGTGTTAACAAATGCAGAAAACCCCACTCTATCAGGGTATATCTGCTATGCACAGTGCCCCTCAGGCTGGCTCCTCCCCATGTCACTGCTATGGAACATGGATGTTTTACTGGGATGTGGCACATTCCAGTGCAAGTTCTTCCTGACCTGAGTCAACACCAGCATAATGCTTTGGTGGAGTTGCTGTGTCTGAGGCTCGGACCAGGGTGTTATGCATCCCAGAAATGAACTTTTCTTGCCAAATCTGTAGCCATTTCTGGTTACATCATTTAATGACAGCATCCTTGCTTTGGTGTTCAGCATATGTGTTACTGTGTGTATGTGAATTTATATGTATATATAGCATAAAAATGTGTGAGGAGAGGAAGGAAAAAGGATTTCAGACACCAGGCTTTGGGAGGTGTGTTTCTACTTTTAGTTTACTTAGTGGAACAAGATTAGTTTCTCTAATGTATCTTGAGAAGGCCATGGCAGCCATATTTTTAGGACACTCAGATTTTCACAGCTGGTATTTTCAGCTCATGCTAGGGAGGCTAGAAGTAGAATTTCATGATGTAATAGTGAAGGCAAAGCTCTGTCAAAATCCAACTCAGTGGGTTCCTATCTTTCTGTTAATTAATGCCCAAAATCGTTCCAACATATTTTTCCCCGTCCTGATTGTAGATGCTTATTCCTCAGGAAAGGTCAGTGACTCTTTATACTGGCAAGGCAATGTCTGCAGACAGGGACACTCACCTAGCTTTTGTTAAATCCAGCTGATGTCAGTGGAAGAGTTAGACAAGGTCTTGGACATGTAGCCTTTTAATCAGGTCTGAAACACAAGAGGCCACCTTCAAAGCCCAGCTTATACTGACCTAAGAAGACCTGTTCTGACTTTAATTAGATATATCAGCCAGAACATCTCTAGAAGAAAAGGTATTTAGTACTCATGGCATACAAAAACTATTGATGATATGAGGACGATAGGAAGGAGTGGTGAGGTATTTGTCTCCAACAGGAAAAAGAGAGTTCATTCTCTGTAGAATGAGAAGATGGGAGAGGAGATGGGGCAGAGGAAGAATATAATCTAGTATATTAAAAGAAACATATGTTGAGTTTGCAGTTTTGGTATCAATAGTCGTAGGCTTTCCTTTTTACATGTGAGGTGTGGCTTTGGTGCTGCTATTGAATTGAAGAACTAAATATACTGAAGAACCAAAAATGTCAAAAGCCTTTGCTCCTTCTGTGCATAGGGGTAACTGGAACAGGGCTTGTACTGTTCAGTCTTGGGGACTGAAAAATCTATGGTAGATAAATTGCACTTACAAACATATATTGCTTGCCTATTTTAAGAAATAACATCTCTTTGCATCTCTGAATACCTAAATACTTCTTGATTGGAAGATGCATTTTCAGTAACAGCTGTAAAATTATGTATGTTGTGAAATGTGCCATTATCAGACATGAAGTCCTCACAGTAGAGACCTCTGAGGAATTAAGTTGGGTAAATAACTGGACTGGAATTAACAGAGAACTAGGATTTAGCAGCCATCATGCTTACATGTTACAGCATCACTGCAGTACTCCCTTACGGTGCTCTTGGCAAAATAGCTGGAGAGGGATGTCCCTTCATCACTGGGTAATTGTTCCATAAAGGCAAGTACATGGAGAGCATTTGGGTTGATTTTTTTTCTCCCATCCCCCATTACTATGATTTTAATTGGAAGCAGCTCTTTGTTCATGTAAAACTAGCATGAGGTCCTTTACTGAAAGATACTGATGTCTTTGTATCAAACAATGCCTGTTTCAAGCTGTTACGCTTGTCATTATTTAATTGAACTTGCTGAGGTTTCTGGGAGAAGGAAACTTTTACCATTTCCTCCTGTGAATCCCTTTAATATGCTGTCTCTGAACAGAAAAATATCCCATTTAGGAGTAGGTGGAATAATAGGCTAGCTGGATTCTGATACTTATTAAATGTTAAGTCTTTGTTGAAATCTGCAAGAAATCACTGAAAAGCACAGAATTTGCAGATGTACAAGCTTGTGTGATTTTTATTATCATTATGAAATCTTTATTGTGCACACAGCAACTGTGTGCTTCATAGAGAAAATGTAGATATTTGTAACTTTGCTGATAGAACTGAAGCATTTACATTTAATAAAGCATTTAATAGGCTACATTAAAAGCATTTAATAGGCTACAAACCTGAGGTCAGTGAGGTTGCTCAGTCTGTGCCTTAGCAGAGCCAATAGATGCTGTCGCGTCTGAGCACAGATTTCCTGCCGAGGCTGAGCTGCAGTTAACGCTGAGCACAAGATTGGGCTGCCTCGAGTCCTTGCCTCAATTTGTTGCTGAGTCACTGGGTGACCTTGTGTAAACCTCTTCCCTTGGCATACGCTGGCTCTAAAGGAGGAGCACTAGCAATGACCTGCATAGTTATTCTTGGGTGAGGAGTTCAGTGAAACTGCAGATTCGGTGTAAATGATTTGTTTTGTTTCTTGCTTTCTTAACCTTACGATGGGCACTATGTGTTGATAAGGAAAAGGAAGATGGGGCATATGTGTTAAGGGACAGAGAAAAGAGAACTGGAACAGAGGGTTGATAACTAGTCTGTAGACAGGGTGTCAAATGACGTTATCTTTGGCTTCCTGGATTTTAGAGTATATGCTAGTTGACCCTGCAACACTGATTCAAAATTAAGAGGGCTCTGTTTTAAAAAGCGAAAAGAGTAATAAGAAAAGCTGGTGCTGAAATTTAAAAATCAAATTTCTCCTGGCTTAATGTTTCTTATAATTTGACTAGATACAGCTTTTTGTATGTATACGTCTCTGTTCTTAGGAATATACATATAGAAAGAGAAATAGTAGCATGAAGGTGGACTGTCTCCCTAATTGGTCTTTGCAATATCCCCCCTCCTGACAGATAATTTTATGCTGTTCAGACAGAATACATTTAAACTTTACAGATATTTGATCTGTTTATATACTGTTCTGCCTTTTTTTCAACTAACTTCACAAAAATGATTGAGTTACAAGTGTTTGTAAATAGAGCAGCCCCTAAAGCCAGGAATTTGTCTAAAATGAGTGGAAAAAATTGAAGGAAATACTGTGTAATCCTATAAGCTTTTAGTAAAATTGTAAAGCAAAAGCGTATACTTCTCCAATTCTTCACATGACACCAAATTCCAGCTGGCAAAGATACTTGGCATACCACTTGGCTTTCATTTGGGTTGAAATTTTAAATGTACTAATTTCAAATCATCCCTTATTGAAAAACATATTTTAAGATTTCTGGTAGCTGTAAGGATCTCATATAAAGGGAAGGACTGCCATAGAGCAGCAAGAAGAGTTTTATGACTAGTTTGTCAAAACCTCTGAAAAATAAAACACATACTGTGAAGTATCACGGTTATGATGCAGTGTAGATTTTTTAAAAGTACACAAGGGAATTAAAAGCGAACAGTATTACTTGTAGCAGTGGTCACATTTGGTAATTTTCAAACTCATGCCAAATGCTGATGTGAAAATTTGTTACTTTTTAAATAATAATGTAAAAGTCAGTTAAGTTAAATAAGTACGTTCTAGCATTTGCGTAAAGGATTACGCAAATGTTAAGTTATAGGAGCAGGAAAATATAGGAAGATATCTTCCTATAAGATATAGGAAACAGACTTCAGGTTGTTCAGACTTAGGAGTCCAGTTGTTTCTTTACAGTGCCATCATATATATTTGCTTGTACTCATATAAATGTAAAATGAATGTCATACATACTTATATAGTGAGCAGCTGAACTGCAAATTCTGAAAACAGCAAATAAACAAGCCATATGTGAGAGAAGCTAAAAGGCCTGAATAGCCTAATAAATGTTACATTAGACTCAAGTTTTATAAATTCTAGGTCCTGTGGAGCACTGTTGAAAAAACAGGAGTTTTTTTGGAAGGGGAAACCTTTGCTTTTCCATCATGTGGTGGACTCTGAGCATATAGATACACATAATTGATTTATCAGTGGGAGATGTATGAAGAATCCTTGTTCAGTCTTTAAAACTGAAAAATCTCTAGTATCTGAAATAGTGAGGGAGAGAGTGAGTTGGTGATCTTACATCACTTTGATAAGGCAGCACTCAATACTGTGTGTGGGAGTGGGGAGGAAAAATGGTCTTTTAAACCTTCATTGCTCCAGTCTATGTCTGTGAGTAAGCTGTATAAGAGCAAGACAAAATAACTTTGATTGCTGGGTAAGTCCAGGGGACAAAAATTGGTACACAGCATCTTGAAACTGATCTGGAAGCAAAGCATTGCCCATACAGAGCAATGGCAGAACATCTCCCTTAATTCTTGTCCCATACCAGTGGGGAGCCTGCAGAGTCTGTGTGGGCTGAACTCGCTGCTGGCGTAGCACCAGGCAGACAGAGGAAGAGGCATCAAGCCAAGGGATGAGAGTTACATAGAACTGTTTTTGAAGCATATGTGTGACAGGAAACTCTCGCTGGATCTGTTCATCAGGCAGAAAAGACTAAAGAGAGTGTGTTGAAGAGCATTATTTTGTTCTTAAAAGTTCTTAAAACTCAACGGTGTTTAAGACCGTATAAAGAAAAGAATATTCCTGCAAGTTTCTTAATGCATCTGACACTGTTCCTACTGAAGTATTAGACCCCCCAATTTTAGACTTTGTGAGATGGTGCAGTATAGATGGTTGTATAATGCTTTGGTGTTCCTGTCCCTCTTCCATTTGTATAAATCCTAAGGTAACATAAACATTAATGTGAACATAAAAGAATAGTCTATTTTGTAAGGTCTGAGCAGCCTAAGACCTCTTTTCTTTCTGGAACCTATCTAGAAGCTTATTTGGTCTGTGAGAAAGGGTCTTGGAAGGGAGAGCCTCCAAGGAGTAGGTTGGCTCCTTTGACAGACTTGGGAACAAAATAAGCCCACAAATGTTTGTAAAGAGGCTGAGGTGTCACCATTCTCAGCCTTCAGCAAGGAAATCTGTGTTGGGGAAAACATTTTATGTTTACTGATTTTCTTTTTTTTTTAAATGTATAAAAAGACTGGTTTTTAGCATTAGTGAGGCTGTGTAGTCTGGCCATACTCATTGAAAGCTCATTGAATCTGTTATTTAAAAGCTTTAGTGTACTTGATATTTGATGAATACAGAATGTAATTCATAACTTTCCTGTTAATTACTGGTAGACTTAAAGAACAAACTTTCACATGGATAACTCTCCCCCACTCAATTACTACTTCATCCTGGTCATCCTAGTATTGAGAAAGTTTTTGTATAACTATTATACATAAGCACTCTGTAACATAGAGAAGATAGATTTGCCTAACTTTGCATGCAAAAGCAACCCTGTCCTGCGGTTTGTACACCATATTTGTCACATAAAATCTAGTAAACACCGTAATTAACTTATTTTCCAAATGTGTTTTATGGTTTTAAATCAACTGTACAAGCAAGTCACACTCACAGTCCTCTGAAACACATGCTCAAGAATTCCTATTGCCTCCTACTGCAGAGAAAAAGAGAAAGAATAGGAAGATTCTTCTTTGCATTGACAATCCAATTAAAACAGCAAGGTGGTGGGAATGATATCAATTCCTATGAAAGCACTGTTTTGTGATGCACTGCCCACCAGTCATTGGTAGGCCCTCCATCTGGGAATTGTGGCATAGTAATCTGCAGCAAGACAAAAAGAACAACATGGAAAGAAATTTGAATTATTGACCTATTTTTGGTAGTCCACCATTGCTGAAAGACATTCAAATGATCCCAAAGGGTTCCTTATTATGGGGATGCCAAAACAGAAAGCTTAATATAGAAGAGGCATGAAAGTGAATGACTACTTTAATATCTTTCACTGTTTCTAGTATCCAAATAAAAATTCTGTGTTTTTTCCACAAAGATGTATTTTGCAATAAAAACAGGAGATTAAAACAGATCAGGAAAGTTTTCATTGGTATTCCTGGTAGTTATCAAAGAAGTATTTGTAGGCAAGAACCTGCTACTTATTATGTCTTCAATTTCTGCTGTATCAATTTCAAAGTTGACATTAAAAATAAGAAGTAAGAGAAAGTTTCTGAAGTACTTTAATCCTTTTTAGGTTTGTCCACTATGTAAAGAGTGGACATGGTGGTTGCACAATTTGCAAAGTGTGTGTTGCTGACAATATGTAGAATGGTCTATAAAGGTCATACCACAGGGTTTTTCTGCTGATAATTCTTTGTGTTGAAAGGGGATGAGTCTGTGGCATGATCTGTGCTGTTTCTACCTTGGGCCATGATGCATTCACTCTGAAGCCTCTGTTTAGATTGTCTTTGCTTTTAGGGGATTTTTTATTTTTCCCACCCAATCTGTTTTTGGTGCAGCCACAGCAGAAGGCAGCACATTGCTGGTTGTAATACTGTGTATTAGGCAGAGACTGAATGGGTAAAGGAGAGAGCAAGTGATGTATATTTGGCACAATCATTTGTTGCTGACATGTTCTGGCTGTCGAAATGTTAAGTCTCGTTCATGAAGGGCTGCATCTGTGCCACAGTTATTTATGTGTAAATAAAGTCTTTGCTCTGCTGGAAATCCCAGGAAATCTGGTACTGAAGTATCACAGTCTTAGAAATCAAAGAGCAGGGGAAGATGCAGTCTTCTTGCATGTAATTTGTATGCCTGACAAATAGATCTCTTACTGAAAAGTTATAAATCAAATTAATATTATGCAGCGAAAGCTTTCAAATACAAGGCACCATAGCAAAATGTCATAGGTTTTTTGGAAGAAATATGCTTTTTTAATCCTTGAACATTTAGTTGTACAAAAGAACTCCTTCCCTCCCTCCTCTAGCTATTGATTAGAATAACTTCTGACAAAAAGCCAGTGGCAATGTACCTATTCCTATTACAAAGTATTTGTCAATTGAAATTTCTAGCAACTACTGCAGAGAACTCCAAGATGTGTTCAGCACTGTTTTCCCAAAGAAGTTGCTTTTTATTTGGGTCGGTCTTGTTTTATGCTTAGTCATTTTAAAACCAAAAAGCCTTGTTTTCAAAAAGTCTTCAAAATGTGGATCAGCTGTACAAGTATATAGGGAGGGCTTCCAAAACATTCGGTGAAACTGCTTTGCTGTTACCATATGCCAGAGATGTGATTGCTGTTTATCTCATTTTTTCTGCTCTGAGGATTATAGTTGAGCCCTGCGTGTTCCTGTCTCAGGTGTGTAGGACTGAAGGAAGGGTTAGTACCAGTCTTCTATGGAAAAAGGTGTTACTTTGAGATCCCCACCCCACCCCTTATAGTCCACAAACCCTGCATTATGTGCACTGTACACATTACCCCAGTTGTCAGAGGAACTGTCCTCAGCTCTTCTGCTTTCCAAGAAGAAATCTAAAATATCTGTTCACCTTAGAAGTTCTTTTTTTTAAAACTTCTATAAGTAATGCACTGTGTTTAACAGTTAAAATGGACTAAGATGTCCCATATGAACAGATCTGGCTAAAATCTCTGAGAACCTGAGTGCTTTGCCTATTATGGGAATCTCCAGGAAAGGATGAAGATTTGCGTCAGTGTTTACTCTCAAGATACGATGCTACCTGATATTATGGACTAAAAGTGTGAGAAACAGAATTTTCACCAAATAGTCTATATATTACAGTTTGTGATTAAAAAACCTGAACAAACAATCTTGGATACTTTCCAGCCTTTCCTAACTATTTGGGAAATATTGACAAGTGTTGAAAGTCATTGCCATGTAAGCGAAAAAACCCTTCATTACGGGAGCTTGGGACTTCTGGACAACGAATCAATATGATTACGCAGAAGATGCTTTATTGTTTACATAACACTCTACTTATACATTTTACAACTGCTGTACACGCGATCACGCATTACTTGATTGGTCCCTCTATCTTGTCCACGCGCTCCACACGCACCTTTCAGAAAATATGATTGGTTCTAGTCCAGTGTGGCACAGTCTTTCTTTATCTATTTCTTGCTGTCTAGGTATTCCGTTCTTCAGCTTTTTCTTTCCCAATTTAGCGCAGTTTACGTTTCAGTAACCTTGATGAATTCCTGAGGACTGTGATAAGAATAACTGAAGATGTTTTGGCTGGGGCATATTTCAGGGCTCAAATACCTTATAACACTTCATTTTTAGAACACTGAACTTCCGTGTCGAGAGCCACATATGTAATAAAGAACATAACTGAATCAACTTTCTTTATTTAGCATGTGTTGCCTGCCAGAACTACCGGATATGAACATGTTGGTGACTTCATTGCATTGAATGAAATTAGTGATGTATTAAACATCAGCTCGTCTGTCAAATTATTTCCATAATAGTTTTGGTTCTTTGAGGTGCTTTTGGTGTTATGTGGTATATTCTGAGTTCTGAATGAATTTGAACAACTGTAGTTTATGCTCTGTTTGTTTGTAGATTAACAGATACATTTCCACAGTAATAGCTTCCCCTCTTTATCCTTCCTCTACACAATTAGAAATAGATTTAGCTTAGCAGTTACTGGAAATGAGAAATTAAGTATCCAATTATTTTAAGTTATTTTTGTATTACCATATCTTTTAAGAAGCTATAGGAAGATTACTGAAGGATTATTGGGTTGTAGTTTTCCAGTGGTTGCTGATAATTCGTTGCGAATAGCCCTCTAACAACTTGTAGTGGCTGGCATAATTAAATGTTTCAAATTTGCCCCAGTTTTTGCAAGACTTATTGCCAATTAATCTTCTTTTTAATCTCATTGGTATGCTGTGCTACTGAAACATCCACTTTCAAAAGTAGATATTGTCACATCATTCTATTACTTTTTTTTATATGCTGTTATTACTGTAACTTATGTAGGCTGTAGATCTCTGTTTCATCCTTCTCTCAAAACTTTTGTAAACACTATTCTTGTTAATATGTTGAGGCCAGCTGGCCAAAAATATTATTAAGATATTTTTTATTTTCAAATTTCGTAGAGAATTTAAATTAATAGTTTTATTTAAGCTTAACAATAAGCTTTTTAGGATCTATTAGCTTACCCTTTAGAAGAATTGGTGTTGCAGAATTAGTAGATCTGCTAAAACATAAGTATGTTTTTCATGGATAACTTTTGAATTTGGAGTTGTGGTTTTCTGTCTTTTTTTCTCCTTTTGAGTCTTGTGGGTATTGGTCTGGTTTGTTGTTGTCTTACTGGCCTGATTGCTGTCTTTACGTGCCTTCGACAAGTAAATTCTTGCTTTCTCTTAGGTTTTTCTATGTTGCATGCTAATATGGGGAAACCTTCTCCTTCCCTTTTATTCAAATATATTCAGAACTGAAGGCCAGAAGAAAGCAGAAAAATGTTTTATGTGGAATAACAATATTTAAGAATATTAAAGAATAGGGCAACTCAAAAGGGATGATGAAGACAGGGAGAAGTGAGACACATCTGACGTCATAAAAAACCAGAGGCTCTTGGCCTGAGGAGGTTTGTTACTATATAAATAAATTGAATTCCTCTTTTGCAATGTTTTGTGCTACTTATATATGCTGACTAAGCTGTTTCAGCACTTTGATCTTCTGCCATGATCTGGCCCTAGCTGCACTTTCATGCTCTTCAAAAGTGTTCTCTCACAGCAGTGAATTTGGCCCTAAGGAAATGAGTATGCAGATTTCTTTTCTTTCTCCATTAAATACTACCTAAATGCCTGTCTTTATTAAACAAATAAGCTAGTAAATTCCCTGAGGCTTTAGTTTTTAAGTCACTAACAACAGAATCCACTGTATCACCTCAAACAAATCCCTAGAGAGAAATGCAGTATTTCCCAGCAAAGGAAATGGTTTAGAAGTTATGTTTTTGGGACTGGTACCATTGGATGCAATCCTGATGTACTTTATGTGGAGTACAGCTTTTTTGAACATTGTACATGATAGTAGTTATATCCATCATATGTCAGTGCAGTTCCTGTGGGATATTCTGTCTGGCTTCCAGCTCTCTTGCCCAAAAGCAGCGTTTGACCTGTTCTGTGTCACGTCTGCCAGCCCTCTGCTTTGGAGACCCCCATATGGCCATGTCTGCTTAAGACATTGCTGAAATCTGTTTGCCTTGTCCTCAATCTCTTAACACAAAGGGTACGCCATTAGAAGATGTATTACTGAGGAGACTTCACTCTATTTTTTGCATTCCACAGTGTACATAAAGGTGCGTTTTAGAGATGTAAATAAAGGTGTTTAGAGACTCTAGGAAAACTGAGGTAAATGATGGTCATTAAGGAGCTTTGCTTTCTTCCAATCATTAAGCTTTCAGAGTGCTATTTTCCATAAAGATATCTCCATAATGATAATTTTATTTCTGTGAATTTTTCTGTGCACGGGAAATATCAATCCAAATTAACATGCAGTGAACATCAACAAAAATAACAATGCTTCTATTATTTCTCCTTGTGAACAAAATACATTGAAATATTACAAGGAAATATGAAGTAAGACAATATGAAGGCTCTGTCCATTTATTTTTGATTGTTTGTTTTCAGAGAGAAAAATGTGATCATTGCCTTTGCTGTGCAGAAGAACAGAATTCAGGTTTTCTAAAATTCAGAATGACGTATTTTCAATATGACACATGATAACTTCCTTGTATAGGTATATTTTTTGTATTTATGAAGATTCATGGCAATGGCTGGTGTGTATGCGACAATTTATAGGTGGCCACCATGACAGTTTAGGCCTGTAGCCCAAACCCCAGTAACTCATGTTGAAATGGAATATAAATTTAGTGTTGGCTAGGCAGAGTTAACAGTCTGGATTGACCTGGTCTAATTGCCAAGGAGCTTAGCAGATTCCATCCTGCTTTCACTGAGGACCATGTAGAAAGACCACCATTGCATACCTGTTCTTAATGGAAAGAAGATGCCACACTTGCAATTTTGTGTGATACCTTATTCTGCTGCATTTCGTTACCCTGTGTGGATAGATTTCCATTGCATTGCTACCATCAAAACTGTTAATCAAATCTGATTTATATAAAATCTGATTTGTATTAAATCTCTTTTCTTTTGTTTAACAGATGATGTCGCTAATATTACTCAGGAACCCCTCCTTGCTGATGAAAAAGAGAACGCGCCAACAGGACTAGGAGTTGTGGTGTGGAAAGTCCCAGAACAAACATATCTCGTGATTTAGCTACTGGTGCTGCTCAGTGTTGACCTCTTTAAGTTAAAATCAAGCACGACTGCCTCAGAAACCTGTGGACAAGAGAAAGGTACTGTGCATTGCCAGTATGTTGGTTGGATAGGAAGAGAATAAATCTGAGAAATGATGTTGTTATTTTATTAGAGACAATATAATTTGAAGCTTCAAGTTTGAAATTCTCTTTGTACTGGGAGAGACTTTAAACCCAACCAGATTTCACAGGCGGTAAAATAAACCAAATCTATATGAAGCTTTTGTCTTTGCTTGAGGTGCTTTGGTTCTTTTTAGAGTTGCTTTCTGGATTCAGTGAACAGATTTATTGATATGAACATTTACATTGATATGAATCTTACCTGTGATTTTTTTCTTTTTTAATTTTTTAAGTTGTTTCCTCACCACCACCACCCCCATGGCATCTAAGATGTGCAGGACAGAATGGTGCTTAGTGTCTTATATTTATCATATGCTTGCTAACTTGACCACTGTGTTACTTCAGCTATATCTGTCACCATTAATAAAGAAGAAAGGCTTTAGTTGCTTTGGTCTCAGTCAAGAGAGCTAAGCTTCTTTGACAGACTTTCCCAACCTTCTGTTGACTTTCATGTGTTTATAATATGCATATGTCTGGGTATTCAGAAGGCAGTTCTATATGCCATGCATAAAACCCACCACAATATTTTGTTTGTTTCAAGGATCATCTTGAAATTACCTGTTTCCTCCTGTTAGAGAAGTATGGTGAGGATGACAGTTTAACACAGTGCCTAATTTTGGGTTTTTCATCTTGTGGTAGCCCTGCAGTGGAACTGTAGTGACGACAGAGTTATTAGGATTAGAAATATTAGGAAATAGTAAACCCCCACTCTGTGTAAGTGTCCTTTCTGCAGCAAAATGCCACTGGTCCCTAGAAAAGTTACTTTTATCTAGAAAGATGTTGAGGATATAATTGAGGTTTGTCAGAAAACTGTAGTTCAGAAAGAAAAGCAAAGCAGCAGTAACCCAGGAAATATCCTTTCCCAATGGATATTTTGTGGTTCTCATATTGAGATTGTTGCCTCTTTGCTTCTCACAAACCTTGCTGTTATATTTGGTATACTGCACGTTTAACACTTCTCAGTTCTGAATGGAAGAGTAGAGTATGACACTAAGGCAAGTGCTGTGGGAAATGACAGCTGTAGAATGCATGATCATTAATGAAAAAGTCACAAAGAAGGAAAGAATAAAGTAAAAAACATAGGATACAGAATGACTCTTAGGGCCCATCTGTCTTCTATGACACTCAAATTCAGCTAGTATTTCATTGTAGTATCTTTGATTTTAACGCTTCGCAGAATTTCATTACAGTGTAGTCACTATAAAGCAAAATATAAAGAGTGAAAAAGTATGTCTAAAATAATTTAATGTTCATTAATGTAATTAACTTTTACAATAGAAAATAATTATTCTAATTTTGAATTTCTAATTTGTAACTAAATTTGTTTTGAGGGCAACAGATAAACTGATGTGACTCCTAAAGTCTCTTTCCTGTACCTGCGAGGGTAATTCATCGTTTACTTCTGACTGGGTTTAACACTTTATGGTAAATGCAGGAGGAACCTCAGTCATAGATGTATCTAAAAAGATTATGTTCATATCTACTTAATAATAACAGAAAGTAAATAATGCTGGTTTTGAAAAGAATTAAAATGCTGAACTCTAAACCCAGCTGATGAGTCTTGGTTTTCTGGCTTTCTGCAAAGGTGAGTGTATTTTAATTTTTAGATTTCACAGGAGTGCTGTTTGAAGATTATTGTCCCCCATTGTCCTTTAGACTGTTCTGTTCCTGTACATCCAAACTGTTGAACATAGATTAAAAAATAGATTTAGACTGAATACTTTGTTTTTCTGACTCTGAGTAATAAAAATGAATTATTCCAAACGTGAGTCTTCAACAGCTAATGTATTTTGGAAAGTGATTTTGTTATGTACAAATTATCTATCAGGAGGCTTCCTAGTAGCTGGAACTAGATTATGAAAATCTGAACAGTGAGTTTTCATCTTCTGGATTGCTCATGCGCGTTTGCCCAATGCTACGGGAAAACCCCTATCTATCTGGTCCCTGTTTGTCTTATTTGATTAGTCATATTTCTTGCATATCAGTGTCTTGTTATTTGTCTAGACTATTTCTGATCTCTCCCAACTGTCTCCTTAGAATGGCAGTGTAAACACAAGCATTCATGCAGGAATGGTGCTGCTACGTCGTGCAGCTGTGAGCTGGCACTTTGCTTTGCAGAATGGCTGGCTGCTTCGGTGAAAATTTGGGATTGTTGCAACATGCCTGGCCCTGCAATAAGGCCAGGCACGTTTTTTAAAATAGCTCTTTATTTCTTTTGCTGACTGATCATGAAATTACAAAAAAATGATATTTTTCCCCCGTCTTTGAATTGGTGAACATTAAATTGAGATAAACTGTAGTATTGCTCTCATGTTTCCATTTTTTGCCTTAACATCCTTTGAGCAATACACGTGCTGACTAATCCTCTGTACAAATATTGCTTATGTTCACTGCCACGTGATTACAGATCCATTATTCTCCAAACACAGAAAACAAGTACTCTAACATGCTTGTGTCTGAACAGTTTCTCTTGCTTGCATATGTAACAAGGTAAATACATTTGGATAGCTAATAGCTGTACAGCTGCTGGCAGAATTCCTCCACATGTTTTGCCATTAGATAAGTCTGGTAATGGTAAGTCTGGTGGCTGGTAATGGTTGGGTTGAGATAAGATAAGTGACGTTTCACTTAGTCATCTAGAAGTAATCCTCTGTGTGTTGCGTGTTTGCAGGAGGTCTTAAAAAAAAACCAAAGAAACTTCCTGACACCTTGGAACGGGGTCTCAAATATATGAGACTTGCTGTCCAATATTAAGCATGGCAGATCTTCAGTCTTTTATGAAGCTCCTTGTATATTCATAAATGGGTGTGAATGGAAAAAAAAGGTATGAACTGTGACAAACATGTAGCCTATTTGGTGTGCATTCAATAAACAGGAGTGAGAGGCCATAAAGTTGGCAGTTCTGAGAATTCCTGAGGATATACCAGTTTTGCAATACCTGGTGCTTTTTCTTGATAAATAGGCTCTCTCTTGGTTGTCCTTCTAGCTTCTTGTTTCTTTTTCTCAGCTCTTCAATTTAATTAATTTGTCAATAGCTCTGAATGATGTCTTGACTATTAAATAGCTTTGCTAATGGGATTTGATTATGGCAATAAATGTATGCATCTGAGGAAAAGCCTGTTTTATGCATAGCATTGTGTAAATGTTGATTTCCAGGAGAAAAATTTTCAAAGACACTAATTATCTCAACACCTGCAACTTACCCTTTCTGAAGAAAATGCATCATGTGCATATAGGCACATGCTATGTTTATGCAGGTGTGCTGGATGTTATTACAACCCCAGACAAAACCAAGAGATTTTGTAGTAGAAGGGAGAGGGAGAGTGTTTGGGTATTTCAATTAACTTCCAACAATCAATGCAAGACTTAAAAACGCAAGACTTAAGACCTCTGGGACAGTGAAAGGAAACACAAAACGTTGTTATTTACTGGTGAAGACTTGCATATCTCAAAGAAAACATTTAGTAATCTTCTATTCTTAATCCCTTACAACATTTGGGAAGTGTTAGTGAAGATCTTTTTGATGTTTCCAGATTTCTACAAAAAAAAAAAAGGAATAAATAGTATGTGTTTATGGCATAGCCATTTGAATTGATACGCCCTGGGAGGGGAATGAACATGGTTTCACTTAAGAACTCCTGGTTTTCACATTGTCCACTGAAACAGGCAGCATCTCAGCATTTCCCCTTTCATGTACAAGGGCAGTGTAGGTAACAGCTAAGTCTTGACTTACATGTAGCTTTCAGTTTTCCTAGTATAGCTTCGCTATGTAGGAGGTGAAAAATTGCAGTGTTCATGCCATAGCCATGCTAACCTTAACCTTAAATCAAAATCTTATTCACACTTTCACCTAAAGTTTAGGGAGATGCTGTGTGGTGTAGAAAGAATAGTTCCTGGCAATACCTATTTCCATATTTTTTCACTGAGTCTTCATTAAAACGAGATTTGCTTGTAAAGTCTCTGCCAGCACCCTAAATTCGAGGCTGCTCTCTGCTGTCTCTTTTAGGGGATGAGGGGAAGAGGAACAGAAATGAACGCTAAGATCAATTCATAGCAGAAATTATATGAATGTGAACATATTTTCAAACAACTGGATGCAAAGATAGGATTGCAACTGGGTCGAATTTACATGATAGTACAACTCGAATAAAGATTTTTGTCCATGGCCAGAGATGATTTACAGAACCATTTAGACCTTCCAGAGAACAGCCTTCTTTGCAGGCACCATGGAAAGAAGGAGATTGTGTTCTGAATCAATGAAGCGTAAACATCTTTCATTCGAGTGCTGGGACTTCTGTAAGCTTTAGGTGACATGTCTTGGCCTCAACTTTATGTAAAACACTGTCCCATCTTCACGGTCTGCACTCTGAAACATAGTGAAATGAAATCTTGATTTCTCAATGAAGGAGAGATGTTATACAGGTAAAGAGAGATAAGGATGATTTCTTCAGAGTTAACAACAAATTATTTTTTAGTTCCCCTAAATGTTCAAATCAGCCTGACTATGACAGCATTCGGCAGTTTAGGATACACTTCTAGCAATGCTGTGCCCTGTAAATTGAATACCCTCATAAGTTGCATGGCACAACTTGCATACTAGAGAGCTCACAGTTGCATGTGCAAGTAGTCTTATTCTGTCTGACATTATTCCAAATTTAGGAAGCTTTATTTCTGTATGTGTGTATATATATATATACACACACACGCATACACATACATGCACATACATATATAGTTTTGTGCCTTGGTTAATTTCTGAGCTTCAAAATACTTTGGAACAGTCTAATCTGGACAGCAGAAAGTCTCACTATCTATAGTGGTGTGTCATGGAGTAATTCTGAAGTTTTGTATTTATATCTACTTGCCTGTTTCTCCCTTTTTAAGATGAACTATGACTGAATGTGTCTTTGTTTTTTAACATTCTGAGGGACACTTCTTCAAATTATGATGTTGATACACGTATGTGGATAAATATATTTTCTGCAAGTCTTCATGGCCGCCACATCCAACTCTAAGCATCTTCAGAAAGCACATTCGTACTTCTTGTGGCCAACTTGCCAACAACATTTCCAACAAGTCTGGAATGGTTTGAATCAAATTTGCTGGCAATTACTGGAAGGGTATTTTATTGGTAGTCTTCTCACGGCTGTGAAGCATTTTCTGTTTGTGGATATTGGAAGAAGGTTGCACAAAGAAGGCCTTTAGTTCATGAAGTTTGTCTTCTGTGCTTTTCTTGTGCTTTGTCATGTTTGTCTCTGTCCTGTATCACCAGAGAGAAATGAAAGTTTCTCTCCGGGTTCTTGCTGTGTTAGCTTCTAGCTGTGCTTTTTGCTTCCTGTAGTTGGAAGCCGTTGCTCAGCTCCCTTTCAGAGAGCTGAGAGAGGAAAGAAGCTACTGTGTGGCTGAAATACCCGGTTTAAATATTTTATACCAGGTGATGCAGTTACATCAGCCAGTTACCAGAGTGACTTAAACTCTGTTCACTGCAATGAACATTTACTCCAGTACCACCATTTGAAAGACCAGTTTTAGCTGGCTGATTATCAAGGCACTGTTGAGAGAAAGTTAACAGATCTTCTGAGGAAATTCCAGTTTTGTGGAACACTAAATTTGATGACTTGTGCAAAAAAAATGCAAACTGTTTCTAGGTCTGATAAGTTTCATTTCTTGTGTATGTGAATTCATTCTTGTGAGACCTGTATCCAGTCTCTTATTTCATAATACTGTCCTCAGAATATATTTCTGATAGTCTTTTGGCTAGTGTAATGCCTGCTTTACTGAGAGATTAAGTGATTTGTTCAAGAAAATACAAGGCATCTGTGACAGAACTGTAGATGGAACCAAAATCCATCAAGCCTTAGCCTGTGTGTTGCCAATAAGAGAATAATAATTGTTATTCAGCTAAATTTGAAATTAGTTTTGCATGTGGGGTGTCTTACTTCAAGAACATTGAAGTTGAGGAGGAATCCTTGATGCAGTAATCAAACACAAGGTTGAGGTCCTAAATTCCTGAGCACAGATGGATACTTTTTTGGGGATGCTATGACTTCAGAATTTAAGCAACAACACTGCCAGTTCTGTAGTGTATATATTTACTTTGATCTCAGGAACTAAGGAACTTGGCTTTCAAAATGGAGCACAATGGGAACTTCGGAAAAAATAAAGCATGTTCTTCTGTCAGTCTTCCTCTATTACTGGAATAGGCTGATATCTTCATTTTGGCTAAGAGTCCTGATTTTCATGAGAGGTAGTGTGACAGTTGAGCCGCCTCTGGGTAGGTGAAGAAGTTTTGTCATTCTTTTTTGTGCTGACTGATGTTCTTTTGCTGCTCTGCACAGACCTGTGTGATTCTTCTGCGCTGGAGCAGGGAGGTGGGAATGTGAGTTGTCTGGCAAAGTATGGGGTATCTTGCAGACTTAGTAAAGGTAGTCAGTAGCACAAAATAATTACTGAGATCAGAGATAACTGAATGAAATCATGCCCCCTCTGTCTGCTTCACTGTTCGGCTGGTAACTAATGTCCCATCCAGATGCACCTTTTGTTCTCCTTACACCTACCTGATCTCTCAAGTCTATCCTGTTGATTTACAAAATAATAAATATTCAAGATGCAATGAAGTGTTAGACTACCCCAGGTTTTCTCTCATTGAGGTTCCACCTCATCAAATTGGGAATCTGAAGCTCCCCCCCCAAACCTGTCAGTTGCCTTGTACATTTTCTACACAGCTGTCATCCCTGAATTTTTAATATTTCTAGTTTCAGGTTTCAGTTATTCTAGCTCTTTACAATAAAAATAAAAATAATAATAATGATGGGTTTTAAAAAATACCTAAGGGAAGCTTCCTGCAAAAATCAGGTGAGCAGCTAAACAAAGATGGTCCAGTATAATCCAAAAGCCCAAATTAGCAGGTTGATTACCTCTGTGGGGTATCAGTGATAGTCAATAAAGATATTAGAATCTGTCGGTGTATTTGCCATTTATCTAGCCCTAACTGAGAAATGCTATAACTTGCCCTTTCTTCTTGCTTCTGTTTTTGCTCTTAAATGTTCTACTTTAATGTGAATGCTGCTCCTCAGTGAGAGTGCAGGGATCTTTCTGCATCACACCCGGAGCACAGTGAGAAGGTCTAGAGGCTCATGTACTGTGCCAGACAGCAGGCATTTGGTCAGGTCTCCTGTCCGTGCTCGAAAGAAAGGAATTGGCACAGAGGAACAGCTCTGCCTAGATCTGCCTCTCTGGAGTTGCAGTGAACCCAGCACCCTAAAGCACTCTGGCTGTGTAGCACAGCTGAGTTGTGAAGGTTGTGGAGGGAGAGTTCTGTTTTACCATTTTTAGTTGCATTTGAACTTTGCCTTTCTGTGCTGGTGTCTCTTTTATTTTATATGTGTCACAGGACAACTGTTTGTAGCGTTTTGTCTTTTAATATGGCTAATAGAGCAATTTTAATGATTAATGATCCAATAAATCCTTGAAACAGTGCTATAAGTGAAACTGGGTAAATTTTAATAAAGGATGTACATTCACTGAAGCCAGTGAATATTTTTTATTTACTTGAAAGTCCTGGAATCAAGCTCATAACTTTCTGAGAAGGGATTCAAGTTAAGTTTTCAGTAACTCCTAGTGTATGAAAATGTTGCATAGTGCAGAAGGGAGGCGCAGGATTCCTTCCCCTCCTCCTGCTATGTCCTCTTCAGCTCAGACATTCCCTTTTACTTATGATAATTCCTTGTAAATCAGGGGCTAGTTTGTATTTTTTTGGTGGGCTGCTTATGTCCTTTTACTAGAATTAAGCCATTAATATACTGGATTCTATCCAGTGGCAGGCAGTAGTACCAATCAAAAATAAAAATTCAGTGTCACATGGTTGTTACTAGTAGGTACACATATATCTGTGTCTGTCCATAGGGTCTAAGTGAGTTTGATGTACTTAGTTGTTTTTTTTTTTTTGGTGGTATGCAGTGACTTGGATACGTATTTTAGCTGCATGTGTTTTAACAGATGCACACGTCACAGACAACCAATTCACTGAAGAGAAAATGAATACATTGGTGAAATTCATTCAGGAACTTGCCAAACTAGTTCAGTTAACTGCCCTATAAGGACCCAGAAGGCAGTGATGTGTGGTGGGAAGTCAAAACCTGGGTACTGATTCCTGGGGGCACTTAGAATTTTTTGAAAAACTATGGAGTGACAGAATCACAGATCACCTTTGCTGAGATGCCATTGAGAAAAATACATTGAGAAGCAATTACTAACCTGAACAGAAGAGTTAACTGTCTTACAGATACTGCGCTCATCCACAGGATGTCACCTGCTATGGAAATCTGAGCAAGTGTCAGAAAAACCTAACTCATGCTACACTGTAATCTCTGCCAAGGGAAGCAGTTTCCTCGTTTCCACATGGCTCAGCAGGATTATGTTACTATGAGCTCTTTCGGCAAAACAGCAATGAAAAAATCCTGAGAGTTTGCTGGTGATTGCTTCCCATATATATTGGCCATATGAGGTATATTGTTACTAAAGCAAGAATGGCTCAGGACTGTAGGCTGTGAGTCTGCAAAAACGAATGTGGAGCTGTTAGCGAACAATAAAGATGTTTCCGGTTTTATCCATCAAAAAATCACAAGTGACATTTACAAAGTGTTCCCCTGTAAGGAAAAACTGCATTTCCCTAAGCGAGATACGATTTAAAATAACCCTCCAGGGTTCTGCTGTTACAGAAATAGATCTGTCTCTGCAGGTAGCTAACAAATGGGTATCAAAAAGGTGACCAGTTGACAATATACTTAGAAAATTATACCAATAATTTGTATTTAGATTTTTTGGCTGGGAAGAGTATTATTTTACAATCCTGTAGAGATTCTTCTCCTTTTATCCATTCAGTCATGTTTTATTACATAGAACTGAGAATTGAAGCAGTAAATGTAGGTCATCTGAACCTTGTGAGAAATGTGCCTTGGGTATCTGCAGCTATGAACACTGTCTGTCCCATACAGTCACTGGTTGATTATCACTGTGTTTTTAAACTATAACATAGGTGAACTGGAAGTTACTTCTGAAGTTAACATTGTACCTGTGTCCACTGCATTTACTATTGTCAGGTGCTAAGTAGTAAAATTTATTTTAAACTTCTTGAATGTACAGAATGGTGCTGTACTAAGAATGTACTTACATCTCATGTTCACAAGCACAATAAGGGTTATGGGTAGCTTGTAGGCTCTGTAGTGTTATAAGAGAAAGGTTCAAGTAAAAGAAGTTGAAGTAAAATGGCACGCTATATGGAGGTGCAGTGTCTAGATGAAGAAGTTTTTTGTTTCCCTCTCGTACCTGAGTTACAGCTTGGTGTTTCAGCTGAGATGACTCGTTGACAATTTCACTTTCCAAAAATTGTGTTGCAGCTGAATAATGTTGTTCAAGTCTGAATTAAGGCTGCAATGCAGAATTTTGGTTGATATAATTTAGTAAACTTTTCTTGTTATTGTGTTATCCATATTTATTACTTGATTTTATAGGTGTACTTACTTTTCATGTTGATTACTGTTTGCTACTGAAAGACTCCCTCTCTAAAGATGTAACCCTCCCCATATTTTTGTGTATTTAGTACAGGATCATGTTTAAAGGCTTGCGTTTCTTTAAATGGACTTACTTTTCACTAGAAGGTATTAGGTTCCTTTTTTCCTTACTCTTATGTAATCGAAATTCTGTGATGCTACACGTTCGAATTTTTGCAGTAATTGATTTTTCTTTTTTTTTCCCCATCAAGTTTTATTGATATTTAACATCTAGAGTCATCATATAGCAATTAATTATGTAGTTTGAGGTCTTGTTTGATAAAACCGGGGAGATTGAGGTAGTGATAAAAGGCATCCTTTAAATCTGTTGAGCAAATAGAAGAGAAATTGGAAGTTAGGACATTGCTCAGCTGATTGGTTTTCTAGGTACATTAAGAATTTAATGGATTTCCCAAAACATCTGACACAAATCGTGAAATATTTTGATCTTTTACGCACCGGACCCCCAAACTATTGAACAGTTGATTCAAATCCAACCAAGTTTATTTATTTTTTTGTTCTTCTTGAATGATAAATGCCCCTATACCTGTCAAGTAAAGTGAGAAACTTCGTATGTTCCAGAGACTGCTGAAAATGTGACTTGTGATTTAGAATCCATTACTCTTTCCTATCCTTTTTTTTTTTGTGTGTGAAATATAAAATACATTCAAATGATCCTAAGGTTTGCAAGAAGTGTGTAGAACTCACAGTGCAGGAAGTGGCTATTTTTATTCATGGAGTGATTGTGGGACTGTATCCTGGTGGCGTCATGAATTTGCCTCTCAACTGACATATGGTGAGTTAATAAATAGGTTGTTGGTTGAAGCGTCTGTGTCAGTAAAGTAAAATTTTGTTAGAGTGGAGTATTTTTTTCCTTCGTTTTTTTGTCACTATATTGACAAGTTGTTTGGTGGTTTTTTTGGTTTTTTTTTGTCCTGACCTTTATCCAAACATTAAATGTGGGTAGTCAGTTAGAAGGGAATCTAGGCACTCTGCTTCTACCTCTTTCATTTGGGAATCAGGATACACTCTTTGCTGCAGCCCGTGTGTGTCTGAGCTATCTGCCTCTCTGAGTATATAGATAGACTTTGTGTTGCCATAGTTCCTGCTTTTGAAATAGGTAGGCTGGAAGATGTATCTAGGGAAGAGTAAAAATGGAAACATTTTTTATGCCCACCAATACAGCTTGATGGGTGGTTGTTTCTTGGTTTTGGGTTTGTGAGTTTTTTTTGTTTGGTTGGTTTGTCTTTTGTGTGGTTTGGTGTTTTTTTTCTTTTTTTTTTGTTCTGTTTTGTTTTGTTTTGTGGTTTTGGAGGGTTTCGTTTGGTTGGGGGCTGGTGTTTTTGCTCTCCTCCCCACTCTCCTTCTCTCAATGCCTGTAAGAGAAGAGGGTGATTTTCTTCAGGTTCTGGGTCTAAGCTTTTATTTTACTTGAAAGGTCCAAGCAAAGAAAGGTTGCAAGTTAAAGGGAAAAGGATTCAGAGCAATGCCTTGAGAATTTTTTTAATTCTAGAGTACTTTGAAGAATAATGCTGAACTCTCTAATTTTTAAGGCTAATTTAAGTATTAAATGTAATTTGAACAGCTTTAAATAATACATATTATATTTAGACCTGCACATTTTCAATGTAGACCACAGTATGGTTCTTGTACCTGATTGTAGGACCTTATTTTTTAAAGGCTCTGAGTGAAGGTGACTCTGTGACAGAATATGAGCTCTGCAGTCATTGAGAGTTATGTCTGGCCAGTGCCAGGCATCTCCTGACATACATAATACAAGTTTAAATATTCATATTGAATGGTTTAGTATCTTCATAATATACTTGGTAACATGCTACAGTCAGGGGATTGTATTACTGAACAAAATATACATGGTGATTTCAAAATGCTCCACATTTCAAATCTCTTTCTCTGTTTCTGGATGTTCTGTATATTCACGCTGAGCACAGTTACTTCAGTTTTCTCATTTTGCTTATGGAGAAGCACACTTAAATGGGGTTTTTTTCCAAACTGTAGTTTTAAAGGGACAGGGGAGGATCTAATTAGGTTAAGATTCATGTAGCCAGGCCAGTGAGGTGTGGTTTTGGTTAACTAAGTTAATTGTCTACTGAATTAAATTACATGTAATTTGGCTGCATCAGAAATTTTGTTTAGTGAGATTTTCAGGAATAATTCCGTGATAGAATCTGAATACAGATAGCCTTTGAGATGAGGAGCAATTAATTTCCTTTGCACCTTGTAAATACTGTGGAATAATTATTATAGATTGGATTTGCATATCTGTGTTTTTTTAGATCTTCTTTACAAATTGTCCAGGAAAGTAACACTAGCAACTGATTTTGAATTCAAATTTTCCATACAGTTAAGGATGTTGGATGAAATATACTGGTTTAATAGTGCTTAGTTTTAGTCTTTCATGTCATAGAAGCTCCATAGATTAATAGCATGAAATTCCTTTATTAAGAAGAATAATTGCTCACATTTCTTCTACTCACCGAAGGGTTCCTTTTTCAAATTTACTGTAAGAATATTGCTGCTTTATTCTTCTTGAATCAACTACTATGTGTAAAAGCACAATAGCATCAGTGTTTATTTTTTTGTAAGATAGGTCTGATACATAATAAAATTAAAATTAAGTTCTTGTTTTTTCATAGATTATGTATTAAAATGCTGAATATAATGAATATAAAGAACAGATAAAATTTTACTGAATAGGATAAACTGATTATTATATTTCAAAGGAAAGTTATCTGATATTGCAGAGCAAAACAACTATTTCACTGAAGTTACTTTAGCAAATAATTGTTAAAGCTTGTCTTTTCTTCGGTTGCTTTTTGTGAATGAAAAAACTCAATGGGAATGTCATCAAGCAGACTGAGACTTGGTGTCCTGAGTTCTGTTCAGTTTTTGTCTGATTTGACTTGTCATTCTGAGCAAAATATTTAACTCACCACTTGTTTAGCAGTCCTTGAAGAGGAGAATAAAACTGAGGTGTTTAGTTTGTCTGTACATACATAAGGTATTAGCTGCTAACCCTTTAGAAAATATGTGCTAAGGAATGCATGGGATTTTCATTCTAATACAATTTCTAAAATAACTCCCAGCCAGAAGTAGGTTGGAAAGAGCAATTTGTTATTTGAAGGCAATTTGGTAGCAATTTTCTAGGAAATATAATACTCCAGTAATGTAATCCAGTATGAAAGTAGGAACCTTTCTGCTTTGTCGACAATTTAATGATGAAATTATGTGGATATTTAAAATGAGCAGAGGACGTGGGTTTGGAAACTAGTTCAGCATTGGTAGCACTTGTTCCTCAGTTTGTTCTTGTGGAGCACCAGGTTATTCTTAGAGGAGAGCAGAGAGGAAAAACAGTCACAGATTAAGCTTCTATAACTACTCATGAAGCAAATTAATAATGGGATTTCCTAATTATTGGAATTAGGGTTCTTTGTCTGCTATTGATGCCTTGAATATTACATAAAGCTGATTTAAATAATTGAATACTTCTTAAGCTTAGAGCATGCTGGGAAATGAAAATGAAGTTACATACCTTCTTGTTTTGTTTATGGCTTTTCAAACAGTATCAACCCTGAAGGTAAGCGGTTTACATATATGATATTTTAAGAAACATTTTAAA
This sequence comes from Ptilonorhynchus violaceus, assembly GCA_013397565.1. Classification (NCBI taxonomy): domain Eukaryota; kingdom Metazoa; phylum Chordata; class Aves; order Passeriformes; family Ptilonorhynchidae; genus Ptilonorhynchus; species Ptilonorhynchus violaceus. The sequence continues at coordinate 1,480,759 of VZRJ01003971.1, read as the reverse complement.
ATATTTTTCCAGTTCTGTGATACCTTTTTCATAGATGCTGGTGGTGTGAGACTTGATAATTATGAGTAATACAATTATTCATTATAATTGATACATTAGGGAGAGAAATGCTCTCTTCTTTCTACAGAAAATAAACTATTCCCACTGAAACACTGGCCTCACTTATGGTTGTCTCTGTGCCTCTTGGGAATCCTGAGCATGGTTCTTGAATAAGATACAATTTTTGGTTTTATGCTATATTCATCATAACCGTAAACTTTTATTTCTGTGAACATCAGAATACAGTGGATTGAGTTTAGAGATGGTGAAATATTGTGTAGCTTCTTACCTGTTTCTTTCAAACTCTGGTACACTATACAATACAGTATAATACAAGGAAGATAAGTGTGCTTTAAAAAGGGATGTTAAGTCTGATGTTCGATTCTGCTCAATGCTGTAGCCTAATTCTGTTCCCACTACTTTGCTTCTTCCAGGCCACGAGAGACTGTTCCTACGATGGCAGAGATTTGTGTGAAAGATTTTGTTGACCACTTCACAACTCTTAAATGCTAAAAGCAGAAGGCACTAGCTGGTAGCTCAGTGTGGAGCAAAAATTTTATTTTAAACTTCAAAAACAATTATGTCAAAGAAAAGTCGTGCCAAGGGAGAGAAGTCCGACATGGAGACTGAAACCCTGCAAGCTGCTAATGAGGAGCTACGAACTAAACTAACCAACATCCAGATAGAATTTCAGCAAGAAAAAAGCAAGGTATTTGTCTGTCTGTATTTTGTGATCATTCTTTTTAATAGAAGCACTGTTAGAAACCAGCAGATTTTGATACTAAAATGTGTTAGTCTTAAAAAGAAAAACATGACAGAGAAGTGAAATCAGCAGAACCACTGATAAACTAAAATTGGTGCCAACTCTTTTAAATAGTGTGCAAAAGGAAGTAAGTATCCCCAAACATTCAGTCACTGATATTTGCAGTCACAGCAATACAAATGGCCTTAGCTTACAGTGGTTTAAGGACAAGGGAGTTTTGTGTTTGATCTTAGCACTGAAAACTGTATCTTATAAAAAGAATTGTCTTCAAAATCAAACATCAGCACCTTATGCAGATCATGTCACTTTAAATGCCTGTGCAGAATATCGGTTAATTGTGTAAGAGTCCTGATTTGATTTGCTGAGGTTATACGTAGCATTGTTTTGAGCTATTCAATGATGCATCTGATTGCTAATGAAACAGATCCATCAATATTTGTCTATCTAGCATATGTTCGGCAGGTATTTGGGTAATCAAGGGGACACCTAGGAGAGACCATTAATTCATGAAGTACCTACATATTTACAAAGATTAGCATTTACTTTTATATATTGCCATAGGTGGTTTAAAATATCGACAAGACAGTAAGGCTATTTGTATTCTATTAACTTATTAAAATCAAGTAGTGCATTTCACATTGCACAAGACATTTCTGGAGATTAATCCATGTGCAGGTGGATTTATCTGTGTTTGACTGGTGATGCCGTAGTTGCAAGAGTCTCAAAAACTTACTGAGTGGAGCAAGTATGCACTGAAAACATGTTCGCTTTATATAACATAGCTTTGTTCTAGCCTTGTTTCTTTATATCAGTGTAAAATGTGGAACACCTGAATAACAATATTTCTGTACATTCTGGTTTCTTTAACAGCCCTGTGTGATACTCAGTGTTGAAAGGCCTTATTTTTCATATTTTAATTTACAAAGTAAACAAAAAAAACCACCTACAAATGTAATATTCAGAATTTATTTCTTACAGAGGAAAAAGAAACCATAAAGCCTTAATTCTTGTTTGACTGATGCAGTAGGTTCAGTATGTATCAGCCAACTAAATTTGTGTTACCTTGGAAATTTTCCTTTTTCACAGACTAAAGCAAAAAGTCCTATCTGTTATGGTTCAGGGGTATTAACGAGTGAACAGAAAAGTCAGGGCTTTTGCTATTGGCTTCCTCATCCAGCTTCTCTTGCTGTTGTTTGATATAATGAAAATAAATTTTAAAACAAGTGGCACAAGTAGTACCTGTGCTTCTTAAAACCACACACCATGAAGTTTAGTAGTGGCTAATATCCTCTATAATTTGCTGGCCAATAAATTGCATTATTTCACTGTTATTTTTAGTGTCTCAGTGTTTCTGTTTGGAGACTTAAGAATTGATGGTAGATTAAATTTACACTGGTAAAAATTTCTTTTTAGGTATTTTATTTCCTATTTTGTTCTGTTTAACTTTTTATGTAGAAATATGGATGTGAATTTTACTATGATTTTTTAAATTGCATTAAAAAGAGCACAAAATTATAAAGTTATCTTATACCTTGGACAGAAGAATAAATTAAAGTCCTTAAATTACTCTGATTAAAAAAAAATTTAAGAAAATTACATGAACACTAGAAAGAGTATAGTCCTGTTACACTTCCAGGCTTGATGCTTTACCTGTAATAGCATCAAGTTTAACTCTTGATTCAACTAACAATGAGGTGTAACTACAAGACCATGACAGCTGCAGGAACATTTTCAATAACTAGTGTGCTTATATTATTCAGTCTAGGAGGATTTACTTCAGTTTAGTTACTTGGTCATCTTTCTGCAGCTTGAAAATTTAATATTTTCTGGTGTATTGAGGTTGTTATTGGAGACAGATCTGTGTATTGTGCACTTCTGTTCTCTCACAGAGAAACAGGTGAGCTCACATACGTAATTTGTGGGTGAACATGAAAGAGGAAATTACAGCCAGAATGCTGTAAAATCCTACTAAGTGTGCATTGCAGTCTGTAGTAAATTCTGCAGTATGTTGGAGTGCATTTCTATGAGGATGCATATGGGGGGAAGAGATCTTCAACCTCTTTCCCTCGTCTCTGCTGTCGTGTCTGCTCTAAATCATTTAACTACAACTGAACCGTGTAGTTTATTTCCCAGCCTACTCTCAGTCTGTGCAGCAATTATAGAGGATGCCTTGACTAACAAGAAGAGTAAATCAAAGCCATAGAGATTTTTCCTGTTTAGACTGTAGTTCAATAATTGTAACAAAACCAACAGAAATTATTTCTTGGTATCAGAAAAGTAAAAACACTGTACCTAGAGAACTGTAAATAAATTCGATAGCTTTACTGACATAGAGGTAAGAGAGAAGTATTGAAGCTGCTAAATAGACAGCTTTGTGGCCTGTGGGACATAAACTGTATTAGGAAAGGTAACAAGCTCTTGTGGAGTAAATTAATTCAATTTAATTTTCCTAAACTATTTTTTTCCCTCACGTATATGCTTGTATTAATGATTTATCTGAGAAGGAACCTTCTAATTGATGAGAGACATCACAAATGGAAATCAGCCTCAACATACTTTTGCCCGCAAAATACTGCTTTCTCTGAAATAAAATTTTACCCAAGAGATATTCAAAACTTTGTACATATTTTCCCAGTTCATTTTGTTTCATTGGTTGTTGATCCGTGTAAAGAAGTTTCTTCTGTAAAGTTGTTCTCCTGCATGCTAATGCAATACCTGATCAAAAATTGATATGTTTGCAGGTCTTTGGATGTGCATCATTGTGGATCTTGCTGGTGGGTGTTTTGGCCATCAGACATGAGTAGCTGGGTTTGTTTATGTTGCCTAAGGGGTGAAGCAAAAGTTGTGGTCCTGCCTTAGTTCCCATGTCCTCTCTTGTTTTGGGAACACCTGTCTGATAGCTTTGGGCAGCGTGTTGATAAGGTAGCATGTCCTGGACTGTAAGTTTGCTGCCCTCTATGGAGAGCCTGGAGAAGGAAAAGCATGAACTGAGCAGGGGCTCACGTACTACCCTCGATCTGCTAGTGAAAGAGCATGGTTGGAAGATACTCAAAATTTGGGTGTTGGGTAACAAAAGGAGTTGACCAAAGCACAAAAATTATGCTAATTTTAGCATGCGTGGAGGCAAGACTCACTCAAGGAGTGAACCTTAAAGTCCGGTGCAATGAGCACAGTGAGCTGCAGTGAATGAGCATGGTCTTGGCAGTCAGCTCAGTGGTTTTGTAAACACTTGTGCTGAGCCCCATGAATATTTAGGAACAAGTATGACAAAGTACCTATTCCTACTGAGATAGTTAGGAAAAATTGGAAGGTAGTCTTCAGATATTTTGAGTAATACTTCGTTTTTGATAGCAAGGTGTTACAGTGTTGGCTGTCACTCCCATCTTCACCAAGTTCAGTTATTGCTTTTAAATATCCATATCCTACTTGAGACGGTACATTTATAGACTTGAGATCACAACATCTAGGAGTTAAGATAAATGAGATGTTTCATCTCAGTTGCCACTGTATCACCTCACTGCTGGGAAGGAGGGTGATAGAGTGCTTGGTGAAACTTCCTGTGTTTTAGTTTATGGCCATCGCTCCTCATTCTGTCATTAGGCACCACCAAAAAGAGCCTGGCACCATCCTCTTCACACCTGTCTTTGAGACATTTGTATGTCTTGACAAGGTCTCCTCTCAGTCTTCTCTTCTCTAGACTAAACAGCTCCTACAGTCTCTCCTCATAAGAGAGCTGCTCCAGACCCTTCCTCATCTTTGTGGCCCTCCACTGAACCCTCTCCACTAGCTCCGTGTCTGTTTTGGACTGTGGAGGCCAGAATTGAACACAATACTCTAGATGCACCTTACTAGGGCCAACTAGAGGGGAGGATCACTTTCCTTGACCGGCTGGCCATACTCTTCCTGATGCACCCCAGGATACCATTGGCTCTCCTGGCCACAAGGTCATGTTGCCAGCTCATGGACAGCTTGTCATCCATCAGGACTCCCAGATCCTTCCCAGCAGAGCTGCTGTTTAGCAGGGCAGCCCCCAACCTGTACTGGTGCCTGGGTTATTCCTCCCCAGGTGCAGGACCCTACACCTGCCTTTGTTGAACCTCATTAGGTTTCTTTCCTAATGAAAGGCCAGGTCTCCAGCCCACCAAGGTCCCATGGAATTGCAGCACACCCTTCAGGTGGATCAGCCACTCCTCCCGGTTTTGTATCACCAGCAAACCTGGTGAGGGTTTACTCTATCCCTTCTCCCAAGTCATTGATAAACAAATTGAATAAGACTGGACCCAGTATTGATCCCTGGGGAACACCACTGACTACAGGCCTCCAGATGGATTCTACTCTGCTGATCATGATGCTCTGAGATCTGCCGTTCAGCCAGTTCTTGATCCACCTCACTGTCCATTCATCTAACACATTTCTGAGCTTACCTACAAGGATGTTACAGAAGAAGGTGTCAAAAGCCTTGCTAAAGTCAAGGTAGACAACATTCACTGCTCCCCCCTCATTGACATCCAGCCATGCCATTGTAGAAGACTATCAGATTGGTCTAGCATGATTTCCCCTGGGTGAATCCTTGCTGACTGTTCCTGATAACCTTCTTTTCTTTTACAAGAAAAGTGCAAGTTTGTAGTTCCTGGCAAAAAGCAGTGTGGAGAGTATCCCTCCTGTGATTGACTGTTGTGCCACAAATTAAAAACCTCTGCAGTTAAATCCAAGAAAAAAAAAATGACGTAATCCTGAGTAAGTTCTTATCATAACATTTTTATTGGGGCATTGATTCAGAAGCACTTGGAAACACATATGATTTAATAGGTTACTGCCTTTTAGAAATGCATAGTTTTAAAATTATTGATTCCAGTCATAACGTAGAACTATTATTTTTCTGTGTCAAGGGTGCAAAGCACCTTGTCATAGAAAACAATGTCAGATGCAAATATCCAAGGAAGATATAAACATATTGTTTTAAAGAAAATCGTGCTTTCAGGCACTTTTTAGATGTAAGAAAGGGAAGAATCAATGATGCTTAGCATTATTTTTTGAAGAAGCTAACTTCTGGTATGACAACAGCATTGTATCAGTGTGCACCAATTATTAAAGTTTTAATTTAGAAAGGTAGAAAACAACTGGCTTATTGGTGCCCTGATATCCTGCCTGACTTTGTTTCCCTACTGGCTTCATTTCTTGGATAAAATAGTTTTCTTCATATTAAAAAAAAGAAAGAATGCCAGAAAGTAAAAACAGAGAAATTACTTTAAAATTTAAGTTCATTTTGAAAGTGAGACTCAGGCATATGTGAAAATGCCACACTACAGTTTTCATTCAGTCAATTGCTCTAGAAGCCAGACATGTACAGAACTGCACAGTGTGCAGGAGAGAGGGACTGAGGGGTGCGGGAAGGAGACTGAGGGGTGCAGGAAGGAGAGCTTATGGCTTTCAGGGAAGATCTAACAGACAGATCTAACTTTCCATCTTCTCTGATAGAAAGCAGTAACTAGGAAAGACTTGTTAAAGACCTTGAAAAGTAAGATGCATCTTTTTTTCTGGGTCGTGAGGTGTGGTAAGCATTTAAGATGCTGTGTAAAAATCCAAGGTTTGTCAAAGGATTCTAATTCTTCTTGTTTCAATTGCTCTTGCTAAAGCTTTTAGGTAGAAGTAGTAGTAATATGTGATAGTACTCAGTTACTCTTTGTGGTTTAATACGTGTTCTCACAGACAACAAAAATGCATTTAGGTGTTGCCTTCCCTTAATTCAGTGAAAGATGAAAAATTTGAGCAAGTATGCCAATTTGTGTAACTCTGCTCCTCCAAAATGTCAAAATCCATTTCTCATTTATTAAAAATGCTTTTAGGAAGTTACAGTCATGAATGTGTTGTATTGAAAACTGCCTTTCAGTTGTGTGCTTTATGTACAATATGACTAATTTAAAATTACTGTCGTTCTGGAGGTGTATTATTTGTGTTTATATATGCCATTATACGGTTTATTTCCCCATGTTGTCATTAGTAGGTTTCATTGCTCAGTTTCGTTTCAATTTTCTTTGCTCATAAGTAAGGCAATAAGTAAATAATGAGTATTGTTTCATTTGCAGATTTATCTATAAATTCATCTATTTACTTGTGATAGTAAATAGGTGAGTAAGTGACTTAGCTTTGTTATGGCATCCTGGAATGGTTTAGCTTGGAAGGGACCTTTAAAGATCATCTATTCCAACCTCCCTGCCATGGACTCTGCTATGCAATTGGGTACCCTAATGCAAGCACTGAAAATCACTGCCGTCCACTGTAGGCTTGGAACTAAATGTTGTCCCACCAAAAGACATAACACATGGGTATATCCTGCAGATGATTTCCAATAGTCAGATTTACCATTTTGGGAAAAAAAACCCCAAACCTCCATCTCTCTTAGTAAAGACATGTTCTCAGAATCATATTGGAATAGTGTAACAATATCTGTGAAATCTGCTTCTGACAGTGTCTGATTCAGAGCTGTAACCTTTTCCACACCTGTAATTATAGTGCTCTGCCAGCTGGTGTTTAGTCTGCAGTGCATCTAGGTTACTTTCATTAAAATGTGGATACTTTCCTCCCTCTCCTGCTCCAGTCTCTTTCTTTTTTAAAGTCAAGGGTAAGTTTGAGTTGGTTAATTCTCAAAAGTTACTGCTCAAATAAGAGGATCATAACAACTTCTGCACAGGCGAAGTCTGCTGTCCCAGCTGTCTGAAGACTTCAGGTCATGTTGTGATGGGTTGATCCTGACTGGACGCCAGGGCCCCACCAAAGCCTCTCTGTCACTGCCCTCCTCAGCTGGGCGGGGGAGAGGAAATAGAATGAAGGTCTTGTGGGACAAGATAAGGGCAGGGAGAGATCTCTCACCAGTTAGCGTCACAGGCAAAACAGACTTGACTTGAAGTTTAATTTAATTTAATTTATTGCCAATTAATAACAGAGTAGGGTAGTGAGAGATAAAACTAAGTCTGAATCTCCTTCCCCTCACCCCTCCATTCTTCCTGGACTCAACTTTAGTCAGAAATTCTCTACCTCCTCCCCACCTGAAGTGCAGGGGGAACAGGAAATGGGAGCTGTGGTCAGTGCATCACACGTCTCTGCTGTTCCTTCCTCTGCAGGGGGAGGGCTTCCCCTGCTCCAGCATGGGGTCCCACCCATGGGAGAGAGTCCTCCATGAACTTCTACTATGTGAGTGACAGGATAACAGAACCTGCAGAGTTGGAAGGGACCCACAAGGGTCATTGGGTCCAATTCCTGGCCCTGCATAGCACCATCCAAAGAGTTACACCATGTGCCTGAAAGCAGTGTCCAAAAGCTGCTTAAACTCTGTCAGGCTTGGTGCTGTGACCACTGCCCTGAGGAGCCTGTTTCAGTGCCCAGCCACCCTCTGGGTGAAGAACCTTCTCCTGATATCCAACCTAAACCTCCCCGACACAGCTTCAGGCCATTCCCTCAGGTCCTATCACTGTCACCATAGAGAAGAGATCAGTGCCTGCCCCTTTGCTTCCACTCACGAGGAAGCTGTAAGTGCAGTGAGGTGTCCTCTCAGTCTCCTCTTCTCCAGGCTGAACAGACCAAGTGACCTCAGCCCCTCCTCACATGGCTTCCCCTCAAGGCCCTTCACCATCTTTGTCACCCTCTTTGGACACTCTGTAATATTTTAATATCTTTCTTATATTGTGTTACCCAAAACTGCCTCCAGGACTTGAGGTAAGGCTGCCCCAGTGCAGAGCAGAGGGGGACAATCCCCTCCCTTGCCTGGCTGGCGATGCTGTGCCTGATACACCCCAGGTTGGCTCTCCTGGCTGCCAGGGCACTGCTGACTCATGCTCAATTTCCCATCATCCAGGACCCCCAGGTCCCTTTCCACAGCACTGCTTTCCAGCATCTCATTCCCCAGTCTGTCCATACAGCCAGGGTTGCACCATCCCAGGTGGAGTATCTGGCACTTACACTTGTTAAACTTGGTATGGTTGGTGATTGCCCAGTCCTCTCATTAATCGAGGTCTCTCCATAGTCAACAGCTCCTCCCAGTTTTGTATTATCTGCATACTTGCTGAGAATCCTTTCCAGTCCTGCATCCTTCCCATGGGCCACAGTTCTTCTTGCACTGCTCCAGCATGATCACACCCCATGGGAGGGGTTTGACCCCACAGGGACACAAGTCCTGCCAGCAAACCTGCTCCAGCAGGGGCTCCTCTCTCCAGAGGGCCACAGGTCCTGTCAGGAGTCTCCTCCATCACAGGCTTCCCATGGGGTCACAGCCTCCTTTGGCACATCCACCTGCTCTGGTGTAGAGTCCTCCATGGGCTGCAGAGGCACAGCTCCCTCACCGTGGTCTGCACCACGGCCTGCAGGGACATCTCTGCTCTGGCACCTGAGGCACCTCCTGCCCCTCCTTCTGCACTGACCTTGGTATCTGCAGGGCTGTTCCTCTCAGATATTCTCTCTCCTCTCTCCATCTGCTGTTTTTTAGGGGTTTTTCGTCTCAACTGTGTTACTCCAGAGGTTATACCACCATGGCAGATTGGCTTGGCCTTGGCCAGAGGCAAGTCCGTCTTGGAGCCAGCTGTGTTGGCTCTGTTGGACAGGGGGGAAGTGTTTGGCAGCTCCTCACAGAAACCACCCATGTAGCCCTTCTGCTACAAAAACCTGGCCATGCAGACCCAATACATTAGTTCAGGCTCAGAAATCCTTCTGTGAGTGTGGTGGATTTGAAGAGTAACATGTTGGACTCATGCTCACTCTTAAACTAAGTAGTAATCTTGGATTCGTTTGATCTGTTTTATCTGAGATTTTTGAGTTAAAGTGTCCCATTTTTCCTAAAGCAAACACACAAAAGTACCTGTTTAGATCCAATCTACTCTCAATAAACAAAATAATACAGGGCCTTTCCTGTTTAATTAACCCTTTACTTTTGTTTTAACTGTATAATCCATAGCCATGCAAAATATTGTTTTAATTAAGCCTTCACGATAAATTATAATCTGAATATTAATATATGAATATTAATTCCCTATCCTTTCTGTGCTATCTGACCAAGTTGCAATTCTGGCTTAATTTAGTGTAAATTAAATGCATCATATGACTACAGATCACAGCTTTGTGTAGCATAGATACAAGCAGATTGACAGTGATTAACATCCTGCTGCTTGGTAGCCTCCTTTTACCATGAGGCACTGTTTGGTATGTATGTTTGTATTGTCAGTCAAGGTTAAAACACAAGTTTTTGAAACCTCTGCATCCGATTTTACTTGAGATGAGAAGTACAGGTATAGAGCCTACATTTTGGCAGTCACTGTAAAGGGGATTGTAGAAAGATGTTACTGAAACTATGAATGACGAAATACATTATAGCCTTTCTGGTATACTGCTATAGACAAGTGAGCCTTTCTCTTTTTTTCTCCCGTTATTCTAAATTAACATCTAATCCCACATGGAAAAAGCATTGCTTTCCATGCAGCCTGCTGAGTGTCATTTTATAATGAGGTTTCATCACAGTGGATGTTACTATAATAGGCTATAAGATTTTTCCCCTACTCCCTCCCCAACTCTTAGAGTCACTGGCCTATATTTTCTGAAATGTCTGGGGAAATGAATAATCTCAGTTTTGGGGTGAGGTCTGAGGTCCATTGTGCAGACTTGATTTTTTAAAAGGCCAATACTTTTGACTTATTTAGTAAGGACTTTCCCATTAAAATAGCTAAGAAATTAAGAAATCCAAAATAAAAGTATTACCAGCATAAACACAGAGTCTTTTCTCTGTTTGATTAATTTTCCATCTGCTTTTAGAGCGCAGTAGAGGGGTTATGGGTGCGAGTAGCCAGGGGTAGTTGGTGCAGGAAATAAGGAAATAACTCGATTGTATTTTGTTCAGTTTTATTTTATTCTCTAGAACTGTGAGAACTCATTGCCAGTTGCACATCCCTATAGCAGATTCCTTAGCATGCACATGGCCTTTTTCCAGCCATGGTTCTCTAGTTGTTTACTGGAGAGAGAGGTGTGCAGTCTTTTTTTTTTTTCGAATATTCAGGATAGGTTTTTAATAACATTTTAGAAGCAGCTTCCTTGGTGACTTTTAAAAGTGGAGTGCTGCTTGTTAATCAGTATTTTATGTTTTGTTCCAGGTGGGTAAACTGAGAGAAAAAATCCAAGAGGTTAAGCAAGAACGGGAGCAGGAGCAGCATAAGCACACTGCCTATGTTTCTGAACTGAAAGCCAAGCTCCATGAGGAGAAAATGAAGGAACTTCAGAGTGTCAGAGAGCTACTGATCCGGCAGCATGAGCAGGAGGTGGCAAGAATGGTGAAAATCAAAGATGGTGAAATTCAGCGTTTGCAGTCAACAGTCAATGTCCTGCGGGATGGGGCGGCTGACAAAGTGAAGACGGCACTGCTGAGTGAAGCAAAGGAGGAGGCTCGCAAGGCATTCGACGGGGAACGAATGAAGCTGCAACAAGAGATCTTGGAGCTGAAATCTGGCAAAAAGCAGCTTGAAGAAGCTCTGAACAACATTATGCAGGCAGATAAAATGAAGGCTGCGGACCTGCGCACGGCTTATCAGTCCCACCAGGATGAGATAAATAGAATAAAGCGGGAATGTGAGAGGGAGATCCGCAGGCTGGTGAGTTCATGAAGTTCATTAAGTAATGCTGCTTATTTCAGTTTATAACAGGTATTGGTATATTGGTGTATGTGCCCATAAATACCAAAGCAGCCTTTGGCAATGACATCTATCATCAGTGCTGATTGCTACCATGGGCCACTCCTTCCACTACTTTCTCCTCCTTACAGCAAAGATGAACCTTGGCTCCATAGCTTATCCAATCTGGTCCAAAGCTTTATGTCCCACCAAATAGAATACAAGTCAACCAAGACTTTCCAGGATGAATTTTCTCAACAGATCAAAGAAATAGACTTCCCCTTTCCTAGTTGCATAACTCTACTCCTGGTGACCAGAACAAGTCAGGGATTGTTCATTTGACAATGCAAGAATGCCTTTGTGAGGTGGCAAAATTAAATTCTTGTGGAGTTTTTATATTTAAATTGGAGGAACCAGTTGTACTGAAACAAGACAGTCTCTTTTCTTCTTCTGCATCTTTATCCAGGTCGTTCAATTTTAAGCCCTGTTGCCCTTTCAAAATTTCTGTGTTTTTTCTATAGCAGCAGAAAAGTTAGGGTCTAGGACAGCAGGCTTTTTTCACGCTTCGTAAACCCTAGGACTTCAGCACAGATGGCAGATTATGCTGTTTGTATAAAAGAGAAAACCAGGCGATATTTCCTGACAGTGGATGCCCCAAACTATTCATCTTTGTAAAACGTAAAGGATCTAAGATGGGCTGTACACAGTAATACATTTAGAGGGGTCTTCATCAAGTGACACTTCTGTTTGGTAACATGATATTTTCTGTATATATGTATATATTTAATTGTTAATCTGCACAAACTAACAATACAATAGCTATGCAAATAAAATCTGAAATTACAATAAGCATAATATTTATCTTATGTCAAGAAGTAGGGCTTGAATAGAATGAAACATCAGATTCCTTATGAAAATATCTTGTCAGTTTGCATTTGCACAGATATGACCTCTTATTTCTTGTATTCCTTAGGAAAAATTATGGTTAGGGCAAGCTACAAACTGTAATATCTGTTTAATGCTGGTGATTTTCTGTCTGAGACAATGAAAGCTTTTAATGCAGTTAATATTTATGCTCTAAATTAATTGGATGTTGATTGAGTCTCAGGGGTATCATTTTGTTCATTAATTAAAGACCACTCCAAAGACTGACAATATGCAGTTTCTTGCAAACAGTTTCTTTCATATTTTGTTCTGTATTATAAATGTAGAATTCTAAAAACGTGTCTATGACTACAAGCAATTATAGAAGGTGTTAAAGAGGAGAGAAGGTTGATACATTCTGGCATGTGTTTTTCTGGAGGACATTTTCTAAATGAATTTATCCTCCTTCAAGAAGGGTTTCAAAGGAAACACTTAACTCTTCACTTCCAAGAGTAGAGGTTTTCAGCCTACTGTGGTGCAAAGGTGATGAAGAAGGGCACTCTGTTTTCTGTCTGGCACAAAAAAAAAATCCTGTCAAGTAATTCAAAATTTTAATTGCAGTCTAGCTGGACCTCTGTTACTCAGTACATTTAGAAAGGTTAATTTATTGCGAGAGTGTGTAGGTAACTCTTGTTTCCTATTCCCAGCACCAGAGGAAGCCTGCTACTGGTCTCACAGGCTTTCACAGAAGTGTTCACATCTTCCTCTGAGAGGCTGGTGCTGCCTTCTAGTGCCTCCATTCCTTTTATATAATGAATTTCAATTTTTTCATTAAATTGTATGGTTTGTGGGTTTTTCTGAGACAAGTGTTTCTTCTAGGAATTCTTAGGAATTTAGGAAGTTGTTATTGCACAAGGCATTCTTTAAATCTGGAGCAAGGTAAAAATACTGCAGGATTCCTAGATGCTACTCTTTTCCTTTGAGAGAAGTGGGATTATAGAATCTGATTTTTGGGATATTTCTCTCTCTCCTCTCCCCTCCATTTAATTAGTTCAAGGGATGCTTGCCTTCAATTTCAGATTAACCCTATTGGCTCTGGATTTGGGGTTCTCTGTTTGTTCCTACCCTGGTGGGATGAAATGATAAGGATGTGAAAGGAAGTGTTATTAATATTAGCACAGTGCTGTAACTGAGCTTCAATTAATGTGCTCTTTTGTATGTATGTAGTGTTTTATGGCACTATTAGAAAACCAGCATCTTTGGGATTACCGGCCTAAATGGGCTGGCCATACTATCATTCAAATTCAGATAGAGTAATTCAGGATGCAGTCTGATTGTCTAGTCAGACTTGGCTGATTTATTTTGCATTTCAGATCACAGATTACTTTTGCAAATGTATTTCTTACAGATATTGCAGCTAGGAAAAAAAATCTGTGTTTTTGCCATTAACTGTAATATCCATTACTAATCTGAGTAAAATCTTACAATTCTTGGCTGTTACGAAAAAATGAGAAAGAAAAATAGCAAAATCCATTGTCTGTGCATATATGGATACAATTATATTGACTGTATAAACAGCCGTGCTTGCATTGTACAAATGTCAGTATTTTAGAAATGTCATTAATCAATTTAGGGATTGTCTTCATAGTTTTGAATTGAGCCATGAAAAATATCCAACAAATCTCAATAGAAACAAGACTGAATGGGGAAGTCCTAGTGCCTAAAAAGAGAATGTAAAATATCTATTTGGCAAAAAATATAACATACTTTTTCTCTGTGCAGTATGAAATTATATTGGAATTTTTCAGTTCCTGTAATTGAAAATCTATCAGTAATATAAATGTTTTCATTCATTTAAGGAATGCTAATTGCTGTGGATTTATTCCCCCACTCTCCAAGAAAATATATCTTTATTGTATATATGCATCGTCACAATGTACTGGCAGCTATGAAACCAGTAAAAGTAGAAGTAAAAATAGCAAGTAACAAACTGGAGGGACAGATGAAACAGATGTCTTAAAAGTAAAGAGACACCTTGGAGAATAAGATGAGAAAGCAAGAACAGCTATTACTTTTTTTTTTCGGCCCATATTTTCTGAGTAGTTGAGTCTGAACAGTTGTATTCTATGGAATGAAAACTGTACAAAAGTACACAAAACAGCACTTAATTTTAGCCAGTTTTTCTTAGGCCTTGATTAAGCTTGCCATTTAACTGACTTACTAGGTTTGAAAATCAGGTTGAAATTTAGTGTTCAGTGGTAAGTAAAGTTTCTCTTTTTTGCCTGACAATTCTGAAATAGCCTGTTCACAGTGTTGGTGAGCTTTGGAAACAGACCAGCCTTACTCTGTTATCAGCACAGCTGGGAAGGAAGGCATAGCTATTTACTGTAGCATGTTTGAGGTTACATTCATTTTCGGACCACTTGGACATTGTTTTTAAGTAGGCCCTTACATTGCAAGACACGTTTCTCTAGGTACTGTTTTTGCAGTGGTAAGAATAATGGACACTATAGTACTTGCCTTGGAAAATACATGCAAAAGCCCAGTCATTAAAAGGATATTGAATTATGACATCACTGATCTACTAATTTTTAGTATTTCTTGAATAAGAAAAAAATGAATTTTTTTTGGTGAACAATATATTTGAACACTTAATATAATACTTAAACCTTGGAATAAACAGATGACACTTGCATCATGGATTTTGTGGTATACGGTTTTAGTAAACGTTGTTTCTTCTACTGAAAATGTCTTGTAACATCAAGCCTTGTACTTATTTTACAGCTAAATACCATTCTACCCTCTTAAAATCTTTACACATATGGTCTTCCTACATATTCTTAAACAGCTTGGATTGAAATTAATTGAAAGACTTCACTTTAATATAAAATAGAACCAATTTTCTTAACCACAAAATCATTGTAAAAGATTCCACTGATCTTAATAGGTGCACAATAAGGTTCCTGTTTAAGAGGGCACACAGTACACCAGATGAATTAAATTTGCATATTTCAATTGTATTTTCAAATAGCCTCATAAAAATTGTCTAAAGAACAATGTGACAGTACTGCAGATTCATACTTATAAGGCAAAAAAATCCTTTTGCTGCCAATAGAACCAAAGTAAAAGAAATTGTTTTCAAGGAGTGATTTTCAGAAGTTCCTGATCAGCCATGATTTATGGAGACAGATGCGCTATTTAAGTGTCTTTAGTCTCCTTAGTCCAGATTATCTTGCTGCATAAATAAAAAACTCCTTCCAGTGTGGAACACTTCTTTTGTCTGGTGTTTGCCAAATAAATATAATGCAAGACATGAAAGAATAGAATTTAAACTAATAGATTAAGTCGTTTTTAAGGTAGAAATCCAAGCAGTTTCACTGAAACTTCTTTTCAAGAGAAAAACCCTCTTATGGAATAAGTTAATGTACCATTTATATTGATTTTTTAAAAATACTATTATTTCAGTTTTGTGTCTGTGTGTAGTACTGCATCTTGTGATTTCAGTGAAGGCTTCTGACAAACATATTTTAAGAATTAAGAATTAGGTTGTTCCAATTCAGGACAACCCAAAATTTCAACACATGTCCTTCACAAATTCCTGTTTTCTAGCCTTGCAGTGCTCTTAATATGCTTGTCTGTCTGTAAGTCCTTAGTATGGAATATACTTAATACTAATAGAGTGTCTGTAGTCTTTAGTATTAATTAGCATTGGGAGTATAATACAATAATGCAAAAATTTAGATAGTGAGGGTCCTCTCGAGGTCAGCTGGTCCAGTATCCTGCTTGAAGCAGCGCTGCCTTCAAAGTTAGATCAGGTTGCTCTGGGCCTCCTCCAGTCCAGCTTGAAAACCTCCCAAGATGGAGTTCAACAGTGACAGCCTGCCCCAAAGCTTAGTCACTGTGAAATTTCTTTCTTCTTCCTCTTTCTGTAACTTTGATTGTCACTATAGTCCTTTTGCTGTGTGTCTTGGAGAAGCATGTGCTGTGTTTGTCGCTGTGTTCCCCTTTGGATGGCTGAGTGGATATCTGCAACTGTAACGCATCCTGCATGCTTCTTTCAGCTGGCTGAGCGAGCCTGGCACCCTCACCATTCCTTGAATGCTGGATGCTGCAGCCCCGTAGTGGTCTTACTGTCCTTCCTTCGGTTATATGGCACTTGGGCCAGTTTGTCAATACCTTCTTTTTTGTGCTGGAGAGCCAAAAAGCGGCTTGGTGCTCCTGGTGTGGTTTCACATCTGCTTAGTAAAAGGCTAAATTTGGTACACCCCTCCTGGTTTGGCCCAGTATCAAGTTAACTTCAATCATTGCAAGCACTCACCACTGACCCATATCCAACTTGCCCTACAGGACAACAAAGTCTTTTCTTTTTTCTTTCTTTTTTTCTTCTTTTCTTTCTTCCCATAGCAGAACCGCCAACTTCAATTGGCATCCAACCTTTTCTGTTGCAGGCAATTGAACTCTCCCAGGGGCACGATATTGTATCTTTCTTAGGCAAACTTTATGACAGCTTATTGGCTCGTTTCTCAAACATGTCAGAAAGTTCCTCTGAATGGTGTTCCTGTATGCTGGTGTGGTAACAGCTCCCCCAAATTTGGTATCATTCACAAATTTGGGGAATAGTGCCTTCCATTTCTTCATCTGGGCAATTGATGAAGTTGTTAAAATGCGTTGCTCCCTTTGGTTTTCAAGGAATACAATTTAGATAACCAAATAAAATACTTCTACGTTCTAAGAGATTCAGCAACTATTTTTCAGTAAAACATGAGAAATACTAGAAACAAAAGTTTAGCACTCCACCAAAACCCACAATTACATACTGATGGCAACGGTTTTCCAATAACATCCATGTTCTCCTGCATTCCCATGACTAGGATTTTGCCATTTTGAGGCAGTGAAATTTGTATCTTTATGTTACATTCAGCACTGGGGGCAATGCAGAGACATTTGTCTCTTAAAATTCTGGAGCAGGGGGACAGTCAGCTGTTGGCAGGGATACTCCCTGATCCTCTGCTGGCCTGAGGAGAAGAGTGGTGCCTGGCTTTTCTCACTTCACTTGTGCAGTGGCACGTGTTGCATGAGTTTTGATTCCTCACCAAAGTTTAGAATTTTGAGACTGGAAAGCTGAGCTTTGAATCATCCAAGGCAGTCGTGCACGGTTGGGTAGAGCTGCAGTGTGCTTCTTCTCGGCCGCTTAACCCCACATGTATTTCACACACAGCTGCTGATATCAAATTGTAGGCTGCTTCCCTGGATTTTGCCATCTGTTTGAGACGCATGTTTCAGTTGCATTCCAAGGCTGAGCTAATCTGCTGCAAAGACCCACCACCTCCAGCTTTGTAGGACTGCAAATAATACTTGACCTTCCATCCTCTGAAGATTTATGCTTGTTCTGTTAGGGGTTAATGGGGCAGCATTCCAGCCAGACGTTTTTCCCTGAATCAAGCAGATCTAATGAAACATTTTTTGTAGTGCAGGCTCAGCATTTTGTGTTTTTTCTTAGTATTTTCTCAAAAGTCTTCTGTGGTACATCACAAATTTGACTTCAAGATCTCCTTAAAAAATATGGAACAGTATTAAAACCCCACGAAAGTTACATATCACCATATGTAGCACCTGGACAAAAATATCCTAAAGTTTGTATTACTTAGTTTTGCTACGTTTTTCATCTTTTTGACTACTTGTTCATTATAGCTCTGTCAGTGAACACTTGGCATAGGTAATAGGAAAAATCCAATAGTAGAGGTTGTAGTTGACTACAATAATGGCTTTTGAGAAAGATGTAAGAAACCTCCTATCAGTAAGTTCTGGAATTTTCTGCCCATGTGGTGTTTCTTGTATAATTTATCAAAACTTTTAATCAGATTTACACACTTCAGAAGAATATGTGGGAAAAGCTACTGGACGAAATTATAGACTGTTGGTTTAGAAAAATTGCACATGAAATTACAAATAAGTCCAATCTGTCTGTAACCCATATTTACTCCACTGCATGGTTGCCATCTCTTGTCCGTTTGCCCCCTAAGTTTTCCAAATAAGCAGCAAACATTTATTTAAATAGCTGACCGTGTCTGTTGTAGAGAATACTATGTACAACTCTTGAATATTTTAATTTTTCCCTCCAGGTGGACTTTCAGCTTGGGATATTGTTGTTAGGTCCTAGCGTCCCTTTATAAATGTAAAAGGTGTTAATTCCATTTGGTTCAATCTTTACCTGGTTTTTTTTGAGTAGCATCTTCTTTTTGTTATTCCTAGTAACCAGCAATCGTTCTGTCATGATAACCCTATTTTCAGTGTCAGGCACTTAGCATAAAGATTAACTAAATTTCTTCTGGAGAAGAGCACTGTAGAATTTTGTTCTGCAGTTGGCTAGGAGATAACTTTGACAAGGATGGGTAAAGAGGAAGGCCTTACACTTGGCAATGCAGCAGCTGGCTTTTTCCACTTTGGAAACTGAATATGTCCCTGTCTTGATAGATGTGGCTTTTAATTCCCTGGGAATTTCTCTTTCAACTTCGTGACAGGCTAAAGTTCTCCCAAAGGTCTCTGACTTTTTTTCGCTGTAGCTATTGAAGTATGGCATAATTGGCAGGGGATACTTTTTGCAATGACTGGCTTGGTTCTCTTCCATGTTTGATAAATATTATTAAAAGACTCATTTCTGCTCATTTCTCTTAGCTGCAAGGGGGCAGTTAGATGCCTGTTCTTAGGAACCTGGGTAATTTTGACACAGGCTATAAATGCTGGCTCTTCATTGACATAATGCAGGTAGTCTCTATTCAGCATCTAACATGTGACAGCACAAAACCCCTTAAGAAATGATATTTAGAAAGCCCTAATTTTAACCAAGAGCTCCAGAGTTACTTACACTACTCTGCAGCTGCTTGTGAATGATCTTATTTTCTTTAAATCCTCTTTCAGAGGGTATTTCTGCTACTTTTCTTCTCAAGGCATATAATTAAAAATACCCTCTAACCTCATGTTGCTCCACTGCCTTCCTATCATAGACTTTTTGTACTGAATTGTACCACCTTTAATTGCGTAAAGAAAAATGTCACTCATCTAAAGTACTGTAAAATCCATGCAAACAGAATGTAAAAGAGTTCATGTGACCCTGTTTTACTTTGTAGCTGCAAAAAGTGAGTGAATTTGTTTTAAACTGGGAGCAAATTTGAAACCAAAGCAGTCGGTTGGAAGGAATTTCTGGGATTATATATTTGATTCAAAACAACACCTGGGAGCCCAATGCATGATTGGGATCTCATTGTGCTAAATATGTTGGAAGAAAAGATGGTATCTATCATTTGTATCTTAGTGGGAGGTCTTATCTGAGTTGTAGAACAGGAGGAATACATGAAAGCAGTGGTGCGAGTTAGTACAGGCAGATTCCAGTTGCCACATGTTGGTCCTTTAAGTAGGTACAATGCCATAGTAGAAAACATGAAAATGCTTCTTAATCTGATCTGCTGAATGGCTTCTGTGCCTGAAAACTTTCTTATCAACTCTGTCACTTAGTCTAATAAAAAATATTACTTCTTTTTTAGACCATGTAGATTGTTAGATAGTCTTGGCTATGACAGTGTTGCTTCCACAACATGCACTTGATTAAAATAGCAAGCAGAAGGGAACCTGGATTAATCCATTTTGATTTTCATTTGCCTAATGGAAGATATGCTTCTCCCCACTAAAATAGAGACCATAGTACATAGTCTAATATACATATCTAATTCATACCTAATTACATTACATTGTTTTCCTTTATGCTGCCAACTCTTTTTTCCTTCATGTAACAAACTGTGGCTTCATTGGTTCTCCTGTGGGACAGAAATGACATGGACATTTTGTTTGAGCTTTTACAACTATTAGAATATGTAATACTAGGCTAATCTAAAGTCTTTTTGTGTGGGAGCTTATGTTCAGTTTAAACTCAAACCTTCACTCTCTTTCCTAGTCAGGTACCTCCTCTTGCATTGCCTTCTGGGCCCTTGACCAACCATCTCTTCCATATGGAACTGCGGGATGTTGCATTGCTGTAAACTATTTCTCTTCCTTTTTTCCCCATTCTGGAGCAATTTGTACTCTCTGTTAAGAAAGCAGGCAGGGGAGATGAAGAAACTTGCTCTGTACTGTGCGAGTCTGAAAAAGATAGTAAGTCTTTGGGTCAGACTGCAGTAGATTTAAGAAAATTGAGACATTAACTAGGTTGACACGGTTACATTGGATAAATAAAGGATGTAACTCTCCCCTTAAAGAGAGAAGAATTCTGTAGACCCCCAGGCTCCTGAAACAGACTTGGAGGCATTCTTGCTTCAGTTCTAGTCGTTTTTATCAGCTTATGGTAAGACAGTTACTTTGGAATTCTTTGTTCTGGTAGTTTGTGCTTATAAAAAACTAAGCACTATTGCAGTGTTTCTGTGTGCACACGCATGCTTACATGAGTAAGAGGTTCTCTAGTGTATACCTGTAACTTAAAATAGAAACCCAAAATAAAAAAGGATCTGCAGCCATTGCTATTATATTATATCAGTGTCTGAAAGATTTTATGTTTGACTGAAACATGGGGTATTTGGTTTTTTCTGAAAGATTGACCACATATAGATTTTTATGGTAGGAAAAAGAGTAGTAGGAAGAGCAGAGAATTCTGCCTTCCCTTAACCCGCACCCCAAAGCCGTGCTCTTTCATGGCATTTGTCTCTAATTTGTGTGAGCATGTTTGCTTTGATCAGTGGAAGTATGGGAGGCTGGTGACACGGGTGTGACTGCACTGGTCATATCTGTTTCAAGGGATCAGTTCTGTGGAGGTTCAGCAAGTGGCAAACATACTGAGATTGTTGCTTTCTTTTTTCTTCCAACTTAAAACCTATGTCATTGCACTTACCATTAAGTTGTGAGAATATGAAGAGTATGAAATATGCTACTAATTGGGTAACTGAAATTAAGGCTGCCTATGTAACCTTGTGTCTTCTTATTAAATTGTGTGCCTTGCATGGGCAAATTCCTGTGTCAGTTATATGGGTGTTCAGTATGAACACCTGTGTAACTGAAAGCAAAACTGTCCACAGTATTTAGTTACATGACATTTTTTCCTCCCAAGGGCTCCCTGGTAGATCAGTGTGCATGACAGATAGCATTCAGTAAATGAGGCAGCTGCTTAATTTTTGTCATTGTTGTTCACTGCACAGTCCCTCTGAATGTTGCAAATTCTTCCATTAATAAAAACTGCATTCTTTTCCTGCAAGTCCTTTTTGACATACTTGGAAGTCTCACAAATGTGAATTGACATACTGGGAAGTATTGCTTTTATTTACTGTGCAAGGAGTTGGGACCCAGCAACTTTTCTAAATCAGGAAATAAATCTCCATCAGAACCACATCAGTTCCAGTGAGAACTTCAAAGTAGTTTAGACCAGCTTATTCACGTCAAATCTGACCTTTTTATCTTTGATCATGATTCAGCCAGGCCATCTCCTACCATTTAGGTTCTGTACACAAACTAATTTCCCGTGCTTTGTAGACTGTGAAAGGATTAAGGGAAGAATCCTGAAGAAGCAAATTGCATCCGATCATGTAATCTCATTGTGTTAATCCTGTAAATCACTTTGATTGAACTATAAATTACTTCTAACATTTCCTTTTTTTCTTTGCCTTCTGTTTCCTTTTGGTGTAACTTGACATAAAGGACTTCTGTATAGCACTATGATAAACAACAACTACATGATTTAACAAGATCATGATTTTAGTTTATTTTTTCAAATAAGATTATAATACTGTTACTTACAAAATTCCATGGGTGCACGTTGGCCGAGAAAACAGTTTTGTAAACTGAAGGAGATACAACATAGTTCCAACAAATACATTGTTAATGGTTAACATTCTTGTTAAGAAATCTGTTTCTATAGTAACTGCTGCAGATTATCACTTCCTCTAGCATTTGGAATAGTACCAAAGTGAATTTAACACTGATGCTGCGAGGGACAAATCCTGTGAGAGCTGCAGTAGATCACTGCGAGCAGTGTGCTTTATTTGGTGTGGAGATGTATGAACACGCAGTTCAGTAACCAGAGAGGGTGTTTAAGAATTATTTCTTCCTACCCTTTATTCTAATGGTCTGTGTGTACTTACTTTTTTCCTTCTACACAGAGAGTAGTCCTCATTTGAATCTTATAACAAGGGCACATAAAATACATAGGTATGCTTAAGATTTTAAGTTTAAATATTGTGCATGTATATGCTACTAATTTTAAATGTCTGTGAAAAGATTCACCACGTGATTTTCACTAATAAAGAGGGAGTCAACATGGGGCGGATGTGTATGGCTCAAGCTTTGAAACAAAGCCCAGGTGAGTTTTAAAGGGTGTGTTTGTCTTACCTTGTACTAGCCCTGTTTCTTCTCTGAAACATAGTGTAGGGAGATTTCTCTTCTCCTTATAGAACTGTGTATCCTCAGATGAGATGGATGTTTTCAGTGGCTATGTATTCTGTTTCACTCTATGTTTGCATCTGATTTTGTTTGTCCCTTAAGCTGAGACTGG
This sequence comes from Ptilonorhynchus violaceus, assembly GCA_013397565.1. NCBI lineage: Eukaryota > Metazoa > Chordata > Aves > Passeriformes > Ptilonorhynchidae > Ptilonorhynchus > Ptilonorhynchus violaceus. The sequence continues at coordinate 1,457,922 of VZRJ01003971.1, read as the reverse complement.
ACCAAGCAAACTCATGATCAGGTGAAGTCTGAAACTTGTTTAAGGAGTGAGAAAAAGACTACAGAGGAGATATATTTTCTTTTTGGCAACCACAGTTTTGGTGCTGGTGTAATTCTGGCAGAAACAGAACTTTGTTTTTGCGAGTTTGTGTGTATGCATGCAGGGAGCACTTGGGGATGTTACAGAAACTTCCTTCGTGCATTATTTCTTTCCAGATGGACGAGATAAAAGGCAAAGACAGGGTGATTCTGGCTCTGGAGAAAGACCTTGGTGTCCAGGCAGGCCATACACAGAAACTGCTCCTTCAGAAAGAAGCTTTGGATGAACAGCTTGTCCAAGTGAAGGAGGCAGAACGATACCACAGTAGTCCTAAGAGAGAGCTTCCCGCAGGAGTAGGGGATATCAGCGAACTGATGGGAAGTCCGGTAAGAAAATGGTGTTTTCTCCAAATGTTCAACACTGCGTAATTGCCTGGTGTTCACATTGGTTTTGTGGTTACTACTAGGACCAGTTAATGGTAAATGGCCCTGTGCTGCACTGTGCTGTTTCACTGATGATTTAAAAACTCCTTGGACCTCTTAAATTGCAAAGAATACTGAAAAATATGTGGATATAGAACTTTTAAAATTTACATTGTGATCTTCAGCTGTGAACCCCAGTACTTTCTTATTATTTCTTTACTTTAGGAATATTTTAACCATTAGCAAATAGGTACTATACTTCTCAAAAACTGAGCCATGTGATTTGAATCTGTCTCCTGTGCACTAGAATTGTTTTAGCTGAGAGTAAGAAATCTGGTGAGAAGTAACCTGCTATATGTGAAATATTATTTATCTAGCTAGTTGGTTTTTTTTAATTTTTAAACCTTTACATGCATTTCACAAGCAGACACTGTTCGTGTAGCATTTCCACAGGCTGTTATTATTTAGTGTTTCATTTAATTAAACTAAATTTTCCAGACATTGATATACAAGTCTGTTTTAAATTTACACAATACACTTACTAAACAATGATATTAAGTTATGGACAGTAAAATATTTTTTTAAAGGTAATTTTATAAATCTGTATGTTTTTGATGTAAAGGAGCAGCATTTGGATGAACGAGATGTGCGGAGATTTCAGTTAAAAATCGCTGAACTGAATGCTGTAATAAGGAAGCTGGAAGACAGAAATACTCTCTTAGCAGATGAAAGAAATGAACTGGTAAATTAATTTGTAATAACACAGATGGTGACTGGGGGGGCATCTTTATGGCAAAAGATGTAATGTTGGAAAGTCAGTGTTATAAATAATTTACAAATTAGTCCTGGTTGGCCTCAGTCAATTATATCTAAATATAACAGAGGTTTCTATAGAAATTAATCTTGTGACCATAGAAGACATGGATGGAATCTTCCTTGTTCCACAAAAATAAAAATTTAGGAATTTATTTTGGGGTCATAGTAATCAAATTAACTAGTACATTGCCTGTAGCACTGTGTGATTATGTTGCGTAAAACATGCATAATCTATGCACTTAAATTGCTGTATTCATCCCTTTGACATTGTTTTTGTGACATGCTTATACTAGCTAGTAGTTAAAAAAGGTTTCTTGTGCTAGTGATGAAAAGTCTGCCATTTCTCCAGGGAAATCTGTTAAGTAGGTGAAATTATCCGAGGAGAGGGATAGTAACTTATGAAAGAAAGGCTATAACATGAATTTTAAGAATGAATTTTATTAGCCTGCATCACTACTTAATTGCTTGTACTGAGGTTAATGGTAAAACTCCCATTGACTGCAGTGGGAGGTGAGTTTCACAGTAGAAATTTTTACAAATGTCCTGTAATGCCCTAATTCTAGTGTCAGTAGAAAAAATTTTTCTTTCTAAACAGATGGAACCTGTGTATCTCATCCTAAAATAATGTATGGTGATGGCTGAAGCGGTGCCATGTGTCAGTCTATAGATGAGTGAAACACTGACATCTTTGTGAAACATTGGCGTCTTCCTCCTTGTTAATCCTCTCTGTGGGCCTAAGTACTTCCAAACATCCCTGAAGAATGCTGAAGTATTGTAACATGCATCCTTCAGTGTCCCTCTAGATAGAGGGCATGTATGACTCAGTCAAGTGCTCTTCTTGATTGTAGATTCAGAGGCATAAGAAATATATTTTGAAAGAAATGTGGAGCAGGTTTTATATTATGAGACAATACTACGCATAAAACCAGTAGTATCAGCAAGGCCATGTGATTAAGCACTGTGAAAAATAATTTTCTTGAGAATGAAATAGAAAACCAAATACTCAGTGAAATTATCTCAGGAAAAAAATATTACCTCTTTCTGATTTCCAGTTAAAACTCAGCAAATTTAAAAATCTTTTGATGGGGAAAAAAAGATTATTTTTTCAAACAAAACAGCTCATGAAGTAAATACAGTGAAATATTGAATACACACGAATGCAAAAAAGAGCAGTAATTTGCTTCATGTAATTGTCTAACATCATAAAACCACAGGAACAAAATTGAGCAGCTTGAAAATGTCAGCAGAATGCTGAGATTGAATCTGTGCCCTCTGGCTGACTTTCTCATTGCTCTAATTATGCATTAGGTAAAGGGTTTTTTAAAGTAGAGGATGAATAGCGTCCTCCTACTAAGGTACAGCTAAATTGGTGAAAGCAACTTGTTTAGAGACCTAGTTGGTCACAAGAAGCTTGAGATTCTTGTGAGAAGCTTGAGATTCATTCACAAGATATGTTGAGATTAGTTTGTAAAGAAATCACTTAATGGATCATCATAAGTGTTTGCCAAGAGCAAAATACAGTGACCAGATTTAGTGTTTTGGTAGACCATGCAAAAGTGTTATGTCTTACTTCTTTGGACTCCTGTAGTTCTTAGTTCAGCAGTGGTGTACAACAGATGCCACTTAGCAAAACAGCTAAACTTTCTGAATTAAGAAAGGCAAGTGAAAACATACCTACTTCTTCTTTCCTTCAAAGGTAACTAAAACACAGCTAACTTTGTTCCTGTGCTATTTGCAGCTGAAACGTTCTCGCGAGACAGAAAGTCAGCTGAAGCCTTTGGTAGAAAAAAACAAACGGATGAGCAAAAAAAATGATGACATGTTGCAGTGTATTCAGAGAATGGAAGAGAAAATAAAAAACTTATCAAGGGAAAATGTAGAACTGGTAAGTAATGATCTCTGGTAAGTAATCATCTCTGACGTCGTAAGAACACACTGCACGCAGTTACTTTGAGGTGGAAGTGCTTGTGAGTCTTTTACTCTAACACAAACAGATCAGTCTCCACAGTGGGATGGTGCAACTGTCAAACTCAGACAATGCAACTGAATACTCATATTTTGAACTCAGAGTGGCATGTGCTTTGTGCTGTATCAATTCACACTGATTAAGGGAAAGGAGCACAGATAGATAAAATGTTTTTGCAGACTGTAAAATCTATGACTGAAAATCAGCTTTAGTAAATACTGCTTTTATGGTTTGAAGTCAGAAATGAATTTGAGTGTGTGTACTACGCTAGATCATTGAGTTCACTTGTCTGCTAATTTTTTCCCAGACTGTGTTCTTTGATTCTGATTTAAAATATCTTATGTGAGAGATTAACATAGAGGCATACAGAATGTGCTTTTTTTTGAAACAGGCCTTGTGTTGTAGTGGGTTATGAACTGATGAGTTCAAAGAATTCTTGTTTGCTACATTAAACATGAGAATTTTCCTCTGTTACAACAAGATATTTTAAAACATTCTTTATGTTCAATCTTTTTGTTAATTTTTGTAGAAAGAGAAGTTATCTGCACAACCAGCATTGAAGAGGCACACGTCTTTGAATGATCTCAGCAGCACACGAGAGGAACAAGAAATTGAATTCCTTAGACTGCAAGTCAAAGAACAACAGCATGTTATTGATGATCTCACAGTGGTAATGTTTATGACTGGTATACACATGTGCATGCACACACATCTATAGGAAAGCTAAAGATTTGAGAAAAATGTTTTAACTCCAGTTGTAGTAGTGATACAGAAATAGTTCTTTGGTGTCAAAGGGTTCTTGTTATTTCTCAGGTGGTGAATGAATTTTTTTGGAATGTATATGAATCTTCGTATTATGAAATATTTACCTGTTACGAGCTGCTCGTGGAGAAAAGTGCATCATCAGTCCATTGACCTTACTTGCAAAACTGGCTGTCAGCAACTGAGGAACTTGAGTAAAGGACACTTTGCAAAACTTAATGATGAAATGTATTGGATGCAAACCCTGGTGCAAACCCAAGCATTCCGCTGATACAGAAGTTCTCCTAAGGAGAGGAACATGAAGGCATTAATTTTGTCTGGCTGAGCATCTCTAACTGAGCTGGCCACACTAGCTGTATTTATAACAGATGGGGAGAGCTATATGTGGTTCATCAAACCAAAGGTAGCAGCGTGGTTTAGGATTAGAATTGCGCAGCTGCTACCTTCTGACTCTGAAGGCTTCTTAAGGTGATGCTCATAGATGTTTGCACTGTTTGATCAGGAATCCTTCAAGTTGTGTTTGATGAGGAATCTTTCAAGCTGTGTAAGAGGTGTCTGGTGCTATTTAGTGCAATTTGTAGTAAATCCTTCTGGTGCTGGCAGAAATGATACATAATCTCGGAGAGACCCTTGCCATTCTGGAGCAGCATCTGGAACTCAGGCAGACTCAGCCATCTCAAATGGCACTACTGACTGCTACAAAGTGATAAAAAGAATTTAAGAGCATTCCGTCTAAATAGAAAGTTAAACAATTGGATACATAATTGAAAATAAAAATAGAAGATCCAAAAAGAAAAAAACAACAAAGTGTGCTATTGCTGTATCTGGAACATTGTCTCAATTCTTGGCAGTGCCTCTGAGATTCTGACCCAGGATTTTTCTCTGAAATCAGTGCCAAAGTTTGATGTCTGTATGCATTCTTCAGTGTCACAGTGTTACAAGCAGTAGGATGTTACTCAGATGCTATGATGTAGGGTCTGGTTCACAGGGCAATGCTGCTTTAGCTTCCAGATAAAACTGTATAGACAGGGATGGTGATATGATATTAGATGTGCAGTATATGGCAGATATAACCTCACTTATATTTCAGAGTAAAGTGGGTAAGAAAGGACTCTCTTTTTACTGTCTCAGCTAGTGATGTGAGGAAATATATTGTACCCTGACTTTGGTCAAATAATATTAACTTGTGTTTAGTGTGAAAGTAAAATAAATAAATATTTTAAAATATTGTTTCATTTTTGCTTTGTTTCCTATTTACAGATACTATTCCACTTGCAGAAATTAGTTAAATTTTTAACTAGGAAACTTTTTTGGTTCCAGTACAAACTAATTGAGTCCTTGCCTTCGATGTGAACGCAGTGTAATTCTGCACTTTGTTGTGCTTTCGAGCTATCTTTTCTGGCCCAAACCACACCTCTACAGACTACAGATGTATCATAGTCATCAAGAATGACCCAAATGTCCTGTACCTGATTGATATAAAAATCATCAGCTTAACTCCAGCTGAGACCTATATGACACACAGAAATAAGAACTTTAATCTTAGGCAGTAGGATTGTCTGAACTGATAACAGTGTCATCGGTAGGGTATCTGTGATGCTCTTGAAACCTTGTCAACTTGAGTTCTCTCACAACAGTGGTGTTCTGGTTAGTTCTTAAAAGGAAAGCTGTCAAGGTAAACTCAGATGATTGCAAAAGATGCTAGTGGCTTTTAATTGGCATTATTATTCTGGTAGCTTGATGTATTATTGAGGCAGTAAATTAAGCAGTCTTCTTAAAAACAAGATTAGAAATGGGAAGGACTGGGAATTCGGAAGTTTTTGTTCATTCTGCACTGCATTTGTTTGGACACCTACTTGGGAGGCAGGAGACCCCAGTTAAAGTAGGGATTGTGCCTTAACTAGGTACCTGAGAAGAGAGCACTTTTCTTCAACAGTATAAAATTCAACTGTCTGGTTTTGACTTTAGCTTAAAATATTATATTATTCCGCAGCTTGAAATACCTGCACCATTCTACCTTGACAGTCATTACTTTTCCTTATTTTTCAAACCACATGTATTCAAGGTGCTGTGTAAGTTGTTGTACTTTCCTCAGTTCTTTTGCATTTTCCAAAACTTAATTCCTGGAAAAATGTGCTGATAAGTAATTCCAATATGATTTCTACTGTGGGCTTCCTATTTGTCCAGTTTCTGAACTGAATGTAAAGCAAATAACTGAGTAGAATAACACCATGCAGTGAGCAATAACTGCTAAAGAAGCACTTGGAACTGCAGTCTTTCTTTTAAAAATAGAGGTGCTGCAAACAAAGTTGCAGAGCTAAGGAAAGAATCGGGAAAAAAGCAAGAAGACAGAGCACCTGCCTCCTGTGTTGTTGGGGTTTTTTTGCTTGCTCCTTCGCATTTTTTACCTTCTTTTCCTCCTCTTCTCCTTCAGAATATAAGGCAGTATTCTTGGATTTAGACGACCATAAATCTTGTGTTTCCAGTCATGACTTCCTTATGTTATGGTATAGCTTATTGTGATCTTGCACTAAAACCACAGTAGAAAAAAGACACCAACTAAGTTGACACAGACTGAGAATGCCTTTGGATTTGAGACTTTTGCCCTGCAAGGATAAGTCAGATGTAACAGTGTATCTGCATATGCATGCTTGTGTTTTAGAGTATGCCTGATACAATGACTTTTAATTACTAAGACTGGGCTCATTTTTGGCTACTGACCTGCTTCTTCAAGATGGTTGAACACTGGAGTGAGACTCTGAATTCTGTTTCCATAGTGAGCTTCTTGGTAAAAGAGTCAAAAGAACTGTCAGAAATCTGTGCCCAGTATTTAACAAAGCCTTTTCTTGCCAACTTCCCATCAAATGCGTGAAGTACATGGCTGAAGGTTTGTTTGCTAAAGGCATAAAGCTGCAGTACAGAGTGATGTAACATGGTGTTATTCAAAAGGATAAAGACATTGTTTTAGCTTTACCAGAGGCTTTAAGAAAGTGTTAATGGTATTTCTTTGTGCTAGACATATCTAAGTATAGTTTTAAAACAAACCCATACCAAAATGTTCTCTTTCCTTCTAGGAAAGAGAACGATTATTGCGGTCTAAAAAACAGAGGAGGAAAAGTCTGAAGCCTCCAAAGGTGAGCAAACCTTCGGTTTTTCATGCATTTCTGTTGTGAACAACACCTGTTTAAAATACTGCCTGAATTTAAAGCTCTGCTTGATGGGAAAAATTCGTATAACTCTTCTGTTTACTCTGGTGAGTGCTTACTTTTTTTAGGGTAATTCAAGAGAGTTTTGTACTGCACACAAGTGATGCTGTTTTGGGGTTTCTTTTAAATAAACAATAAAATTACACTTTCAGCCACTGTGGCCTAAACATTCAAATGGCTTGAAGCATAAATGATTTAATGGCTTGAAACAACTAAGATTTCAAAGGACAAGTACTCAGTCCATTTTAAAGAACGTAAACCCTTTAAAGTAGTCATACCAACATAGTGCTAAATCACAATTAAAAACTTTAACTTGTGCTGGGGATCTTACTGAAGTAATATTTCTGTATGTGATACATAAATAGTGAGACGATTCCAGCTGTTATGCTCTAGAAACTTTTCTGGTCTAGAATACAAAGCTCAAGAGAAGAATTTAGATTGTAGAAACAAAAAATTTTGCTTTGGAGAGTACCCTTAAAGTTTATTGTAACATGTGCTTAAAGTAATTAATTTGCTGAATAATGTTTTTTGTGAAGTTGAACATTAGCAGTCTGGCGCGTGTGTATGGGAGGTGGGAAATGGGGTAAGAGGGAAAAAATGGAAATGAAGAATGGAGATATCATTATCATCTAAATGGTAGCTTAAGATATGTTCTGTTATAAATGGGTGCCTGTTGTCAGTGTGTTCTGTATAGTCTATTCCTGGTGACCTCCAGGTGGTGCTTTTTTTATTGGTCTGCACTCTCTAATGCCTATATTCTGAAAAGTGTATCCTTTGGGATTCTCTATTTCACTGGTAGTTTATTCAAATTCTGCTTCTAATAATGATGTCTTTTACATAGGAAAAAAGAAAAATCAGAAATAACAACAGATCTTGCCAAATACACTTGCAGCAACTGTAAACCATTCTTTCTTGATGTGGTAGAACTGTGCTTTGAGAGCAGTTTTAAAAACAGGATGCAAAACTAAATATATATGTATGTATGTAACTTATACTGTTCTTTTTATAGTCCTCTCTAATTATTAGCCTTTGTCTGACTGTGAATTAAATGTGTAAGATCATTTGCTAAATTGTAAAGTTCCTAATGAATCAAAACTAGTTAGGTCAATTTTTAGGTGTTGGTAACTGGTAGTGAGAATTTCTATAGGCTGAAAACTTCAATAAATATGCATTTATGTCTTAAAAATGTTGTTTGTTAGTAGAACTTCAGCTGACATAGGCTCCGTACCTTTCGTTTTGCCTATTTTGTCTTGAACAACCTGATGCTTTTGTGGTCTCTTCTTCTTTTCCTCATCGACTGAAGCAAGAGTTGAAAAACATGAGGATTAGAGAGAATGGACGTGATACCATTACAGATTTAGTGGCAGTGGTATTCTTTGTGTGCTAAGAGTGCTGTAATGGGGGGAAGTCTGGAGAGTTTATGCCAAGAACTGTGTGCATATGATCATCAGAGTTATTAGGGGTGTGCTTCTTATTTAGGGTATGATAGATACATCAGAAAGAAAAAATGAATCAATAGCAGACATTTCTGCACAAGTTATTCCACCTCCTGTCCATTAGCTCTTCAGAGGCCGTAGTGACCATTTGAAATGCCATGTGATGCTATCTCCTGAAAGGAAAAGAAGGAAATTGTCAGAGAAGGGAGAATGGAATTATATCTACTGTAGTAGCTACACCATATATACACACTATACTAGTTAATATATATATGTATTTAACTTTCTAAATGAGGTAATTCCTTAAGGGATGAAAGAAGTAATCAATAACATTAGTGTCTCATTAACTGCCATTGTCTAAACCTGTAGACTATTTACGTTTATATGCAATGTTGACTTGGAGTTTAACTGCTGTTGATGTTAACTTCTAAAAATCCAATCCTGACATACAGGCTGGTTTCCATCCAGGCCTCCTGTGTGGTCCTGTGAGGATCAAAATCCTCAAAGGAAGCTGTGTTTCCCACAGTTTTCCAACAGATTTTTATTTAAACAATCTATGTAGAATGGACTGCTTACTCACATGAGTTGGGATTGTACTGTCTTCATCCTCTCTGTTTTTACAGCCTATATCAGGAATCCAGAAGAAAATTGTAGAATTCATTTAACCAAGCATTGCAAATGTTGGTTAGATGTCAGTAATGGACATGAAGTACAGACATCTTACTCTGGACAAAGTGGTAACATTAAGTGGCTGGAAATAGATATCTAAATAGCACATATGAGTTTTGTCCTAAAATTGCCTGTTTCTATCCACAGACTGTAAAGGCAGTCTAAGATGAGTTGTTTTATATATAGACGTGCACAGCATAAGTGTATTTCTGCCTATGATCTGTGCAAGATTTTTATATCGCACAGATGATATAACCTCTATAGAATAGTAGCGAAATTATGCATTAATCTGTCCTAACCAAACACTTGCAAAAAGAAATTACTGATCTAAATCTTTGGTTTTGCTTTTCTGAGGTTTGTTAAACGTAAAATTAGCATTAACACAGTGAATTCTCAGTTTTGGCTGGCAGGGTTGTATCTGTTTCCAGATGTGTCCTGTTTCCCATGACAAAGTGAAAGAGGAAGTAACTCATAAGAATTAGGTTTCATGAAAGTGGTCAGATAAGCTCAGTCTGCAAGGTATAGAATGATTCCTTTTTTGTTCTAATAACCAGGAACTTGGTGCACAGGGTGAAGAAGCACTCATTTCCTAAATGGGTGCTTTTACACTCCAGCTTCCTTCATTCCTGAGGTACTCTGACTGCAGAGAGTCTGTGGTTGTTTTCTAATGAGTATTTTCCTGACAGTTATTTCTGTTATTTGGAGCAAATCCATGGCATGCTTTTCTCCAGCTTTGAGAGAGCTTGTGTGAATGATCTGCCAGTCTGGTCCAGTAGCCTTTACAGCCCTGAACATCAGTTCAGCTGAGAAGCTTTTGAAAATTTTAATTTTATTTTTTGTTTTTGTAATTAGATCTCAGTGTTGTTTCTGGAGCTCTGTAGGCGCACTAGGTTACTGTTGCTAGTGTAGCTTTTGCTGAGCACTCTTAATTCCCAAGGAGCATAGGAGTCCATGGAACAATAGTGGCAACTGGTTCAGGTTCCCCAAGGAAAGGAGCAGCAAAGTGGGATGGGCTTTATAACCTCTGTGGTTGCAAGGTGTTTAGAGGAGTAAGGTATAGTCAGGTACTTGATTCTTTCCAAGGTGTTTTTTAAAATTTTTTTTCCAATTTTTGCTGTGAAATAACAAAGAAACTTCAGAAACAGTATTTTTTATGTTTTGTTTATTTTTGGCATGTAGAATGGAGTGACATTCATTCCATGACTGATGGAGTCATGCATTTGAAAGTAAGACATATTTACCCAGCTCGTTTGATAACTGCAGCACTCTATGGATTTGTGTCTTTATTTAAACTTTAATAAATGAACTGTATTGTGATAGTGGAAAGCCTGCACGCTGGTGTGATGGAGTTCATATTTCTTGTTTTATATTTTTCTTTTTTTCTCTGCCTCTGTGCTTTGGTGTGCCTATATTTTTCTGGCTGCCAAGAAATGACATATAAGCATGAAGGTAAGAAGTTACTGAGGAGCACATTTGATTGCATTACAAGAAAATATATCTTGGATCATTTTCATCATGTTTGATTAAGTCCCTGAAAATGATATATTTAAATGTAAAATGAAACTACTTTAGCAACAGAGAAATCAGATTATGTTGATATTTGCATATAATATAATTTATGTGTCACTGTTGATTTACAGCATTCTAAACGTTGATGTTTACTGAGCACCATACTTAAGCAGAAGCATTAATACTTGAGTTATAAAGACCTAATGCATAATTTTACTTTAAAATTATGTGAAAACATTGCTATAAATCCCCATGAAAAATACTTGGTATTAAATGTATGGCAGTAGTCAGTGGAAATTAGAATTCAAATCAGAATTTTCCAGCAATTTACATGACTATTTCCTCAGTTAAGAAGTTGTGATTTAGAAATAAGAGATGTGCAAACCAATACAAAAGAATCTCTGAATTTTTAATTGAGAATGTTCCTATTTTTAAAAGAAGTTTGAATGAAACTTGAGTAAACATAGTTTATATAGTTACAGAATTCCAGTGAGTATTGTACATTTCTATATACGTTTCAAAAACCACTGTGGTTCAGCTTTTGAGCCATGTGTGGAATCTCCCTTGGAGTTGATACATTTATTGATGCTTTATTACTACAGTGTTTATCAACAACTGTATGACTCAGATGTCTTTTTTTTTAATCATTATTTTTTTTCTCTCTACAGCTGTTCCCTTGCAAATTAATTTGTTTTGGTTTTGCTGTGAATCAGTTCTTTGAAGCTGGTTGCTTCAAATAGTAGACGATGGCTGTTTTGTAATTATGTTGTTAAGCAATTCATACATGTGCAATTAATATATAATAATTATATACCTTATCTCTATTGCTGTGGAAAGTATCTGTTCCACGAAGTGATAAATGTACAGCTTCTCTAAAAACGAAGGAGTCTTAAAAATAAATGTGGTTCACTCTTAACTACAAATATTATAGGCAGTCTTTATAGCATTTAAAGGTTTTTGACTTTTAACTCTCTTTTAAGTATTGGGGTTTTTTAGTGTGGTGGGAAATACTAATTTTTTTTTCATAATTCCCTCACGTCTAATGATCAAGTGATTTATTTATTGATATATGCAAATTATTTCCCCTTACTTTTGCTACTAGTGAAATGTTTAAGTGCAGGTAGTACCTTTTGTCACAGTGATGACAATGCTTTAAGTATCTTCTCAAACCTATATACCTTTATGTAAAATTAAACCCACTGTTGTTTTGCTGTTTTGTTTTCACTTCTTCAAATGGCGTGGGTGGGTGTGTGCATGCAGGGTTAAAGGGAGACACACATTTAACCCGAGTTACCTAATAGTGACTGTACAGTGGAGGTATAGCAAAAAAATGCCATAGGTATGGTAGGTCTTATTGTCACTTTTAACTAAGCTCTTGCTGACCCTCATGGTATTGTGTTCTTTGTGCCATATGATAATATATTGGAGTTTTGTTCTCCATCTTTTAGAAGTCCATTCTACCAGCCTTTTCAAAGTCAAGACTTCATTGGTCTTCAGACAATAATTTATTGCAGGTTTTGGTGGAGCTTTGCTCAAGTGCATTTGTCATTTTGAGGCCAAACACCCTTGAATCAGGAGGCAGGAGCAGGGACAGCTGATCATTAGTCCTCTGAGTTGCTTGTCCTTGGCTGGGATCCTCCAGAGCCCGTGGTGGTTCCGAGCCTCATTCACAGGCAAGCAGATATGGGCAGAGGAGCAGCATATGGAAGTATCAGCATAGGAGCCTGCATGCAGCTGTGTCCTGGGTTTGCTCTCAGCATCTTTGAGTGAAACTCACCTGCACTGCAAAGTGGGGATGTGGTTTTCATTAAAATCACTAGAGTTTTGTTTACCTGCCACCATTTTCTTTACCTCCATAAAATGTACCTTCCTGTTCATGAAACTGTATCTGCAGATCAGCTTGGAGTCAGAAAAGTGAGCTGACTGTTCAAATTGCAGATTTGTCTTCCGTACAACTTGAGGGCAGCACCATTTCTTTAGCCCTATTTTCAACCTCCAATATTTATTTGTAGTATTAGTGTTTGGTGGTTGTAGGCTGCAACCAGTATTCAGTGTGGGAGAAAAGCTGGACAGGCCATCTCCCAAGGACTAATTATACCTCATTTTTTCTCGTAAACGTTTGTACTTATGAAAGAGAAGTCTGAAATGTTTTTAATTCAAATGTGAGAGAACACATTTGCTTTCTGGGTATGTCTTTATATTTTTAGAATAGAGCTTAAACCTATTCCTTTGTGCCCTTTGTTTTGATAAGCAGGGCAGAAAGGTGAACTAGTGAATGCTGGAGGAAAGGATTGAATTATCCCAGGGAACCGTTTGTCTTAAGCACCTTAAACATAGCTCTGCCTGGTGAAAGACTCACAGTGCTTCCTAAACAACTGACGAAAGAGTAATGTCTTTGCAGCACTGTAGCACTATAACTGTGATCCTTTTCTTATGAATACACAAAGTAGTGGTCTAGTAGCTTGCAAAAGGAAAGTTGTTTCTAAAGGTTGTTCAGAAGCTGTTTGCTTTTTGTGCTGCATCATTTTTATCTGCATGCATATGGATAAATATGGTCTGTTTAGAAAAGATATGGCTTTTTGGTTTTTTGTGAGGTTTTTTTTCGTGCATAACATCTTTTCAAAATGAGATTTTATTAGAAACAGTTAATTTAAATACACAGTCCTAATGAAATTCTTAAAGTACTGTTTGAAGGGCTCATCTTAAGTGAAGCAATTAAGTGATTTAGGACATGACCTTGGAGCTGTCTTTGGCAGTTTGAGTGGAATTAGCTGCACTGTGAAACTATTATAGAGTTGTTCAGCTTACAAGTGATGGGGCTGTGACCTGGTGGACCATGGTGACCAGGGTGCAAACTGTAAATGGAGCACATGGTGTCATGCATGCAGGCACAAAGTCACAACCTACAAGCTTGATTTTTTGGTATCCCTTTAATCAAGGTAGAGTACTTTGCTGATGAGAGCTGTGCTGAGCCAAAAGAATATAGTGAGCATTATGGGGCTTTGTGAGAAAGTGAAGACAGTACTTAGGTAGATATACTGAAAAAACCTCTATAAATAGATAAGTCTGGAAAACTGCAGGGAAAGATAAATATATGGAAATCATTGTGAGATAGGGCATTATAGATAAAGCCTTTCAGTATCTTGAATTGAATTGATAGCTCACAATTCCACTCTGCCAGTTTGGCTTTGGTGAAATGCAGGATTCATATTGTTTGGAATTATTAACAACTGATAACTTTTTTAATACTTTAGGCTTTTTAATGAACAAGCGATTATCTTCTCACATACAACCTGTGATTTATATTTTAAAAAAACCCAAACAGCAAAGTGTGACATCAAGATCTGTGATTCAGCATCAAGCAGTGGCAAAACATAAAGAGATGGATAGATAGATCTTTCTTCATCTTCTTACAACCACCTCTCTCCACTACCCTCGCTGTCTAGGCTGCTTCATAACCTGACTCCATTTTTCAGCAACTCCCTTTTAAAAAATATTCTTGATTCTCTTGCTTCTCTGAAATTCTGTTGGATTATTAGAATACTTGTGTGGTGTAAAAAGTTATGCTTTTTATTGATCAATAACAGTTGAGAACCTGGTTTTTCTAGTTAAACATATAAGCAATTTTTTTTTAACAGTTGAATTTCCATGGAAATGTGCTGCTTTCTATGCATATGTTTGTATAAAATACCACATTTTTCACAACTGATATGGTACTCACTTCCACTAACTACTAATTTTCTCCAATTTTCTATAAACATGCATTTAATTGATAACATTGTGTAAAATTTTTAAAATCTGCAGTGAAATGCTGTTTTTCCCTAGGCATGTCTTTTTGGTTAGTCATAGTATTGGAGCAAACTTCTTGAAAATAATTGAGAATGATGATACTGAGAAAATAAATGGTAGGCATTAATTTATACTTTTAAGTAAGGTTTTCCAAAATAGATTTTTTTTCTTTTTTTTTTTTTCCCCTTACAATTAGTATGAACTATTAAATTTGTTCCACATTGGTCTCCAGAATATTATTTTTCCTTTTGGTTGCATATCTTATGTGTTGCATTGTACTAGGTTACTTTCTTCTGAATAGATACTGGATTTCTCTACTTGTGAATCTTGTAAGACTTGTGTGATTTTGGCAATTAGGTTTTATAGTTTTGCTAAAGCATTATTCTATTGGCATTTACCTCATCTCTGTGCTATGTGCAGTTCAGTTCTTGGAGGTTCTTGCACAAATGATGTTGAAAAGGTAGCTCATTTAATCAGAGAACAAGAGTTTACAATGGAACCTTTCTTTCTTCCTAAATACTAAAATAATCATCAGAGAAGGCCTTGGTTACTGCATACCGGGTCATTGGGGTTTTTCAACTGTTTTGCTGGTAACTAAAAAACCCTAATTTTTCAGAGGCATGTTGTGGAGACATTTTTTGGATTTGATGAAGAATCTGTTGATTCGGAAACATCATCTGTAACTTCATACAACACAGATAAAACAGACAGGACACCAGCAACACCAGAAGAAGATTTGGAAGATGTAAGTAATAACTAATTCGTTCATAAGGTCTATAAAAAATTGATATTGAAGTATAAATACAAATTTTTATTCAGCTGTTGTACCACAGGAACTGTGAAAGATTTCACAGAGAATTCCTTTGGGTTTTTTCAAGTCTGATAACATACACACTTTGCAATAAAATTAATAAGATTATGTTCTGCCTGACAGATTTGGCAGATATTGGCCTGGGAAATACAACTGGTTTTTTCAAACTCTTTCTTATTAGTCAAAAGAAAATTAATAGGCACATTGCTTTGCCAAAAGTCAATACTTATTAGACAATAGTTTGCCCTTCAACCTTAGAATTTATTTGACTGTTTTGATACAATCAGGATTTTCTTCCTTTGCTTACAATACTAAGAGAGGCCTTTGCAGTTCATGAAGGCTTAAATGATCATAGGTAGTAAATACCCAGTGACATGTTTTGTCTCAGCTCTGTGATATACAGTGCTGCTGGCCTACTTTAGAAGATTGCGTGCATGAGGACAAAGCATGAATTAGATGCCCTTTTTCATCTTTCTTTCTTGTTCACTAACTTCTGCCTAATACTCCTCAGTCAGAAGAAGCTTCTTTTTCTCCTGGGTTTAATATCTAATAATATTGTAATCTCTTTTCCTTAGAATTCAAGTTCCTGGAGCAAAAGTTAGTTAAAGGGAAGGACATTTATTGTCCTCAGCAGTAGAAGAAAGACCTTATAAGTGTTAAAGTCAGTGGCTCAAAATTCAAAGAGAATAAATACTTTAAAAATACTTCATATTAAAACAATAAATTTAAAAAAAGATCTTATGGCTTTTGACATGTAACTTCTGTGACAGTGTTGCTTTACTGGGCATTGTAGAGCAGACGTGTAAGGAGGGAGGGATCGATTGGATGAGAAATAGAACGAACAGCTTCTGAAGCCCCCTGTGGCTCTGGAGTTGCTGAAGACAGTGTTGCACAAAACTGTTCCCTGTCATCTTTCCCCAGACATTTTTTTGCCATTTCTATACATTGCTGCCTTAATATATTAACTTAGACTGTCTTGAAAGTGTATGGTAGAGAAGTTACTCATCATCCTTCCTTCCTTTCGTTTCCGCTTGTTTTAGTATTTTATACCTTTATTAAACTTTGAGACTCAGTATGAGTTGTGTTGCTTATGTTTGAGTCTATCTTCTATACAGACAAACCCATTGTTAAATATATTTATACAAACCCACTTCTTTTCCCCCTCTTCATGAAGAGCACGCCTAAAGAAGAAGCTGAACTCAGGTTTTGCCAGCTAACAAGAGAGTATCAAGCTTTGCAAAGAGCATATGCATTGCTCCAAGAACAAGTTGGTGGAACCCTGGATGCAGAGAGAGAAGCAAGGGTAATTTTTTAACTGAGATTCCTTTAACTCTGAAATAATAGAAAAAGCTGAAACAACTTGTAATAGCAATAGGTATCTTTGCAGGTCAGTGAAATGCAGAGCACAATGTTTTTGAGGATTAGAGGATATTGTCAGTAAGGCAACAATTTAGTTTCATCTGGTGCGATCAGAACAAATATGCCGTTATACTTTGTTCTAGCATGTATAATATATTAAAAATTTCAGTAGTAAGACAGTGCTATTGAGATGCATTTAAACCTGCAATTTGAATAGTGACTTGATGGATTTTAAATGAATCACAGGATAGGTTGTAACAAGTACTTAGGTACTTTTGTCATATGAGTATATTAAAAGTCTGACCCAAATCTGAATTGAAAATCTGACCCAAATCTTGGGTCTGCCTTACTGGAAAGCACTTTTGCACAAAAGGAGTGGGGGTTCCTGATGAATACCTAGTTGAACATGAGCCAGCAATGTGCCCTTTCTGCAA
The DNA here is from genome assembly GCA_013397565.1 of Ptilonorhynchus violaceus. Classification (NCBI taxonomy): domain Eukaryota; kingdom Metazoa; phylum Chordata; class Aves; order Passeriformes; family Ptilonorhynchidae; genus Ptilonorhynchus; species Ptilonorhynchus violaceus. The sequence continues at coordinate 1,440,704 of VZRJ01003971.1, read as the reverse complement.
TGAGGGCCAACAGCCTCCTGGGTTGCATCAGGAGGAAAGTCCCCAGGACACCTACGGAGGTGATCCTTCCTCTACACTCAGCATTGATGAGGCCATGTCTTGAGTGCTGGATCCACCTCTGGGCTCCCCTGGTATAAGAAAATCATGGACATGTGGGACAAAGTCCAGTGAAGGGCCAAAAGATGATTAAGGGCTTGAAGAACCTGTTACACAAGGCTGAGAGAGCTGGGACTCTTCAGTCTGGGTAAAGGAAAGCTCAGGGGTGTATACCTGAGGGAGGGAGTGAAGAAGATGGAACCAGTATCCCCTCAGCATGATACAGTGAAAGACCAAGATGTAACAGGCACAAATTCAAATACAAGAAACACTGTTTAAACATAAGAAAAACCCTTCTTCTGAGAGCAGTCAGACACTGAAACAGGTTTCCCAGAGAGGTTGTGGAGTGTTCATCCCTGGATTTATTCAGAGCCTCACTGGACAAGGTCTTTAGCAACCTACTCTTCTACGTGCCTCCCTGCTTTGAGCACAGGGCTTGGGCAGAGGTGATCCAACCTCAGTGAGACTTGTCATTCTAGAAAGTGTTTAAACATTAAAAAACCCCTAACCTTCTTTCCTCTATAACTTTCCCAAACCCCAAAAAATTGAGAAACATGTTAAATACTGTAAATTATTACATGTTACTGCCTTGCTACTTGTGGCCTTCACTGTATTGTGCCACTGCAACGTGTTGCTAATATTGCAGAGAGACAACGATTTTAATGTGTTTAAAAATTACTGGTGGGAAAGGACTCAATTTAATTTAAGTAGACCTTCCACTAGTTTAATGATTCCACTACTTAGAACAATTGAGAGAATACTCACAAAATTCTGTATTGAAGACGGTTGTTAGGCATACATGTGAACTATATAATTAATGTCCTTTTCTCTAGCAAACATTTTAAAATCCACTTACTGAATATTTTCATGTGTAGAAACAGTTTGCTTGTGGGAGCAGAATTTCTATGTGTTAATAAGCAAAGCTTTCCAGATAAGAGTTACAGAAGAATGTAGACTACTTTACATTATCTGGAGTTATTTACAGCTAAAAATGTTAGTTGGTTAACCCCAGAGTCCGTATTTAGAAGATTTGGGGTTTACTTTAAAATGTGTTGCCTTTTCTATTGTTTTTTTTTCAAGGTTCTTTGTAGTGGCTCTCACCCAACCTAAAGTTCTTCTTTTTTTATTTTTTCCTGTGAAATACAGTTCTTATCATAGTAGAATTATTGCTTTATGGCTTTATTTGTTAGAGTTCTCAGCATCTTACAAAAGCCTAGTCAATTTTGACACTCTTTTTAAGTAGGACACTTAGCCAAGGAAAGTAATAAGGACTTCAGAGGTCACTTCTCAAGGTAGAATTGGGATGGGGGGCATAATTCCATCTACTATTAAAGTCAGATTTCAGGGGCAGTCATCTAGTTGACAATTATGAGAGGCCATTATATATTTTCTTTGCCTTCATGGGCTTATTTAAATTCTATTTTGCAGGCGTTTGCAAACTGTCATTTTTGTAGACTTGGAAATTGTTGCTATTTCTTTTTAATGGCATTTTGGGTTTTTTGTCACATCCCTGAAAATCCATCTTTTGAGTGAGTCAGCTTTTTGTATGGTTTATTTTGGTGGGATGAACATTTCCTATTACTTTTAGATGAGGCTTAAGGTAAACAAGGACCCAAAGATGCAAAGATGCAGAAGAAAATCCCTGTAGGTATTTTTTATCTGTTTGGGTGAAAAGTACCTGAAGTAGGGTGGGAAAAATATTTGCAGTAATTCAAGGACCCTCAGTGACTGAGGATCTCCAGAAACAGGCTTATTTTATATCCTTTTTGTTTAGTATCTTGTATGATCCAGGGGGTAATAGCTACTGTAGTATAATAGTTAATGCAATGATCATGTAGAGTGAGGAAAACTGACCACCATACGGTATTTATGGGATATGTAAATTATTTAGGCCAATATGCTTTATTTACCTAAAGGCCTTTTTCAGTGCTTAATGCAATTTTCTTTCTCCCTTGTCCCTTTTTTCCCAATTGCCTAGAATTACTAAAGCCTATGAATAGCTTCTTAGAGCTCTTTCAGTTTCTAAATTTATTTTTTCCTTCCTCTGGTAAGAACTTTGTCACTGAATGTGTGATGATAACATCTTTTTAGGCTAGGAAGGAAAAATCCTGTTAAACTGACGTCTTCAAATATTTTGTAACGTAAACACAGAAGCAACTATTTTAATCAAAAACATTAAAAGCTGACTAGCCATCCCATAGAGCAGTAGAAAATATCTTTACTTTTGATTTTTCCCCCTGCCCAGACTCGTGAACAATTGCAAGCTGATCTTCTCAGGTGTCAGGCAAAAATTGAGGACCTGGAGAAAGCTCTAATCGAGAAAGGACAGGTAAAAGACTCTCATAATATCCTGTACCACATCATTTTCTCTGCTGCATGCGGTGGTGCTCTTGCCATCTTCATTGCTTACTGGTGTGTTGGTGTGAATGGTGCAGCTTAATTGCTACTGCAGCAATAGATTGCTTAAATAAAGGAAAGTATTTTACAGTCTGAGAAAATGTTATAGACTCACTACAGACTCACTTCATAACACTTACTACACTAAAGCATAGTATCAAAATAACCATGTGTACATGCATTGTAAATTCTGTTCCCATTTTCATTTGGTGAAGGCCTTTCTCCTGTTTTCCGTTTTGTTAATATTTGTTATAAAGTCCAATAAAATAAATATTCTATATTTGTACTGGAGAATATTTTTGGTGTGTACCAAATAAAAAATTAAAAAGCCCCTAATTTTTAGACACTCTAGAGATATGAACCACCGAGTGTGTCAGGTTATTGGAAGCCATTTGTGGTGTTACTCTCCTGGGTTTAAAAGTCTCGGAGGACCCAACTGCTTTCAAATTCCCAAACCATCACACAAAGTAAAATCAGGCCTTAATGCTTCACTATATATAATATATGTAAATACTTGACAAAGATGTGACTACTGATGCACATTTAATATTGTCTGGGGTCCTCAGGAGGTCTGATTAAGAGTTATGAGCATGCATTTGAAAGTTGTTCAGTTGTATAAGTGCTAGAACACACAGAAGAAATTGGGGAGATGTTATTTTATGCTTTATTGTTTGAAATATGAATTTTAAGATTGTAGGTAGCTTATAGTAATAAAATAAGGTAGACCTAGCTATATATATACATTTCAAAGCCTGATGATCCTGTAGCAGTGAACAAAAACAATTACGTATAATGCCAAATGAATGATAACACTATTTTTATGGTTCATTCTTTGTAAGAAAAATTTTCTGTAAGATTCTGTATAAATGCAAAGGTTTGGGGACTGTATTCAAATTAAGGACAAAAATCATTTATGCTAGCTTCCACACAAATTGAAATTTGCTTAGTGAACTCCATATAAATACAATATTACTAAAAATTGAGAATATGTTATCAGTCTAGAAATGATGGCTCACTGAACTTCTGGAAGAATAAATGAAACCAAAGATCTCTCGAGCATCTACTGCTGCTATTTTGGTGTGTTAATGAGAAAGGTGTTGTGGGCAAATTGCTGTGTAGTTGAAAACATTAACAAAATAGTTGACTGTTACAGTGTATAATGTAAGTTGTGTATGTAAATAAGATAAATGAATTTGGATACCCATGTAAGGAGTTACTTCTGTGATTTTTCTCCAAGAGTGTTATGTCAAAAAGGTATATCTGGAAATTAGAGTTTAATTAGCTACCACTCTGAGGTTCAGAACCATATTTTCAATTTTGTATCTCTTAGTAATCCTGAGAAAGTGAACAGAGATGTGACAAGGAGCACTGTGATGTTGTTTCTAGTGGGCTGGTTTGTACACTGAGCATTAGCTTTTCACAGAGGGTATCACAATGTCTTCCTGAGAGCTCTAGCACCTGCTCAGTTCTCCTGACCTGTTAGTATTTACATTCAACAAAATAAATGGTTGTGATGATAAACTGAACTGTTTGTGCACTATGTGATTTTTTAAAAATTTATTTTATTATTACTTCATCATTTAGATGGTCAAGGTAGTGATGATGATTTAGTAATAATTGTGAAATTGTTCTGGGAATCAGTCCCTAAAGTGTTTTTGTAAAAGAAATAATTAATCAAAAGGTCCAAGTGTATTATACCAGGAAATTTTAGTCTTACTTCACAGCTTTAGGAAACAGAAGCAGCAAAGGCCTTCACAATTTTCCTGAAGTCAAATTCAGAGATTAGAAGCATGTTGTTAAAAAATTGTGTGAAGCTTGGTTTATAACAATTTATGTGTAATTTCAAAGTAACTGTCAATGGCTCTTGTTAATCTCTCTTCTGACTGGACCTGTCAGTATTCCCCCAGGAGTAACACAAAACTAATTATCCTTTTGTGCAAGGTACATCGAAGTGCATGCATAAGAAATTTTATATTAAGTGAAGAAATTATTGAAAAATATTAATAGTGGTAAATGATAAATCTAAAAGTATTGGAGTATATAATGTGGCAGATGGATGAATGCTCAACTTTCTCAGAGACCTGGTGTGTAAATACAATTCTGCTGGACTTCAGGTTTTCTCAGAAAGTTGAGTTGGACTCCATCAAGAAAGATGCAGAAATTTATTATCAATAGTGCAGATGATCTGTTTTTTCTACTCGTGTGAACTGGAGTAGTTGAACCTGCAGGTCTGACATAGCTGTTGCACCTTACCATATGGATGTGCTTATTATATCCATGCATTGGGATATCTACCCTGAGTCTGTGTGTGCAACTCTTTGTTCATTCTTTGACTTCAGTAAAATGCTAGTTAAATGTTAAACTAGACAACAGATTTTACTTTCAGCATTCCTTTCATTTGCTTCAAAAATTCTTGACAAGTGCAATGCCTTTTCAGTACTCATTTAGTATGTTATTCTTTTAACACCACAACCACAAAGAGCTTGTTTATTACATGAAATGCATTTTTGTGTAGTGGTGGAAGAAGGAGAAAGAATAGTAAAATATGAAACTGTTCAGGTAGAAACACTAAACTCTTTTAAAAAACTAATTGGAATGAATATAATATCATAATACTTTAGATTCTTGGTTGACATTTCAAGGATATTTGATGGGCTGGGATATCCAGATTTCATTGATTTCTTGTGCAACATCAATGTGCAAATACCTTGCTGAAAAAGAATGCATTGTCCATAATACTTTAGTAAAGGCATCTAGATTTTAAATATATTGTTCCTTGAACCTAGAAGATAATTTGATCTAGAGTTAGTATGGCATATTAAGTGTTGGACATTGTTTTATTAAATTTTCTAGAGGAGCATGAGCAAGATTATATAAACAGCTTTCTCTACAGGAAAAGCAAGACCAAATTCGGCTGTTGCAATCCATTAAATCTGAATGTCCAGCTGTGGCTGGCATTGAGTTTTTGTAGCTTGGTTCTTTAAAGGGATGTTTGATGAGGCCTTTTGAAGCCATTGGAAAACCTGAAAGGAAAGGTTAGTTTTGGAACAAGTGATTAATTAGAAATACAGTTTCCAAACTGAGTATATAGTTTCTTACATCACTCCCCTTCCTCTGCGGCCTTGAATTCCTTTTCACAAACACTATTTTAGCCAGATTCTCAGACTTTTAGCAGAGGGTAATTAACTGTGTATTGCTGAAGCTTATTTTCAGCCATTTGGGGTAATTAAATGGTTTTCTTCCTTTTCTCCCGTTGGATTTGCATTGCACCACTGAAAATGGGATGATTTTGCAAGAAAGTTCCCAAACCTTTGCAATGGAAGGCAATAGTTTTCAGTTTAGCTGAGTAAATAAATGTTTTTAAAATGACATAAAATACCATGTATCTGTGGTGATCCACAATTGCTACATGTAAAGATTTTAAAGTATATGCTAGCTGGAACATACTAGGAAACAACAGACTGCTACAGGAAATGAGAGAACTTTTATTTTCAGTGTAGTATAAAATTCTGTATATTGTTGAAATACTTATGACAGCTTTATTTTTCAATGTGTGACCATTTTATACTTGAATGCACGATGATGTCTGAAATCTTCTGATTATTGTGGTCATTCATCTTTTTTAACAAAATATATGCATCTTTAATCCTCTTCTTCCTCATAGGATTCAAAATGGGTAGAAGAAAAGCAGCTGTTAATTAGAACAAATCAGGAATTGCTAGAGAAGGTATGTGTTGCCCTTTATCATAAAAGAAATTGAATATACTACGTTCTACAAAATGAACATTAACTTGCTTACTTTATTTCTCACCAGCAGCAGAAATTCAAATAAAAGTCTCTGATTAAAGTACCAATATGCCTTTATATTCTTCAGGAATTCAAGCTGCTCTTTATTGTGGAATTACATTATAGCCAACAGTAGATCCCAAGCTGGCTGATGTTTTCTGATTACTAATAAAATTACCTGCTCCCTTCAACGTTTTTACAGTTTTTTCACACATTGAGTAATATTGATTGATTTAAGGCTTATTTCATTAACTGTCTGAGATACTCAGAGCTGAGCATCTGCATTGTTCTTCATTGATAGTGGTGGGAAAGTTAGCTAGTACTTAGGAAGTCAAAGAACTAATTTTGTTAATTAGTAGCTTACTATTAATGTAATAGGAATAAGATAACCAGAGGAAAAATCATGACTAAAAGTAGCTACAGCCAGATTTAATTTATTCAGACACTTACGTGGGCATTATAAATGTTAAAGTACATTATGCCAGATGTTACACTTCTGTTTAGTTTCATACAAAGAAAAAGATCACCCAGTTAAACTAGACAGTAGACCAAAGCTTTTAGTTGGGATAATTAGTAGTCAGCATTGAATTTCTGTTTTGTCATTGTTAGTGCCTCAAGGCAGAATTTTGAAAAATTAAAATGTAGTCATTAAAACCCCTCCATTATTGTCTTTCATATACTGTAAAGATTAGATGTCTAATTAGGGAGACAATGAGAACAGTCTACCCAAATGTTAATGTAATTCAGTTTCATTTGCTGGATTTTAAAAGAAAGCTTTTATTGCTTCACTTATTTAGATAGTATATTCATATGACTTTTCATGCTAGTTCCAGATTATTATTCTAAGAGAACATTGGCCATTTTCTGCTGACAGTTCTCAAAAATACTTTCTGATGTGATGTTTCTTTTTTATCTCTAAGACACAGCCCAATGTCTAATGAAAAACTGAAATAATTAACAGTTTTGTCTAAACCTCTGGCTTGTAACTCTGTGCAGTATCTCTTCTAGTGCTTACAGGTTGTTACTGTGTTGTGTTTGTCTCACAGATTTACAGAATGGAGCAAGAAGAGCATCAGCTGAAGAATGAGATGCAAGATGCAAAAGACCAGAATGAGCTGTTAGAATTCAGAGTGCTAGAGCTTGAAGTAAGAGATTCTCTCTGTTGCAAACTCTCAAATGGAGCAGAAATTATGTTTGAGCCCAAGCTGAAATTCCTGTAAAGATTACTGATGTCTGGTGCATGTTTAAGGGAAGTCAATTAGGTATCTATTTTTTAAATGTCATATCTTGGGATAATGAAATTGATGCCACTGCCTTAATATGTTTTGGAGAGAATGCTCACTAATGTTTATAAAGATGTAATATAGCTAATATAAATTGCATATAGTTTGGTTTTCATCTAATAAAATATTTTGTTTTGCAATATTTTGCCTTTTTTATTTGTTTCATTTCCATAACTGCTCCTTTCCTGCATGTAAAATCACTTGGTATGTATACTACAGCCTTGGCTGTCATTGATTAAATTAACACACCTTCTCACATCTTGCATGCAGTGATCTGACTAAAGATCTGACACATCCATTACCTCAATGTATAATTGCTTTAAATTACATTAATTTAAGATTGACAACATTCATACAAAGTAAATTTATCTGAAAAAGAACACATTTTGATAGCAGCTTCCAAAGAATTCTCTTACCTTAAATCTATTTTTTCATGGATTAAAGTGGTCATGGACTAGAAATAATTGGCTTCAGTCAATGAAAAAGTGAAAAAAAACCCCAAACCTCTGGCAATATCAAAGAAAAGTGGTGAAGCACAAATGCAACTTCTGTATGTGAAACTAATACGTTGCCTATAGCAAACAAATTCTGTATTTTGCATAAATGATGTAAGCAAAATTATTTGTTATTGACACTTCGAACTTGTAGCCTGTGATTACAGTAGAAAGCAATGGTTCACATCCCCTCACAAACTGGGCTCATGTTGAATTCAGTAACACTGAACTAGTTGTGTGTGATGCACAGTTGCCACACAGTTGTACTGCCTGATGACACATTGTTCAGTTTCAAAGATCACCAGCACTCTTAACATTGCTTAGAATAAATTCTCCAAGAAACCTGTCATTGTCACTCCTCCATTTTTATCACCCAGCACGTTTCACCAAAAATCTTGGCATGTGTAACTTCTCTGATAAAGATGAAAATGTCATGTCTTCCTGTTATGTGGACCTTCTTTTTGTCTGACATTTCTTAATCTTTTTTTCATCCTTTATCAACTATATGTTTTGATGTCATAGCCCATTATATTTCATCTTATGAATTTAGGTTATTACAATTTCAGTAGGTGTTCAGAAAAATAAATATGCTCTCTAATACACATCTTTATAATTTATTAAAGAACTGTAAAGTAAAATACAGAAAAATTTAGCATTTGAATTGGCAGTTGCACTAGAAGCTGCTTCCTAAAGTGTGGGTATTCTTAGAAGTAAAACTATCCAAAAAAGATTTCTTAGGAAACGAACAAATATTCAGTGCATCCTTCATGAATGTATTTTTCACATGGAAGAATCACATCAAAACCAGCTCAGTATGTTGAGTTTTGTCATTTAAAAATTTCTTTCACAGAATAACAATGGAAGTATTTTTGTGTGATTGCAAGAAAAGATTTTTTGCTTAGCAGACAAACATAGACACAAATGTGACTGACAATGCAATGCTTTAGGAAAACCATCAGTTCTTCTAGTAAACAGGACAGTAATTTTTAGAGCAAATAAATTATTTCAGATAAAAGTTAGGCTAAAGTAGAAAACACAATCATTTGTTTATCAGTTAAAGTAAGCAAGTTTGGGTGAGTTGAATGCAGTAGCAACTGATGAATTTTTAACAATATAAAAAATCTTAACTGAATTTTGGTAAGAATTAAGCTTCTAGTTTTGAGTTACAACAGCTAAGTCATTTAAGCCCATTTCAGAACTAGACTGTTGATGTAAATATTATTTAAAATAAAACCTTTGAGAGGGAAAAATGTATAGACTACAGAGATTTTTCTCTCTACATTGTAGTTTCAATTAGGTTTAACCTAGTTAATGAATAAGATTTGCCATGCTTTGTAACTTGCTTAAGTGAATGGATGCAGCCTGCCTGCCATAAAGCACCTCATTTGTGATTTAGAAAATGGAGTAATACATGGATGGTCATAGTAACTAAAATATTTGCAGTAGTGCTCTCTCTGAGAAAATGAAGTTCATGTTGCCAAAACCTCCCCTTGTAACATGGAGATGAAATCTGGTGTTTCTTGCTTGTGTTCCCATGGCCAGGGAGAATTCAGAGCAAGACCCAGTGCCTTGGTTGCCCGGAGCCTTCAGTCCAGTCATTTTTCACAAGCACATTAAAATCTAATTTAAGTAAAATTGCTTTTTTTTTTTTTATGCTATTTCTGCCTTCTGAAAAAATGATAAGTTGGTATTTTGAAGAAAGGTATGGAAGCGATGTACATGGACAAGAAAAGTTTTTAGAAATACTATTGCTTTAGATAAATGGGAATTTATAGTTTTTAGTTTTGGCATAAAGAACATCATAATTGTAGAATAGTGCTGCCTTTCAACATATTCTGACATCCTGGGTTGTGCAGAGAATATGAATGGGGATTTTAAATGCTTTAATAGGAAGGTTCACTGCAGAATAAACAGAGAGCAGATACACAGGTTTAATTTTAGTGAGAAAATCTTCAATAGGACTATTTCATGGTGGAGTTTAAATTTTTTTTCTGCAGATTCTTCTTCCTAAGTTGTTTTATTGTCCATGAAAGAAAGCAATAATTAAATAATGTTACAATCAACACAAAAACCTGCAGAGTATTTTAGGGCTCCAGTCAATTAGGGGCCACTGTTGCAAGGGTTCTGCAGCTGAGGAGTGTCAGGTAACTTTGCAGAAACTGTGTGCATGGAATCAGCTGGCAGCTAACACTATTTTTGTGTTTAGCTAAAGCCGAGATTCTTCAAATATGGTAAAAATAAGAGGAAATACCATATATTTGGAATGCGAACAGGAATCTTCCTTTTTAATGTACAAGTATGTTTTGTAAAGGTGGGGAATAAATGTTAACATATAATCACACATGTTGTTTTTAAACAAATCTTTCCTCAGGAGAGAGAACGAAGGTCGCCAGCATTTAATCTTCATATAACCACCTTCCCTGAAAACAATGGAAGTGCACTTCAACTGTTCTGTCATCAGGAAGGAATAAAGGTATATGCAAAGCATTAGAAATAGTTGGATGGCTAGGAACTTTTTTTGAATGATCAACCTAGTATCCAAACAAATAGTTGGATACTTGCCAGGGAAGAAAATGTGAAAAAATAAATTTAGTAAGAAAAGATATTTTTAACTGGGGAAAGGGTTTCACAGGAATATGTTCTGGTCATTTGTCAAGAGTTCCTCAATGAAGCTGAAGGCTGGTCAAGCAACATAATTTGCTTTTGGTCTAGGGAAGAATGTGGATGTTGATGTGATTCATTGTCAGGTTGCTACAGTACATGGGTCTTGATATTAAATGTTTTTTCCTCTAAGTTCAGAAGTATGACTTCAGCTCTTATTTTACACCCAATTTAGGGAAGCCTTTTTTTTTGTTGAATGAATATGCTTAAGTTATTTGGCAAGGCCAGGGCCTTGAAGCATGAGATGCCTGATCCAAAACTCATTCAGACAGGTGGAACTGTCATTTTAGATCAAGAACAAGATAAACATCAGAATCTCCCTTGATTAGCTTCTGATGTGAGGAAACACAAATTGGTCTTTTCACTTCTCTTCCCCCATGAGCAGGCTATCCCATGCAACCTGATTTGCCAGCTGGTTCGCTTAAGGTTGAATTCAGACTTGGGTTGCCAGTAATGTTGCACAACAGGCCAGGGTAACTTTTCTACCAGTAACTAAAGCATAATCTCAGTGCCACTCACTAGTGATTTATGGTCATATTTTTAGTTGTGTTTACAAGTCCTCTTATAGGAGGCTTGTTGCTATTCAGTGCTTTAATGAGCACAGTACGATTTCTAGAGGAAATAAACTGCAATTGTTGGCTGCATATTTTTAGGAAGTTGAGTAGTCTGAAAGAAAAAAGTTAAGACCTGATTCTTACCTACAGGTTTGGTTGGATACTCATCTCCCAAACCACACCAAGAGTCACCAGTTAGCATATTACCTTCAAATAGAGCCAGATCTGCTTTTAGCTTATCTGTTATTCTAATTTGCATGTTGGCTGTATCAGGTACAGTGTAGCAGAATCCGTAATTCCTGTTTATTTCCATTGTCTTCTGTGACACGCCTTAACAGTGGTGTTCTTTTCAATCTGCCTTTCAGTTCACTTACCTGGAAGGAGGGACAGTCACCTAATGTAGGCACACTGAAATAGTTGACCTTTTATCTGTTTTCAGTGTTTTTCAAAGTTGTTAGCCATCAGTAGCAAAGTAGATTTCAGAATGATGCAAAATCTGATTTGGTTTCTGATTCTTCCTTTATGCTTCATATGGAAATAAATTAGTTAAAATTATTATTTCTGGCTCAATAGATGCAAGAACTTGCATGTCCTGGTACATTCTTCACTAATGTAACTAGTCAGCTAAAGAAGTTTCTGTTCAATGTTGTCAATGCTAATCATAATCAATAGGGGTTTTTTTAACACTGATCCAAACACAAGTGCATTTTGATCTGCACCATTCTAGAATTAGTGATGTGCACTGTTAAATAGCTAATGTAGCATTTGGGTACACACCTGAAGTTTTTGGGAATAGAGGGAGGGGACTTCTCAGGTTAGTACAACTTGAGCACAACACGTAATTGGACTAATTTGTAGATTCTCTCCCACATCTGTGTCTGCCCTTGAGGAAATCTTGCATTTCTTATTGAGTCTTCCTCACTGGAGTCTGTTGAGTATAGAATCATGAACTAGTATTTTCTGATATAGCTGTGTAATTTGCAAGCATAGCTAGTTTAGCTTTAAAAAATGTTAAAAATTGATCATCCTAAGTACCGACATAATGCAGTTGCACAACATGTAGATGCTAAGCAGCACATTATGTACTGGAAGCAATTAAACTACTGAGCCAAGACATGGCCCTGTGAAATGTTGGCCTTCTAAGCGGTGCTGAATATGAGTGGCAGTGCTTAGCAAGGCTCTTTTGCTTTCTGTATGTCTATAAAGTGTTTTTTCCATGCTCTCAAGGCTTCCCACTTTCAGATAGCATGGCTGCATACAAGCTTCAATGGAAATGATCCCTGGTCCATGTTAACTTACAGACCAAACTTGGGATAGTTCAGGAGAATGTGATTAGTGCTAGTGAAGCATTCCATGACCCTTTCCAACAACTTTTTAAAGTAGAAAATAGCGTTCTGGGGCCTAGGAGTGGACCCTGGCACAGTGTAAAATAAATTTGATCAGGAAAAGGTTCTTCACTCCAACCAAAGGTGGTTGGGCACTGGAACAGGCTCCCCAGGGAAGTGGTAACAGCACCAGCCCTGACAAAGTTCAAGTGTTTGGACAACACTCTCAGGCACGTGGTGTGTCGTGTGCAGGGCCAGGAGTTGAACTCAGTGATCCTGATGTGTCCCTGCCAACTTGGCATAGTCTATGATTCTGTGATTGCATGAATTTATTCCTCTCTTTTTTGAATCAGAGGAGTGGTTTTCTTTATTTCAGTGGCTGTGCCTTAATAGTTCAGTTCTTTTTGTGGATCTGAGAGCTGAGTGGCAGAGAAATGTGGCTTTCTAATCAAAAAGGTTATGAACTGATAATGTTTGGAGGAGCATGTTCAGCCCACTGTGCACATTCCCTTCTGCCAGTGTAAGGCTGATTTGAAACTACATAGTTTTGTTCAACAAATAAAATCAAAAACAATTGTTTGTTCATGCTCTCTGTCCTTTTAACTTCTGTAGCTTGATATGGTTGATGCTCCACTCCAAACAAAAAAAAAAAAGTTTTTTAGGCCCTTTAAGTCTTTTAAGCCTGTTTATCAGTTTTGCTCTCTCCTCTACATACATTATGGAAATGATAATAATAAATATGAATGGTACTATGTACATATATGAATATGAATATGGGAGCACTCTACCCTCATGCACAGACATCCAGGTTGCTTGCTATAATTAAGAGTGACATTTGGTTTTGTCTTTGAAAGTATCAGTAACACTTTTGTAATTGTCATGCAAAACTAATGTTTCAGTTATTTACATTTGAAGTCTTTTTGAATGCAGAGGTGAATAAAGGGTACATAAAATGTATCATATAAAAACTATTTCTCACCTACTTTATAAAAAATAAGTGTTGAACATCTTTTTCAGGACGTGAATATATCTGAACTTATGAAGAAGCTAGATATTCTTGGAGATAATGGGGTAACAAATTTTTGATTTTAAATGTATTTCCTGTTTAATGCTTAATTTAAAGCATTTTTTTCCACAGCAGATAGTACATCCAAGACAATGGACAGGGTGATTTTTATATGCCTATATTTGTATGAAAAATATGAATGATTAGGAAATGCTTTTAAAATTTGAAAACTTTCAGTTTAACTCATGCTAGTGAAAGCTGTATTTTTACAAGCTAGGATTTGGTCTTCAGTGAATGACATGGAAGAAGGGCACTGTAATGGACAAAGGGAAAAGATACAAAACATAAGTGAAAGCCAAACTAAGTTGTTCATGAATTATCCCTCTTGCCTAGTAATAGTAGCACCTTCTACTGTGAAGGCTGTCTCTGCCAGGAGTGGATTTTCTGGGAGAAAGGCAAGGATAACTGTCTCCCTTTTTTCCTTTTTATTGCTAAATTCAGTATAAATTCTTGGTCACACAGCTGGGGCACAAACATCCAGGGAGCTGGGTCCAGTTTATAGCTAGCTTTAACAGATTGAGGTCTTCATAATACTAGTTTTAAGTTCTGGATTGGCATGTTTTGTTGCAAGTCCTGTGGAGGTTTCTATTGTACTTGTTCTTTGCATTCTTTTCTTTAATTGGAAGTCTAGCTCTGAAGTGCATGACAGGGAGATTCACTTGCTGCAGGGCCTAGTCTAGCAAACAGGCAAAAATAGGAAAAAAAATGCAAAATCCCTGACTGAAACCACTTCATTTTCATTGAATAATCTATTGAAAAAGTGTGGTTGGGCTGGTATGCTGAAATAGAGTGGAACTAAGCACCCGTGGTTTAACTTTCAATATTTTCAGTCATGGGATCCTTTTTGGTCATGTCTGTACTCCTAATTGTTATAACTGATTTATTTTTTGAAGTACAGTTAAAACTTACTGCTTGTGTTAAAGGATGAAATTTTAACCCAATTTAAGATGCATCTTTTTGTATTTTAGAATTTGAGAAATGAAGAGCAGGTTGCAATAATCCAAGCTGGGACTGTGCTTTCCCTCTGTGAAAAGGTAGAATTCAGTAAATATGTTTCTCTGCTAAAAACTGACCATTCTATGATACCACGTAACTTTGCCAGGGAAGCACAACTTTTCTGTTCAGGTCATCTGGATTGGAGCATGTATTCATCCTTACATGAGTGTTGGGATTGTGATGTCTTGAGGTAAAGCCAAACTTAAGAAATAAACCAAATTTAAAAATAAAAACATGTTTTGGAGATATTCCCTTAGCATAAAGTACTAAAAATCCACTTAACACAGGAGACTTCATTTCCAAAAGTGCTGGTGTCCTCAGTGCTCTGGGACTGGGTGTAAGGTGCCCTCTGTAACATTCCCATGGTCCATTTTGGGCTCATTTGAAAAAGCTCAGTCTAGTCAGTGATCCTTTCCTCTATAAATTAGTAGACATAGAGAAAAGTAGTTTGTACAAGATAAGTAATCAGTCAAGTCATTCATTTCTGGAGGGCTAGTTCTTTACTTCCAGAGAATAGGGATGACATTTAGAACTAAGAAAGACTTGCATATTTCTCTGAACAAGCTCTGTCCATCCTTTTCATATGTTTCTATTAAATCTTTCCTACATGCATTCTTGAAATTCAGAATCAGAAGTTTTAAATTAAAATTTGAGCAATTTTCATAATTGCTTTAATTGATGTAATTTTGATAATCTGCTTATCTAAGTACCTTAAAGTAAATAATCTACGTTAGGTAATTTAATAATCATTAATTTAAGTGAATAATTGCTATAAGAAAAGTAAAAATGGGCGAAGTGCAAAAATCCCTACGGTTTTTATTGTGTTGTGGCATTAAAAGAGAAGGTAATGATTTTAGCACTTTACATCCAAAAAATGAAACTGGAAGAACCCCACTCTAAAAGGCTAAGATACAGACTCCTAAATACATGGTTGTCTCTTCTGTGCCCCTTGGTTCCAGAAAGGCTTACAGGCATAGAAAGATCAGAATCAATATTTAGTTTGCATATCATTCATACCTTCAAAAAAATTAGACCTCTAATTTTTGCAAATAGCCCTTCTCTTGGTTGAGGGTAGCTGTGAGAGATGCTGAGGATTTCCCATTTCCATTGGTTTCAAAGGTTCAGAATGATCACAGTCTTGCTGAATATCAGTGGTGAGGCTTTCCTTAGGAATATCTTCAGCTTGTCACCTTCAAAATGAAGAAAACAAAGATGATGAAAATTGAATTCCTGTGGAATATGGTGTTCCTGTTCATTTTTTTCTGTAGAAACCTAGCCTGCTGAGCAGGTAGAACAAATTTCCATTTTTGTTCACCAATCTCTTAAATGGTGGAAGGTCCAAAATGATGAAGTAATGAATTCACATTTTGTTTACTTGTAAACTTATGTTTGAAATTTCCTATCTAAATCTTTGGGAAAAAAACTAGTATGTCATTAATTCCTTTGAGGCTGAGCCCTAGTGAATTCACGAAAAAACTAAATTAAAAAAGCTGATGAGCAATGCTTACCAAAAGAATTAAAGCAGATATGAGTAGTCCAGTGTTAGTAAGCAAGGCATTTGAGGAAAGTGATAATTATCAGTGACAGAGCTGCAGTTGGTTTTAATGAGAGCTGGTGCTACAAAAAGAAGCATTAGTCTAAACTATGTTCTCTGTAAGCTAGTCATTGGTCCTTATCGTAGACCACTAGGGAAATGAAATAAAAAAATTCAGAACTGAGCATTCCCATCCATTCCAACAAACTTAAATTGAAATATTAATGTAATCCTGGTGATGTTAAGTGATTAAGCAAGAACCTCATATCCATGCATTTAGCTATTGTGATGTGTGATTTTTACCTTTGGAAAGCAATGGCCGTTCCTCGTTCTGATTGTTTTGAATGTCACCAGAATGGTGAGGGATTCATGGTAGCAATCACAAGAGAACCCATCTGTCTGTCTGTCTGTCTGTCTGTTTTATTTTTCCCTCTACATTACTGATGTTTTAGAAGTGAACATCTTCCCACAAGGAGTGCAGCAAACTGTGCAAAATTAAGGATTGACTTTTCCATCTTGTCTTTTGTTTAAATTGCCCTCTGGAAAAATGCAGGACTGGAGGCCTGAAGGCAGATGCTGGTTTCACAAATCGGGCCAAAAAGCATTGGGTATATCGAGTAAGAAACAACCAGGTTGCTTTTGCAGTCCCGACCTAAGTCGATTTTGTATCTTGAACGTTACAGGGGTAAAAACCATTTAATTTACTGTAGGAAAGCAACCTCCACTTGTTAGTCTTTAGTGTGTCTCTGCAGTCCTCCATTCTGCCTGTGCTCTCACAACCTGTTTATTCGTGTGTATATTCAAAGTGAATAGATAGCATGGGAGGAGCAGATGCCTGGAACTGCTGGCAACAAACTTGCAAAATGTTTGGTATAAACTTTTTCAAAAGCTCTGTTCTTTTCATTTTCCATTTTTTCTTCTCCACACTGCTATGTTCCTGTAGTGGTTGAAGCAGATAGAGGGAACAGAAGCTGCACTGACACAGAAGATGTTAGACCTGGAGAATGAGAAGGTAAGCAACAACAGCTAACAATGTAGTTCATTCAGCTAAAACTCATCTCAAGGGAATGTGTATAAATTTCATCCTAGGCTGGTTTGCTGCCTTTCTCTGCCTAACAGATGCCTATGGTAAAACAGGCAAGTGGTTTCTAGAACAAAAATAGCAAAATATATACAAATTGGGGCACAAAGGCATAACTTCAGAGCACATTAACCAAACAGTGTGAAATTGTGCTTTCTTTGTGTATTAATTTGTCTGGCAACAACATCATTTTTTTAATCTTGGGGTCATGTTAGTAGAATTGGCAAGGGTATTTCTTTGCTCTCTAGTACTCAGCTTCTAGACAAGCTGTCAAGAACTCTTAATCCAGATGACCTTTCTTGCCCCATGGTCTCCATGCCTAAAGACAGAATGTTTTCTCAAAAAGCAGTTCTGTCTTGAAGATCAAACTGACCTTATTTTTCCATATATTGAACAAAGAATTTTAGAATGACTGTTTGGTTTTATTGGTTTACCATGCATGCTGTGCTTCACATCTTCAAATGGCTTTCCAAACACTGATTAATCCTCACCACACCTTTTACAGGTAGATAAATAAGCAGCATTACGTTCATCCTAAAGAATGGGACAATGGGACAGGGAGGTTAAGTGATTTGCCCAGGGCCACTGAAGAAGTATGTGTTTGAGCTAAACAAAAAAAGAAGTGCTCATACTGCGTTCTCTGTTGAGTGTAACCTGTCATACTGATTGTACTTTAACATAGATAAGATCCTTTCCACATTTAGTATTTCTTTATTTTTAATTCTTGTTATGGAAAAATACAAAGGTTTGGGGAAGGGAAAGTGCCCACAAATACTACATTCTTTTGTAAAAAGAATTGGGAAAAAATAGGGTTTTTATAACTTGATACATTATCTTCCCACTTATCATCTCTGATGTTTTCAAGTCTTACTCTGGATAGCCCTTGCATCAATTTGTTTAGCACAGCAACCTGAGAATCTGCATCCCTAATGATTGACCCAATGAGTTGATATTCTGTCATGACACTTTCAGAAGGACTGAGCACTGGTTTAGCTGTCCTTGAAACCCATGTTAAGGGTTTGAGATCCTATTCTTGTTTCCCTCCCTCTTGCTTTTTGTGGGCAGCTTTTACTATCCCTTTTGGAGAAGTAGCATGATCAGGGCAGCTGCATTGCTATTCTGGGCTTTGGTGGTAGCTCTGACCCACTTTGTAGTCTCAGACAGGTCAATCTACCTCTGTGGTGTCAGATCCCTGCAAGCATGTTCGGACCAGGCCTGTCCTTTACTGGGCACTCTCAGAGCACAGTGGTGTTTCATCCTGTACAACAGCCTTGCAGTTGCTGTAATCCATCCATGTCAGAAAATGAACCACCTGGATGGTCAAGGTGGGATTCAGATAAACGTGGTATCTAATATCACATTATCATAATATCACATATCACATTCTTCAGAGTTCTAGAGGTGTCCACCAAGGGCTGAGAAATGTGTCCTGCAGGAGTTGTTGGAGACCCTTTCACTTCTGGACCTGTCACATATTTAGAATATGCTGAAAGCAGAAGATTCTAAAATGGCTGTCATAGCAACACATGCCCATCTGTTGTCAACCAAATTCCTGCCCAAAGATTGAGGCCTGACTTAAACTTTGGGTTTGCCTTCAATATTAATTAATAGGTAATTAAAAATGCTCCAAATTTCCAAAATAAATTAATAATAAATATTATACTTTTTATACAGAGAACAAATAGCACCTTGCTCCTCTGAATCCTCTAATACTGGTCTTATATGTTGCTACTGTCACCAATTCTACTCTGACAATGGACAGAAAAGTTGTCAGAAGTCCACAAATATGTCTGAAGACAAAATTTGGCCAAATAAGTTACTTCGAGGCAATCCATAAATAATAAAACTAAGCAGAGCAGCAATATTTGAATTTTTTAATACTGTTAATAAAAGCTGCAATTAGTGATCTTAAGAACCCTATGTATTTAATTTGGCATTTATTCTATATATTAAGGAAATGCAAAAGTCTGTTGAAAAGAAAAAAGAATGATGGAAAGTATTAAATTCAGTCAAAGGGCTTCTCTGCTTTGTGGTCTATTACTAATTTATTTGAGTGTGACAACCTGTCTTGAAAGGAAAGCTAATAAAATCAAGTAACTATTTTATGTTCTATTTACTATCATCCAGCCTGGTCTAGGGGAAGGTGTCCCTGCCCATTGGCAGGGGGGTTGGTACTAGATGATCTCTGAGGTCCCTTCCAACCCAAACCATTCTATGCTTCTATGATCCAAAACACTCCAAAGGCTTGACTATTCAGACAACTGTTTGAATGTCCACAACTTGCTTGCAACGTCATGCTTTGGATGCTGAGTTCCACTGAAATCCCAGTCTGTAGGATGTATATATTTATATATTTTTATATATATACATCTAGAATAACTGTCAAATTTCAGGAGTTTGATTTTTAAAAACAAAAGTAAAAAAATCCTTGTAAATCCTAGGTATCTTGAAAACTTCTTCAGCTCTTCAGCTAGTCACTCAACCTCTCTGGGCATCACTTCACCCATTTCAAATGGCCTTCTGCCTGTACAAGCTGAGGACTGAGTTGTTAATTCAGCATCAATAACACATCATGGGATGGTGCTGCAGAACTAGCTGTGGCCGTGCATGTTCAGGTTTCCTCCTTAGAAAAACAGACTAGACAACAGAAATTAGGGTTTGCCCATGGTTTCCTTAAGGGTATGCATGGGATATTTTCAGAAGAGCCATAAAGTGCCCTCTTGTGTTTGTCTTTTCCCTCCCTTGGCCTGCCCTCTGCAAGTTACATCTGTTGGACCACATGCATGTACATCCCTACTCACCTTTTCCTGCTCTGTGCACTTCTGTCAGGTCCAGGCAGGTTTATACACTGGTGTAGAGGTCAGTGCTTTCTAGGTACAACTTGTTAATACGGTACACATATTTGAAGTGCTAATATTGTAAATTTGATATTCCGAATATCCTTGGGATGAATGTGGTCATTTGCTATACGTTTTCTTTTGCTTTCAAGTGGAAAGCTTGCATAAAAATGATGGCATTTATGATTCTTCATTAATTAGGACAAAGAACAAACACTCCCTTGTTTTTATTATTGCTCAGGACCTGTTCAGTAAACAGAAGGGTTATTTAGAGGAAGAACTCGACTACAGGAAGCAAGCTCTGGACCAGGCATACATGGTAGGAAAAGAACAGTCATTAAATTTTTCTGTTTGAACAGATTTGATAAAATGCAGGTGTGTTTTTTTCTTTTAATTATAAATAGGGCTCTTTTTTACTTTATTTTTTTTTACTGCCAGACTATAAATCAACTATTTCTTACTTGAAAACTTAGGAAATGGATTATAGTACTTACAAGTGTAACTTTTTTGCATTGCATTTTTTATTCTATGATATAGAAACATCTTGTTAGTACATCTGGAATGGGAAAAGCTGGTTTATGTATGAACAAAACCATGACTGGTAAAATAACCAGAAATTACTTTAGAACTTTTCCAATATTTCTTTTCCTGAAGCATTTGTAAGTATTACTGCTGCTAACCAATCCTAAATCAGGAATGCCTGTTCTTCCTATGCGGTTCCTTCCGGTGCGATCCTATCCAACCTTACCCTTCCTAGTTTTCAGAAGGGAAGCTGCAACCTTGCCTTTTCTCAGGCTAAGCAACAATTAGGAATTATCCAGGAACTGGTAAAATTGCACACACAACTTTGCTAATAGTGAGAATTCAAGAAATCAAAATATGATGGCCTGAAGCATTATTTACACACTGTAAATGTTTCTTATGCGGAAAATGTTTTCAGAGAAGAAGCAAGGTCTAGTGCTCAGAGCAGATAACAGAGATAAAAGCAAGCAGGCACTATTTCTAGCACTGTGACCTTGGGCAAGCCATTTAACCTCTCTGTGCAGCTGTTTATGCATCACTAATATGGATGGAATTACCTACCTCACAAAGGTGTTATGAGGGCTAAAGAGATGTGGTCAGATGCTCTTGATCCAAATATTGTCAGTCTGGATGCTGGTTTTTAATAGGATTGTACTAATCCCAGCAATGAGGGAAGCACTGCCATGATTCCTTTCTTTCCTCTTGGGAATACGGTTCTCCATGTAAACGTGAAGTTCTCTGGTGTTCTCTGCTTTGCAAAGTACTGCAGTTTTGGTCAGTGCATGAGAATCATGCTAGGAATCTGGCAAACAGCAAGAGACAGATGAGGGATTAGTATTTACAAGTGTTCCTCCCTTCATTGCTTATGGCAACTTGGAACTACGCCAGTGACATAGTCTGTGAGCCATGGATGTCAGGAGAGTAGGGCCAGTGAGAGGGAGGGTAAGATTTCTGTTCACAGTTTTTCCTGTGGTCTTTTTATTTTATAGGATGGCTTAACAATTCAGTTGCAGTTGAAGGAAATCTGTTAGTTTGCATTAAATTTGTAATGTTCAGCATCAGGATTTGGAGTTTTATCAGGTATTGAATGCAGACCTATCATCTAAATCTTTTTGAAATGGAAGAATCAATCATGTACTAGAATGGGACCCATCTCCTGGGTGTCAATCCGTGCTGGGAGGCTGCGTGCACTCTGTGTGGAATGCTCCTCACTGCTCACACCTGCTGCTTTCTGTCTACCTGTCTATGTCCGTAACCTGCCCTCCTGCCTTAGCCTTTGCTTGCTAGCCCTCTCCTCTAGCTGTTGGTGGGTCGTTTGCTTGCTGGATTCAAACGTCAGCCTGTCTGTGTGTGATTTGGGTTGCATTAGAAAATCCAGGAGCTGGAAGCCACGCTGTATAATGCCCTGCAGCAGGATCCAGGCAGGCGGGCGAGCGAGTCGCTGACGGAAGCGCAGCGGGAGGATCTGCGAGCGGCAGTGGAGAAGGTGCGGCGGCAGATCCTGAGGCAGAGCCGTGAGTTTGACAGCCAGATCTTGCACGAGCGGATGGAGCTGCTGCAGCAGGCCCAGCAGGTAATCCAGGTTCTCTCTCCTCCCCCTTGGTGTTGGTGTTACCTCTGTGGTGGCCGCCACTGCCCGTACGACAGCATCGCTTCACCCTCACCTCGTGGAGTTCTGTTCAGTCTGGTCTTTGTACAGCTCCCGTGCCAAGGAGCTGCGTGGTGTCAGGACCTGGTTGCGCTGGGCATGGTGCACACACAGAACAAGTCACTGTCTCACCACAAGGTCCTGTTGCACAACCTGTTTCATGTGTGTACAACCACACAGTCTTCCACAGGACTCCAAGGGGAGCTTGTTGTAAGTTTAAGGCCTAAATTAGAAAAAGTCAGAACGGAGGGTTGTTAGAGTGCAACACTATGGAAAGAGGAAAGGCAGAAGCAGTAGTTACAGGAATACAAGTTTTTTTATTTTTCCCCCCTTTTTATTTATTTTAGCTTTTTGTGAAATCTTCTAAATAAAATAAAAAAGAGGAAGTGATAGGAATCGTTTAAGAGGTCATTTACAACGTTTTCTGCCTTTAAATTAGTTCAGAAAAGCCTTGTCTGTCCAAACCACTTCCTTAAGGACAATTGTTGACAACTTGATTTCAGCAAGGTCCTGGCCTATAGAAGTGTGGTAATTATTTAGTATTGGTAGCATTGCTAGTGGTCCTGTGCAAATATTCAGGGAAAGAAGAGAGCTGCATGTCTCAGGGTGTTAATCACTACAGCAGGAATAATTGTTCCCAAGGATTTTGGTTCCACTTTATAGTAACCCCTGGAAGTTGCAGACAGATGTTGTAGATCTTGAGGACTGCTCTCCAGTTGCTCAGCTACTCAGTTGCTCAGTTGCTCAGTTCCAGACTCACTTTCTGTGTGAGTCTGGAATCACATATTGTAAATATCAAAATATGCTAGGCAGATGTGTCCAGAACATTGTTGCTATTTCAGGTGGTGATTCAGGTGCTGGGGCAAGAACTTCTTTTAGTTTTGTCCAAGCCTCTGTTCAAGTTGGCTTTGTACATGAATACGGATGAAACTGATGTAGTATGACCCAGCACTGTTGTGATCACCTCCTGCAGTGGTGAGAAGTGCTTATGATTCAGCGTTAGACCTGAACTCTGAGTTCCAAGAAGTCTCCTTTCTCTTACTCCTTGACTCTGTTCTCTTGGTTTGGAATGTGTAACATTGAGACCAGGAGATGAACTTCTGTCATCTATTTTTAGTCATCAGTGATGATGCACAGAAAGCTGGAGAAGGTAGGTACCAGCTGTCACTATAAAAGTGTCATAAAAAGAGAGTAAATATATTCAATTTGGTAAATAAGGACAGAGCCAGAAGTTATTAGCTTAATGTTATTAGTGTAGCTGAAAATTAGTGAGAATGGAGGGTTTTTTGCCAGTCTCTTAGGCAGTCCAATTTCCTAGCCAGACTATTGAGGTTTTATTCAGAACAATAATGTAGTGCTTTTCAGTTGGGTAAATATTGTTTGTCAATGATGTTTAATGGGTATGAATGACATTGTGTGTTGAATGATGCCTGTACACCTAAATAGTACACAATTTCAGATTTTAACATGAAACTAGATCTAGTTTGGTCTTTTGCTTTCACCAGGAATGTAGTATGACACTGAAGGACTGCTATTGGATAGAGCCTTTTTGTGGCCCTTGTTGGAGTGTATTTTTGTGGGACCTTGGCAGAGCTTCGAAGCTGAGCTCGTGTAATAGTGGCAAATAGAAAGGAAAAAGCAGAAGTAGATTTGTAGAGCGAAACAGTTGTTGCAGAGGACTCAAAATCCATACTTTGTGCATATCTGGGGTTTAACTTGAATTTTGTTCCAATTTGTTCCATGGCCTGTTTGCTATCAATTAGAGCACTTTATACGCACATCTGGAGCACACCTTCTGTTAAGAGTCTAGTTCATGTATTCACACATTGCTTCACAACATAAGTTTAAATATGATGAGTGTATAGGAAGACAAAAATCCTAGCATAAACATAGCTTCATTAGCCGTGGATGTTTATGTACCTGTCTCCAGCTCCATTTTATAGCGTGTCATTAGATTTCTGTGTTGTGCCCATCTCGTTAGACATGCTAATGTTACAGCCCTGCAGAACATGTTAAACTGAATTCCACTGCTTAATAAGCAGTTAAGTATTTTAGTCATCTATTTTTAACACACACACAGGCCCTCCCCCCACACACATACCCTATTAAACAGGAAAAACAAAGGCAAAGATGCTAGTTAATTTGCCTGGGATATGGGAGAGCTAATTCTCACTGGATTACTTTCATCTCACTAGCAAATAACAGAAGCTGAATGTTACACAAATGAAACCATACTTGTGTTGGCAGAATCCTAATGAATGAATGAAGCTGCACTAAGTAAAGTACATCCCTGATGAGTCCCCTCTTTTCCTCATATATTTATGTCCATGAGAAGTTTTGCTGACATTGTGACATCAGCAAACACCCATTGCACTTTGTTCTGGCAAAACTGTAGTCTAGACCTGGTCATATTTTGCGGTCTGCAGTGCCTCTACAGTATGTGCCACACTTTTTCCTCTGCTGAAGTGGAGATTACAGAGAATGATAGGACAATATGATGGACCTGCAAGGCTTAATTCAGAGTCTCCCTGTTGCAAACACTCTCCAACTTTCCCTGAAACAGAAACCATGTATTAAAGACTCCAAATTGTGTGAAACTTTGGAATTTCAATCACTTCCAGAAGGCCTGTTTCTTTGCTTCCATTACCTTCTGGTCTGCTTGATACAAGGGCTTCAAAAGAACAACTCTGCTTATCTGACAGGCTGGCAACAATCTTCTCTGAGTCAGAGTTTCTGTGTCAGACATAGAGTGGGGGTTCAAGGAGATCTGATGACGAAGATGGAGTTCTCTCACCTTCTGCCTGTAAATGCTCCTTGACCATGCTTGCAGGATGGAGAAGTGGTAAGGCATGTGGTGAATGCTATAGATTGGTCTGCAGGGTTTCATTATAGATTAATTGGGTCATGCAGGGACTTTGAGGATTTGATGTGTGAGGTGCTGGTTCTACAGAACTGGTAAATGTTCTTCCCAGTGGAATGTACTGTCTGAAAGGGACAGGGATGTGCATAAGGAAATGGGTAAACGGTTGCCCAACTATAAGCTTGTGCTGCTTTACGTTTGCTTCTTTGTCCAGATGTAAAGCTTGAGTTCTTAGCCACTGGGTATTGATTTTGTTCCAGTGAAATAAATATATTTTAGGATGTTAGGCTCTGTTTTACATTGGTAGGTCTGTTCTTCTTGGGCATGTATAGCCCCACATTATTATTGTTCATTAGTATATAAAAGGAACCATTCATGTATACCCATTGTGCATTAAGGAAACCAGGCCTCTGTGGAGCCAGATTAGACAGGCTGTGTGATTAGATCTGCTAGCTAAGGCACACAACACTTTATTAAACCCAGAGTGCAACATGCAGGTCTGGGGGACAGATCCTCAGCCGAAGCATGTTGCCAATACTCCCTCTAAGTCAGAGAGGGTGCTCTGATTTACACCATCCTCTCTATCTGGAGGAGGTAAAATATGTTAATTAAAAATCTGTCATGAGCAGCTTGTGATATTTGCTTCTAGCAAGAGGGCATGTGCAGTTCAGCCGCCGCTCCTGCGGATATTGCCGTCAAAAATGTCTCATTGTGCTGCACTGCTATTACAACCTTTTGTAAATCAATGTCTGGTTTATTTTTAGCAGGACTTTGTTTAAAAGTAGCATTTGTGCTCTCGTCAATGCAGTGGCATGACTTTTGTGCTTTTTTTGAAAATATGAAGGTCATTACTAGCAGGTTCTGTTTAGAAGGGTAATTTTTTATGTATATGTTCTAAGTCATTTCTAGAGGGAGAGAAAAATGTGTTGTGTAGCTGTAAAATCCATCCCTGAGAAAAGATATTTCAAATGAAGCAATACAACATGTTTCTGAAGTAGTGACATCAACTTCCTAATTAAGCAAACTCAAAAAAAACCACCCAAAAAACCAAAACCAAAAAACAACAGCAGCCCAAAAAATCCCAGTACAGAAAATCCACACAGCATCACGGTTAGTTCACCTTAAAAATATATTACACTTGTCTTATCTTCTAAAACTAGTAAATATTTAAATGTCAAATTATGCTTTATATAAATCAAACAAATTAAAAGCAGAAATATATTCCTGTTGGTTTTACTGTAGCTGCTTCTGGAGTATGAAACTGGGGAAAGCTGTCAGAACCAGGCTTTAAATTAGAATTGATTAATTCAAATTGCACTACTGACAGTATTCAAACATGAAGAAAATTTATAATAGAAATATAATTTATTCTGATTTCATCTGAAGTTATATTAAATCCAAAGAGAAGATAGAAAATCCTTGAAGGATAGCAGATTGACACACACTCAGTTCCAAAAATGGTTGCTGCCAGTCAGAAAGTATATGAAAGACAGATTTCATTAATGTAATCTAATAATTTCCCAGAGCAGTCTTTTCTTTGTATAAAATTATAAGAAAAAAAGAAAGAGAAAAGATATGTTAGTTCATTGTGTCATCAAAAAGTGTTAAACTTTTTTTTCTGTAAGTTGCACTGTAGTACCGTACTTAGTTGAGTGTGTTTTATTCTAACTTGAGTTAGGATATTCTTGGGTTAAGCTCAGTTTTACCAAGTAAAAGAAATCACTGCTGTAGTTCTAGACCCGAATTTAATACATCTATGGACTGCTGAAGTCATCCAATTCCAACTTTAAGTAGTTGAAATATAGCTGTAAAAATTTTAACTATGTTTTCTTTAAACTAGAGCATTTACTCCCATGACCAGGTTGGATTATTCATCAGTCATAAGAGCAGAAATTACCACTTTATTTGCATGTTTTACTAGAAGAAGGCAAATCTTTAGGACAGACCAGGTACTGACCTCCATGTGTCACTGCCATAGAGAAGGATTCACTGCTGGTGCGACGCCTCAGTCTTTGCTTTTCATGGAAACCAAGGAACAGTCAGAAGCAACAATGTCTTTTTTCATCCTGAAATATCAAAATATACCTTGAAATTGAGAAACAACAAACTAATTTTCTTCACTATGTTTCTTAGCTCTTTTTTCTGGCCAGCAGTTTTTTCTGAGAGCACACTTCTTATGGCTTAGAGGTCAAACAGAGCTATAGTAGATGCCATTGCTCCATGAGTTCTTCCTACCCTCTCGTATATGGACAACTTTTTCATGCTGGGAGAGTAGTTTGTTTGCAAATCCATAGGGTTGGATGTTACTATATCAATATGATCATATTGGCTCAGCCATTTAGAATATATATTTGATTTTTTGAGGGGGGGCTTGGTGTTTGCTTTTGGGTTTTTTTAAATGTTCATTAAAAAAATATCAATAGAGTAGTTGTCAGAGTGAAGCAGGAATCTCAGATTTGGCACTTGATATACTGCAGATATTCAAGTAAAGCTTGGATAAATCCAGCAGTTGTTCTGCTTGCCTGCGCTGTGTAATCTGTTATGGTTGATAGACCATCTATTTCTCACCCAAGGAGAATTATTAAGGTTTAATGTTTGACTGGGAAGGCTCTCGGGGGAGGGAGAGAGGAAGGGAGGACAGATAATGTGCTCAGTGTACCTCACTGATAGGCATAAGGAGGTGTTGTCTTAAATTTACCCTCTTAGGCACAAGACTTTGTGACAGAGAGGACAAGTTAAAGACAACCCCTCCTCTGGCATGTTGCCTTGTGCCAGAGAGGCTTGACCAAAACTCACAGCTGTGTCACACAATTTAGAAATTAGGTAGAAATATTACTATGAACCTTCCTTACATGATATTGGAGAGGTTCAGATCAGTTTTCCTCCAAATCTACATAGATTTAATTGTTAAATGTTTTTGTTTTGAATCCGAAGTGTTAAGGTGCTAGGAAAGTTCATTCACAGTTATTTGCATACAACATGAAGAGGGATACATAGGGCAACCACCGATTTTTCTTTTTTTTTTTTTTGCAATTACTGATGCTTGCTTAGTACTAATGTTCTGTGTTTTGCTGTTCAAAATTTAATAGATTACTGTCGGTAATGCATTTTTTATATTCATGAATTGCTCTTAAAGGCCTCTGATACCACAGCTGTATACCTGTCATCAATATTCATCAAGCACATCATGACTAGGCTAATCATAGTTGACCTGTGGTATTGATTTGTCATGCAGGAGTGAACATGGAGTCTTTCAGGGCATCATTGCTGCTATAATGACAATATCACAGTAAACTTCTATAATTTCCGACAGATGACATGCATAGCAGATGAAAGTTAATGTTAGTAATTTCTATATGTTTGTCTTACAGTGTTTCCTGCTGTATGTTTTCTTTATGTAGTCTTCGACTTTGTCTGCTTTGCCTTAGTGATGCTACTTGTCTGAATAAGTGGTGATAGCAGGACTGCTGTAATACCTAAAAACATATATCTGAAAGGTCTGCTCTCTTCATCCTAAACAAGGTGTGATTGAGGTTCTACTCAAAGTAAGAGCAACTGTATGCCTTGCAATAATATTAGTATCAAGAAAACTGTTATCTGAAATTTGAATGCTGAAATCCTCTCATGTGAAATCCTGAATGCCCTGTTTTTTAGGAAAAGCCAGTGGGAGCTGAGGAAAGGCGTGCCTAAAAAAGGAAGTGTGTGAAGTTTGTCATAGAAGTTAAGGACAAGTGTATTTTCATATGCACAAAATAATTACCTACATGGAAATTTGCTATTTAAATGTCTGAATGTAAAATAATATAAATTTAATGCTAAATAAATATTACATTATGCTTATGGGTTTGGGGTTTTTCCTGCCTGATGGTGTGTCTAGGCTGTCACAGAGTTAGTTTTAAGATGCTGAATGTGTTTTGTCTTCTGAGCTCACATAGACTTAGCATAGCCATTCTGTGTAAATATAAATCTAATATGTCTTAAATTAGTTGTTTTCCCTAATGAAAAGCAATAGGACTGTTGATATTCTTCTGTTAGACACCAATATATGTTGCGGCATAAATTAAAAGATTCTCAGTATTTAAAAAAAAGGAATCAAGTTTACTAATAAATATTACATACTTATAGTCATTTGGTATCAGATTATAATAGTTATTTGGGGCTAAATTAATTTATAAATTTCACTGGTTTACTACTGCTAATGTGATTGAATACATATGCTGAGAAACACATCAGTGTAGCTGCTAAAAGGTTCATTCTCCTCAGAAAGGCAAATCAAGAAACTACAAATGCATAATAAAGATTAAAAAGAACAATTCTCCTACGTCAGTAACTCATAATTGGATTATAATGGTTGAGACTGCAGAACACAGAAAAGAACGAAATTTTTACCTGCTGTGTAAAGAAAATCGTGGTGAGAATCAGAAGTTCAGTGTGTCCAAAATGATCTATTATTATAAAATTCAACTGGCTGAAATTTACATTAAGTTTTCATTCATAAAGTAAAATAAGATGTCAACAAAACCAGCTTAAGCTAATGCTGTTGCAGTGGGGTTTTTTGTATCCTTATGACCACTATGCAAAATCACATTCTAGGAATATAGGACTAAAGGGAACATTTGAATTTTTGAATACACATCCCTTACAGTAGCAGATCCAGCAGCTTAAATAAATGCATGTGACGATTGCCTGTGCAAATTGTATTGTTTAAACAGTACAGGCTTTTAAACAGCTGTTAAAATGCATTAGATTTTTAAAAAGCCCAAGAAAAGAATGTTTCTCCATCACTTTAGTGATTTGAATAATAGCTAAAGGCAAGTCAGTTTATATTCATCTTTGTTTAAATTAATACCTGTAACATAGTTATGCTGTTCACACTATTAAAGATCTTACATACCTGTGTCTTAACAGTGACGAGAATTTGCTTAAAATATTGATACAATGAAACAATATTGATTCTTCCCTCTATCAGATTGATAAAATATTTCCCATGCTAAATTTTGCTGCAGAATGAGATACCTTCTTGATCATGAGATGCCTTCAGAGATTCAAAACATGGTTCATGTCAGATAGAGTCCATCCATGGTGCCTGTCCTGTGCATGTACACTAACCTGAACCTTTCCAACATTTCAGAGCCAAGGCTCTAAGCAGCTTAGCAAATCCTTCTTTGTCTGCTCTGTGCTAAAATTATCAAATTGTTTTCTTGGATTTGCTGGTGAATGTAAATCCAATAAGAGTGTGTCACAGGAACTGTTAAGGTGATTTCTAACCCCCCTGATTAGTACATTCCTGAGTCTTCACAAGTACAGTAACATGGTGAGGAGCATATTTTGCAGCTAGATAAATTGATCTTCTTGGTGTTACTGTCTGTAAAACAGTACATTCTTGTGGATGGGCTCTTCACTTACACACTTATCTAGGGAACAAGAACATCAGTTCTGCAGTTTGACACCTAAATGAGGGATGATTGGTCGTCATTGTCTGAAAGATCAAATTTGTCACAAAAGTTCTTTTCCTGATAGATCTTTCCCCGTTTTGCAAAGCTCCTTGAGGATGTGAAGCCATTCAAGACTTTGGTTCAGGACTGTGAATGTCTGGCTAGTGCTGTGGGTGAATTGGAGAGGATGGAAGGCTTGTATGAAGAGGTCCACTTCATCCAGCCTTCATCACTGTCCAATGAACAGAAAATGCAGACATTTTCAGAGTCTATGTTTGCTCCTAAAAAGGCAGCTGGCAGATCAAGCAAAAAACCCCCCCAAAATCTGTGTAAAGCACCATGTAATTGTAGAGTGACACAGTCCATTATTCATCAGAATTTGAGGTAGCGTGAAAGACAAGGTTAATCAAATGAGGAAATGCACACATTTTGGTTGCTTGGTGGAGGAAATCTGGACTTGGCATTTTAAAGTAGTGGGGCACTTCACTGCATCTCAGATCAATTTTCTTTCTTTTTAATGCTGAGGTTCATCCCATGTCTAACTCTCCAATTTATGACAAATCATTACTATGCTGATATATTGCCTCCAGTATAAAAATGATAGCTCTGAGACTGCAATCCAGGGCTCACTGAGCTCAGCAGAAGGATTTCCATTTATTTCAGTGCTCCTTTACAATGGATGCTGTATTAATGGGACTGGTACTTAATGTAGATGGATTGCTGTTATAACACAGCTAGGCACTCATACTTCATGTCTTCTGTATGGGAATGCCATTAACCTTTTTTTTTTTTTTTTAATGGAGCAATATATTCGTTTTGGCTAAACTGCAAGCTGAGTCTTCTAAGCCTGTGTTTCTGAAATTTCTCTATTAGTGCAAGTAGCGTAATGTTTCCAGGCACGCATCCACTATCATGCTGCTTGCATTTCACCTAAACTTTGATCCTCAGACCTCCCAGAGATGTGGCTTGCAACCTTGAGGTTGTAGTATAGCCACAGGAGCTAAAGCATGCTAAAAATTACAGAAATGTCCCTTTCGAAGTCAGTATACTGGTGGTGTATTAATATGATTTCATTGGATTTTTTTGCCTTCAGTTTTAAAAACTGTTTTATCCTTTTTGTTGCACCCTTGTACAAGGGAGCAATGATAATAATCAGTCCACATCTAGGGTTATCTAGCCTCTTGCTGAGTTTGGATGTATCAAAAACCTCTAGGGAAATTATCCAGCTATCAGGAAAATTGAGCTGTAGGTGCAGAGACACCTGCATTGGTCTCAATGAGGTCAGTTCAGGTACCATACATATAAAGCAATGCTTCAAGCAAACTTAGGCACTCCCACTTTGTAGGAAGGTCAGAATGCTGAGAGTAGAAATTAGTCCCATCTTGTCTCAGTCCTCTTCTACTTGAAAAAGAAAGAGCTGACTTGTCTTAATTTCCCTGACAGTACTGGAAGGTACTTGCCATCCAAGTTGGCATCCAGCCAATCAAAAATAACTGCTTCAGTGAGTCATTGCACTTCAAGAAGTGGATCCTGTTTCCCAGAAATAATGAACTTTCCATCATAGATGAAAGGAAATGGAGGGTTATGAGCATTTAGGAGGAATCTTCTGCACATTAGGAATCTTCTGCTTAAAAAAAAGTCTGATTTCTTACTTTTGGGGCATTTTGACAATCCTTTGTGTTTGGGATCTCTCCAAGAATTAGATTGAAGAGCACTGCAGTCAGTGAACATGTAATTTATATAACTGTGGTTGACTGATGATAAATTTCCCTGTAATGACTGTTCAGTAAAGTAATGTCATATTTAGTGCCACATCAGGGGCAGTCTTTGCCTGTCTTTACATTACAGACTTCCAAAGGAAATGTGTGCTTTAGCTGCCTGAACTTTCTGCATGTGCTCTAGTTGTTGGCATTTTTAGGCTGTCCTTCAGGGTTTTATCTGTGCCTCCTACCTTTGTACATATGCTGCATATGTAATTACCATTAGGAAAAGTTTTCTAATGGAACTTAAGAGTCTGTTCAAATTGCAGTTAAGTAATAAGTAAGGCATCTTTAGCATCTTTGTTCTGTGGCTGTCTGGCGATGCAAGTGGCTGTGTGAGCTGAGCCCCACTCCTGGCAGAGCTGCAGCTGCTGCTCAGCAAAGCCTGGCCAGCAGAGCCATCTGCTGATAGCTCCGCGCAGGCAACGCCCTCGGCCCCTGCTGCTCTCTGGCTGTTTGCGAGCACTGACTCAGAAGTGGCAGCAAACTTCATTGCTGGTGGAAGAATGATTGATTTATGGAGTAGGTGCTTGCCATACTGAAATGAGGGCTTGTCCAACCTTCTTTTGAAACTCAGGGAAGCTCCGTGCAGGTGAAGGCAATTACAGGGAGTATTCACAGAGGTGCCATCCATCATCCAGAAGTTTTGTGATGAGATTTTATTTGCTATTGTAATAAAATCAATGACAAATTAGTATTCATTATTTTGGCAGGTTGGTTTTGAATGCAGGCGAGCTGGACAGTGTTAAGAATCTGTCCCTTATGTTTACACTCCTCTCTTCCATGGTTGCATTCCCATTGCCCTTTTTTTTGCCTGACTATGGCTCTTTGTTTGCCTACAGTAATTCCATTGTATGGCCCCATGATTTGACAACACAGGGTTATTCTCATGAATCCTGTCAGTCCCAAAAAGGTGCACTCGTGTGACTGAGGGGCAGCTATTAACTTTAGGAACACAGAAATTGCTAGAACCCAGTGGAGCCCTGCTCTACATTGTCCTTAATCCTCGCTCTGACTGTGACCATGCTAGGGACTCTAAAGGAAACATAAACACTGTCCTGAATTCAGGTTGCCTATCCATATCTTCTATCTCTCTCTTTTTAAAAAAGAAAATGAAGAGAACAGCTTGTGGCTTTCTTTTCAGATGAGACTTATGAAAGTTCTGAGAGCAAAATAGAGTCGATTTTGTTGCTTCCTCTCATTTTTTTTGTGCTGTTGAAAATATACTGGATTTACTCTGCAAGGTTCCTGCAAGCCATGTCATGAGTAGAGCTCAATGCATCTTTTATAGCACAATTGTTACAACTCTATATGACATAGCAGGAAGAGCTTGACTTACTGATCATCAGCTTATACCCTGAAGCATAAAAGCAGATAGAATTTCTTGATAATAATGAAATAGTTCTGAGTGATTTCTTGTCACAGTCACGCTTTTGCAAACATAAACAAATCAGAATATACTGGATCTAATCAAGTGCTGAAAATCTGAGAGTGAGTCCACAGTTTCTTGATTGGTAATTCTTGCAAATAAAAGGAATGATAGATAAAGATGTAAAGGCTTATAGCAAATCTCAAACAGCCTTTGGTCTTAATTGGTATCTCTAACTTTTGTGTAATTTCCTTCTCAGTAATTTAATATAGCCTTTGACTGATGAACATGTCTTTGTACTTCTAGAAGATACTTTTTTGTTACAGCTACGATTATTGCATGTGTCTTACGTGTATTTTTTAAAGTTGTATTTTGGAAATTATGATCTTTGTGATCAAGATAATGCAGTAAATGCAGATAGGTACAATAGGGGAAAATTATTATTTTTATGTGTTAAATACTCTATGCAAGTGTAAATCTGTTGGGTTTTTTCCAGCCAATATTTTGCATATACATGGATATATTTTTAAGGCTATCTCTGCAGTTAAATGGAAATAAATGATTAAATCAGATTTTTCAGGATATATAAATAACCGAACTAGGCTGGTTATCTTCCAGTGCTGTCCCTGAGCAGAGGATATTGATGGGAATAGTTACACCCACTTCATCCTCCTGGATAATCCTCTAGCGGAAAGCAAGTAAACAACCAGGGGCAAACAACCCCAAGCTTTGATACCTGATGAACAATTCCAGCCCAAGAATGTGTTTTAAAACAAATTTTGACCTGTCTAGATTTGAACTCTTTAATTTCCATAGTAAAGAAGTTAGTTACAAAATTTTACTCATTTGCAGCAGAAGTATTCTGTCATTGTGATTTCCACTCATACAAGAGGAATACAAGCTATTTAAACACCAGTCACCTGCCTTCAACATATTACCCTTCAGTGGCGAGTCTGGAACAGTTCTGTATGCACAAGTGTGCATGTAAATGTCTGCCCCACGGGCTGTACCCACCCTGTGCAGTACGGCAGCAGTGCCCTGGCCACCTGCCAGCCCAGGCCCAGCACCGTGGCTGTTGTCAAAACATTCCCAGGCACAATTCAATGAGGTGATAAGCAGTACAGCACTACAGCAAGGAGGGAAAGCAAAAGTGGCCACTACTGAGCAGTAGACTCTAATGCTCAGTCAGGTGATCAAGCCCCATGGCAAGCATGGGAGCCTGCTGGTTACTGGCTAAAAAGCGCTAAGAGCTGGAAGTTCAATCTAGTGCATCCCAGTCAAATCTGTTGTTATCCCAAACCCTTCGGGCCCCATACTGGGCACCAAAAAGGACTGTGGTGATTTCACCTGCTCTGGCACCCAAACCCCAGGCAGCCGGTTGCTCACTCCCCCAGCAGCAGGATCAGGAGAGAGAATTGGAAAAGTAAACTAGAAAAGTCATGGGTTGAGATAAAGACAGTTTGATAGGGAAAGCAAAAGCCTCGCAGAGAAGCAAAACAAAACAAGAAATTAATTCACTACTTCCCATGGGCAGGCAGGTGCTCAGCCATCTCCAGGAGAGCAGGGCCCATCATGGGTAACGCTGACTTCGGAAGACAAATGCCACCATTTCAAATGTCCCCCTCTTCCTCCTTCTTCCCCCCACTTTATATACTGAGCATGATGTCACATGGTCTGGAATATCCCTTTGGTCAGTTTGGGTCACCTGTCCTGGCTGTGTCTCCTCCCAGCCTCCCATGCACCCCCAACTTCCTTGCCAGCCAGCGTGGCTGTACGAAAAGCAGAAAAGGCCTTGGCTCTGACTGCTGCTCAGCACTAACAAAAATATTATGTATTATCAACCCTGTGTTCAGCACAAATCCAAAACAGCTCCGTACCAGCCACTGTGAGAAAGTTAACTCTATCCCAGCCAAAACCAGCACAATCTGCCTTATGGATACCAATCTAGTTGTTTTGAGGGTTTTTTATAGATTTTCCCTGCTAAGAAATTTGTGTATCACCTTTCAACTGGTAGGTTGTCTTCTTATCTAAACTGTTTTTTAGGAAAGTGTATGTTTCTTCACCTTAAAACTGTTCTCTATCTTTCGTCTCTCAAAATTTAACAATTATTTCAGGTGGGAATTGGAAAATGGAAGCCTCAGCCCTTTTTTTAGAACTGTTCTGAATAGTTGCAGAAAATAGATGAATAGCTGCAATCTTTTGGAAAGATTAAAAATTCATAAGGGAATAATAACATCTCAATTTTTACTTAATTAACAGAATTCCCAAATCTTAAAAATGCCGTCTTATCCTAATTAACTTGTTCTCTTATAAAGGAACACTTGCTGTAAACCCTGAGGTGAGAAAGCCACCAGATGTTCAGGCTTTTTTATTTTCATTTTTTCTGAAGGCAAACTCTGAGGAGTTACTGGAAAATATCTCACATGATAAATCTTGAAAATGAAAATGGTATTTAAAAATATTGCTTCTCTCCACTTATCTCAATATGGTCCAATTTTACCACCGAGCATAGCACAACCCCCAGAGAATTGAAGTCTGGCACTCAGGTCTGGGATGTGGTTATAAGTAGGAATCAGCATAACTGAAATGAGGAGAAGAGAAACAGGAGCCTAACCTGACGGATTAGAGATCTCAGGGGTAATTACATCTGCCTGCTTCTCATCCAATGGTTTTTTACAGTGATTGTAACATTCCTGGTACATACAGTATATGAAGATGATCATTTGAGAGATAGGCTTGCCTTGAGCAGGGAGTAGATGAAGTATAAATCAAATGCAACAGAGGAAAAGTGAAATTAATACAGCTGTGCTTGGGGCATGCATTATTGTCAGCAAAGGTGCATTCACATGTCACATGAGGGTAATCTGGTTCATGCTGATTTGTGTATTGTCTGGGGAAATCTTTGAGCATTCCAGTATGATATGGTGTAGATTTTTATTGACTTACTCTGAATGGATAACATTCAAAACAGTCATTTAAGCAAAATCTTTCATTTTGAAGCAGGAGCAACAATAACAAAGCTTTTTCACTCTTGGCCTGTCTTCAATATTTGTGTGGAGGAGTATGCCCTAGGAAAAGTGAACTGCAGGGTTGTGTGTACCTCATTTTTTAAGTAGTTCCAGGTTAGATTTATGATTTTCAATCCAGTTTCTGTGGTTCTCCAAACCAGTCTGGTCACTGGATAAGCTGCTGCATTGCTGCAGCTGTCCTGGGCTACCACGAGTGTGGAGCATTTACCACCATTTTAGGTCTTTGAGCTGAATGCAGGTAAGCAACTTCCAACATCAGTTGATGCACACACATTACTTACACAGTTTGTAAGTAATGACTGGGTATTGTTTTGAAAGAGATACTATTGTTCAAATCAATTTGAAAGGCATAAAATAATTTGGGAGTGAGGCAGCACCAGCTACTTTAATTTTATTGGCCTATGCCATACACATTAGAGGAGATGATAATTTGTCTTTTCAAGTTCAGGAACAGTTAACAACAGTAGCTGTTGTAGGCCAGGCTGAGATTGGATAGTTTATCCCAAAAAAAGGTGCGTTGTATAAAGTTGCTCCCTGATCACCAGTGACTGTTATTAGGAGATTTCAGGTTTCTACCTATAGAAAAAATTGCTTATAACCTACTTTATCTGTAAGAAGTACAGTATACTAAAAGTGTAATAAAATGCATCTAAATTGTATAAGCCCCCCAAAGTTAAAAGAAATATAAAAAATAAAAAAAAAAGAAATGTGACTTACAGAAAGGAAACAAGGGGTATGTGGTATAGAAAAGAAATAAGAGATGTGG
This sequence comes from Ptilonorhynchus violaceus, assembly GCA_013397565.1. Taxonomy (NCBI): domain Eukaryota; kingdom Metazoa; phylum Chordata; class Aves; order Passeriformes; family Ptilonorhynchidae; genus Ptilonorhynchus; species Ptilonorhynchus violaceus. Next base: position 1,403,205 of record VZRJ01003971.1, on the reverse strand, counting down.
ACCCAGCAGCAGTCATGTTTTTGAAGAATCTTTGTGAAACTGAGCAAGAAAAATCCTTAAAAATAGGGGTAGCTACAGTGAAGGAAACATTCAGTCTGGCTCTAGTGGGAGGTGACTGGTAATAGGACAGACCTGAATCTCTGGATGGTGTCTTGGTGATAACTGAAAATCTGTGCATTCTCTTTTTTCTGGTATAGCCTGGCTATGCTAGAAGCATAGTTTTGTTTTGTAGGAAAAGAAAATACAGAGTTAAAAGGAAATGTGATAGTGTAATCTGCTGACTGTCTAGGTAAGCAGAAAAACTTCAGGCAATTGCAGAGAAAAAGAATTTTGGTGCAAACTGGAATTGTCTATGTGTATATGTTAAAATTATGATTAATGAGTGGTGATGTGTAGACTCTGGTAGTAAACATGATGTTCTGAATATGCAGCTTATTTGAAATGCCATGGTTTCATGGAAACATGGAAAATTCTGCCATGGACCTGCTTAATATAACTGTAAAGGAAGTGTTACATTAATAATGGGCATTTGTTCTCCTTATTTTTAACCTATTTCTTATCTTTTTGATTCATATGCTTTTCAAATTAGATATAATAATGTCTGTTTTGCTTTTTCTGTTCCAGCGAATTCGAGATCTAGAAGATAAAATAGAACTTCAAAAGAGGCAACTCAAAGAAATTGAGGAAAAGGTAAATATATGTTTGGGCAGTACCAGTGGATTTTTCCCCATACAAAATTGTTTTTCTCTGTTGCATTGATGGTAATAGTACTTAACCTGATATCACAAAATCTATTTCAAGACAAATAAAATTTGAGTTCAAGTCATTGCTGTATGAAATGCAGCTCTGTCCCTAATCTGTTCAAAATTACTTCCTATCCGGGTCTTCTGTCAATTACAGGAAGGAATCAGGGAGTCTGGAGAGACTCTGGACTCTAGGACAGAGGATTTGCTGTGGTTTAGATCAAGAAAGAACATAAAGATTTGTCTCTGATAAAATTGGTTAGCTCAGCCCTATTCTTTGGATAGCATTGCTTTCAGGTACTGAAAAATAAAACAAAATAATGAGCTGCCTGTGACAAACACTACAATCAAAGAGTATTTCTTGCTTTAAGATAGAAACAAGTAAATATACTGGATCCAAATGTTCTTATATTTTGAAGAAACTCTTAACAAGGCTTGAGAGAGCAAATGTATTTGTGTCACTGTGATTCCCAAGCAAGGGATGGCACAAGGTTTGTGGACTGTGGGCTCAAGTGTTTCCCTGGTCTGTGGAGTTTGTGCTGCTCTTCAGGGCGTGGGCTGACAGTGGGTCTTTCTCCAGCCCTGCTTTAGTTACATTACTTTGCTGAACCAGTGCCTAGATCCCAACATGATCCCAGCATCTCAGGTTCATTTTCTCCAGCATTTATGGATATGTAATCCTACATAAACCTACTACTGGGCTGAATGGGGAAGTTAGTGGAGTTTTCAGTTGTTATTTTTCTTTTGATATGAGAAGGGGATAAAAGGGCAAAAGCAAGGCCTCTGCAGGACTCTGAGGGGAGTTGAAAGGGGTCAGTGGGGTTTGCAGAATTCAGAGAGGCTTTGGGGAGCAGCTCACTGGGTGTGGAAAGGTTTCTTCCTCACCCTTCTCTGATCTCAGTGTCCCTTCATCTGCTTTCAGGATGTGGCAGTCCTCCCAGTTGCACTTCTGGCAACTATTCCAGCATCTTCCTTGGCCCCTTCTGCTCTCACAGTAGTTGTCTCCCCTCTGCTGTACCTTGTCCTGCACTTTCGAAACTGTGATATCCAGCTAAGTTTCTGGAAGACCCAGCAGAAAAGCCTGGAGAAGCTGGGCTGTCTGGTGCTGTTGCTAATTACCACTTTACATCACCCCCACAATGACCTGGTTGGGGCTGGTCTGTGTCCATCCGTTGGGAAGGCAGTGGTCCATGTTTTCACTAGAAGAGAAACACAGACAGTATTCACCCTTGAAAGGGCTCTTTTGCTGCTTTTGTCCTCTTCTGCCCTGGACCATTTCTATACCTGAAGCTGTTCCTGCCTAGCAGCCAGTGATGTCTAAGGTGCTACCCTTAACTCCTCAAAGCAGAGAAGTGTTGAGGCATAGGCAATACTTGTACATGTTAATTATTTCAAATATTACTGTTTACCCACCTGTTCTAAAAAATCAACATCTCTAGATGTTGCTATTACCAAAATGTCAGCCTTTAAGGCATTGCCATTACAATTTACGGAGTAGATATTGGATTAGCCAGACTGATAATTTTGGAAATGGAAGACAGCATTATCTCTACTGGTTCATCAGCCGGATGGATGTGGAAAAGCACTAGAAAAGAAACAGCTTAATCACAAGCTTAGCAGAAAGCTGGTAATAAGTTAAAATGATTAACATCCTCTTTGCCTTGATGTTACTTTAGCAGGAGAACTCCAAAAAGCTTCATCTTTTTCTACTAACTGTCAGCTTCTGTATGGGTGGACAGCTTCCTTCTATCTGTATTACGTTTGAATTTTTTTTTTACCAGGGATTAAGCCCCATTCTGAATTTGACCACCCAAAGGAAGATTGTGTTGTCAGGGAATCAATGAATGATATACTTTTACTTCATTGTTCTTTTGGAGGTTTAATGCATCAAAGGGCGCAGGCTGACACCTGCATGCTCCTGATACTGAGCACAGTAATTTCTCGTGGAGAGAAGTCTTATGCTTTTGAAGGAACAGCAGCATTTGTAGCTGAGCCTCATTACTGGTGGTAGCTAAGGGCAGTGCACCACTTAAAGTTACTGTCATGAGTATGACTTTTCATTTTCCTTTAGGAAGGGATTCAATTTTAAGTTTTATGTAAAATTCTGTCAAATTAGAACATAAGGATGACAGTATTTCTGCCCTATAGATTCTTCAGCAAACTGTCCTGTTTCTAAGAACTATAGAGAAGAATAATATAAAGTCGCAGTGCTAATCTGTGAGTTGATACACGAGGAACAAATGCTGTTTAAACATGTCATGCTCTTCTTGTAGCTGATTCTCTATGATTTCAGTTGCATTTAGGTTGTGCCCCTGGCTTGGTAAATTTTGGTTCAGGAAAGCTTTAGTGTGTGTAATTGTAAGTATTTCTTTAAGTGAGTCACAAAGCCAAGCCTAGTATTTCTGAAGTTAAATAATCCACAGATTGTAAAACTGCCCTCAAATAGTGAATTTTTTACTGCTTTTTAGAGTAAGATTGGTATACTGTGTCTTTCTTTCAGATCAACTCAATTAACGATGTAAGACTAACTGCTGTAATGTCATTGGATTTCATATTACATATCTTACATCTTCTTTCTTTTCTTTTTTCCTCATTTTCTTTTGATCTTATGTTATAGTTTTTGTTCCTTTTTTTGTTTTTTTCACTAGCATTCATTCTGTGGCCTTGATGACACAACTGAGCCGAGACATGTGGTTGGTATTCTTTATATTTCTTTGTACTCAATTTTTGACTCTTAGATTTTGCCATGTTTTGGGGATCGTTTATAAGACCCTGAAACCGTGAGGAAGGGCGTTCCGGTTTTGCCTGCACAGAGAGGAAGAGTCATCCCTAAAATCTGACTTGGATGCTTTACTTCCTAGACTTCTACAGAAAGTCATTGGGTTTTCAGTGAGAAATGATTTTGCATTCTAAGATACTGACTGCCATAACTGCAGTGGGTGCTTTCCATTTCTGCAGAGCAAGTACATTTTGTCTAAAAGTTTGGTTATTGCTGTAGGATCCTGCCTTCTATCGTGCTGGATGGAGAGGTGGCAAGCAATGTTTGGTTTAAGTTTTGCTTTCTAAAAAGCCCTGTGAGTATAACCACCCATGCAAAATAAGGAGTTCATTTTACTTCCTCAAGATCTCAGAGACCATGAAATAACTTAGGATATGATAACCAATTTTCCCTTTTATGAGGCGATTTGAAGTTTGCTGTGTGACTGATGCAACATGGAAAGGGTGAGGATAAACAATCTGTGCCTCTCCCTGGAGACACTGCCATCATTCTCACTGTCCTTTCACAGTGTCCTGATCCTTTCAGCTCAGTGCAAAAGGCAGTGAATTTCTTCAGCTATAGCAGGAGCCATAGTGGCAGTACTCACCTTTCACAGAGAACAGGAGGGAAATGCAATTTAGAAAATCAGTCCCAGTCCTCTTCCCTGGAGCAATGCAAGTTCCACACTGCCTTTCAGGAAGGATGGTAACTCAACAGCCTAACTGTTAGAGGATTAAATTACGGTTTAAAGCTATTGAATATTATACAGTGTTTGTGTTGTTACTGTTGTTGAAGGGTTTTTTTGTATTGTTTTGAACCCGTTTTGAACCTGATAGTACACAATGCTTTTACCTTTACGACTTTTCCAAGTTTCTTCTCCTTTGTAATCTGTTGTGAATTGTATTCAACGAATCTCCTTATAGTAGGAGTTTAATCAACGTCTTTGAAACTGCTATCAGGTACTGTATGATGAAAAAGAATGATGACAGTAGTTACCCAAAAACCCTATTATACTTACCTTGCATTAAGCATGAAACAGTATTTTCTTCTGCCCAGATCTCAAGTACTTTTGAGAAATAAGACCTATATTATCATGGGCTCTTTCTAGGGTTTATTGAGGTCCAGTATGTTCAGTTATCATCTTGCTGTTGATGCTCTTTGGAACTGGCTCAGGACTTTCATTACAAGCATTGCTGCATATGCTTTTTATTTTTCAATAAAATGGTAATAGATGCAGATGGGTGGAATATAATTCTAGGGTGTTATTGTTTTGTTACAAGTGCAGGAGCTTTCTTTTGATTGTTAGATGTTGAAAAGTAGTTGAAATTGAGCAATATTTTTCAGTCCTTTCAGCATTCGTTCTGAAATTTCCTTTAGTTTGTAAAAAATTGAACATATGCTTATAGAGAGATGTTTGCAGAAAGGTGAAGTCTTGTAGTAAACTATTCACCTTTCCACAGTTTGAAAGGAATTTTTTGTCCTGACGTGATCAGATAGGACAGATGCTATTTTGGTGAAGATAAGTTTGAAAGAGTAATGTTAAAGGAGTCACCAAACTGTTGTCTTTGGAGTTTCATCCAGGATTTTTATACCAGACCCAGTTAGAGGTGTTAACATGTGGATGAATATATTTGCTTTTAAATATGGTGTAAAATATACTGGCCAAGTCTAGAGATACTTTATAAACATTCAATAAACTTAGTGAAATCACCAGCAATTTTTAAATTCCATCTAAAATATTTTGACATACTATGCATTCAAGGGATGTATAGGTTTCCACGCTAATATTAGCTGATAGTATTATGGGTTCTCCTTGAATTAAAAGAGAAAAAAAAAATTTGCAAGTATTATTAGTCTCCAGAAAATGCATTGTGCTGATATAATATACTATTCTTCCTGTTAACAGTAAGTATTTAAGTAGTTAAATTCAAGCTTGGTAACAAACACTTTGAGGAGATAATGCAGAGATAATGACTGTGTAGCCACATAACTGCTCAGCTTTTGACTTTTATAGGACTGCACATCACATCGTGGTGCTAATGTAAAGGGCAATGTCCTTTAATTCATCTTGCCAGAGGTGAATCTCTCTCTGATTAATCTAAGATTGAAAAGCCAATTTAAAGATAATTATAGTTGGACTTTTGAACACTGTTAACTATTTCAAGGCAAACCAGGTGATTTACTGTTAGTAATTTTAGTTCTAGTTATTTTGAAGGTAATAAAAAACACCCAGAAAGACATTGTGCTCTCTGTGAATTTAGTGTTGGAGACCAACACTTATTTCTAAAGTAATGGTTTTTATCTAAAGCTCAGCAGACTTTTTCTTTTCTCTGTTGTTTTTGTTTTCTGTTTTGGTTTTTGTTTTGTTTACAGGCTATTAAAAGAACCTATGGAGTGAACAGCTGAGTCCACGTGCAAAAACACAGAAAATATTTATTAAGCAGCTTTAAATTGGTGCATTTTTTTCATAAAGCAGTTTGCATAATACTTGAAGCTGCAAAATATTTGAATTTAAAATTAGAGATTTTTTTAAAGATATAGCTTCGAGCTGGAATGATTTCACAATCAAATAAGGACCAGCACATCATAAACACTGAAAAAAAATAGAAACGGAATTTACACTCTCACACCAACCAAACAGCAGAAAAAATACAAGTGCAATTACTGGCTGCTATGTGAACTGTTATCTACCAAATGGTTTTCTTACAGTACTGAGATTTTTGTCTCCATACTGCATGCTTTCAACAAATGTGGTTTGCATTTCACCCAAGAAACACAGGATCTCCTTTTTAATATCTATATTAAAAAAGCTAAGTGTTTGACATTAAGTTGTCTATAGTAAATAGCTGACAGGAGTCAAACTGTTCAAAGTTGGAAACAAATAAAGATTTACAACCCTGCAGTAGTAAAATTCATATTAAATTCGTAAGTTGGAAATCCACAGATGGAGAAAGGAAGGACTTTGGAGAAAGGCAAGATGGTAGATTGAACTATGAAAACTTTAAAGTAGGCGAGAACTGAGTGGGAAATATGATTTTTTGAGTGTTTCTTGTAAAGTAAGGCAATAACTTGTAAAGACAGCACTGGGAAAATGGCAGATTCCATGGTAGCCTGAGAGGTCAGGGAAAAAAAAGGCATGATGCGCTGTGCTCAGTTACCTCAAGAAGAAAGAGGGGCTCAGAGAAATGGGCATGTAGATGAATGTGATAAGCAGAGAATTAGTTGGACATAAATATTTGGAAATCATGGCATCCTCTCAGGTGAAATAAAAAAATATTGACATTAGCTAACAGGAAGCAAAAATGGCACAACCTCAACCAGAAGAGGTAGATAAACAGTCGTTGACCACCTGAACTGCAAGAAAAATTGGGGTGAAGCACAGACTAAAAAAATGAAAAAAGCTTTTTAAGAGAATGGTTAGAAAATGAAAAGATATTGCTCTTTCAAAGAGGAAAAAGCAAATTGATGTTTCAGAGCTGGAAAGGCAATATGAAGAAACAGATCGTTTTAATTGTCTCTGGAATGTTGAGGCAAGATGAAAATATTAAAAGCACAAATCAGAAGATAACTTTCTCCTCCCTCAGATTTTCTTGACAATCATGTTTGTGTAGAAAGCCACAGAGAAACAAGTCTACTCCCATGGACATATTGGACTCCAACATGAATTAGATGATTACAACAATACATCACATGAAGTTGAAATTATGATTGACAAAAATAACATTAAGCAATGAACAATTAAGGAAGGACAGAAAAAGCTGAGGAAAAGTTTTGTTATAGCAACTGAATTTCTCACTGTTGAAGGTGCAGGGATCAGCCTCAGAAGCAGCCAGTTTCCTCAGACAATTATCAGACTCTGAAGACATGTACTCTGCACAAAGAATCACTGGACAAAAGCATTTACCTGCAGAAGGAGCTGAGACACTCCACAATATAATTCAGGCACATGCAGCAAACTGTTGCTGATGTCAGGGTCTGAATAACCCTGGTAGAAAGCACAATTTACCTTGGAAACAAGGATCATGCAGAAGTTTGGAATCTTGATCCCCAAAAGAATGTGTTGCTCACAATGTATTGTTCAAAAGGAAAAGCATTTTAAAAATGTGTTTTCAAATAGAGATTTTTCATGTTTTAGTTAAGGCTTTTAGTAGTGTGATGACAGAATGTGGAAAAATGAGGCCTTCACTGCAAAAGAGAGTTCTGGCGTTACTCTGAAGAAAAGGACTACAACGGGAGGTAACAGAGCTTGAGATAATCAAACCTGGTGCCCATGAAGGAACAGAAATTGGAAAGTGTGATTCACTTGGCAGAGAAACGCTCTTCTCATAGACACAGTTTTGCTCATCACTACTTTGGATATGAAACTATAAGCACAAACATGGGATGGTCAGGGCATGTGGCTGCCACGATAAGCGCACTGCAAAGACAGGAGGGGGTCTTCTTACAAAGCAGAAAAGGTATGAACAGTTTCATTTTCTTATTTTGTTATGTGTTTTGTTATTACATTGTAATTTACCTATGACAGTTTTCTCAAAGAAACTGGCTGATTGGGCTGACATTTTCCATTGCATTCATGATGGTTTTTTTCTGCACTGACTTAGCAGGATTTGTACTTTTGGAAACTGGAGTATATCATTGCAGTCTTACTATCTATTGTATATTGGTATTTACTATAGAACTGGGAACGGGTAGTTTGTTAACAGGGTGGTCAGGCAGTGGAGTAGGCTGTCCAGGAAACTGGTGGAATCACCATCCCTGGAAGTGTTCAAAGGTGTGTGGATGTGTCGCTTGAGGGCATGGTTTAGTGCTGGACTTGGCAGCACTGGGTTAATAGTTGATCTTGATGGTTTTAGAGGTCTTTTGCAATCTTAATGCTTCTATAATTCTATGATTCATACAAGATGCTGGGCCTGATTTTCCCCTTTTGTGACACAGTTTTCAAATCATCTATCCCAGCTGTATAAGTGGAGAAGGAAACTGTAAGTTTCTAATTGCTGTTGCCAGTTGTAACAGCTTTCCTGTTAACATTTTCCAGTTGAAAATGACATTAATTTGGCTTCCACTGTAAGGTATTCACAAGCAGAATAACAATATCCGCTGTTATTATAGACACCTTTTGCAGTTCTGTTCAGGGATGACTGTTGTCAGAGAGCAGGATGTCTATTCACTTTACAAATAATAAGTAGAGACAAAATATTAATGTCTCAAGGAACTCTAAATTGAAGACACTCTTCAGTTTGGGAAATGATACAGTCTAGGGGAGGGCCATGATTATGTTATCAGTTCTCATGGATGTATGGTCTCTGAAAAGGAACTGGGCTTGGCAAGTCTAGAGATCATAAAGTGGTGTGAACTTAGTTGTCCACATGGATTTATTCTTTCAGGTTTATCCACACCTGAAGCTTTTAAATATCATGGCTTCTCAAGGGACTGAGAAGTGACTGAATCGTTTCCATTCTAGGTGCTTGTGTAGCTGACATAAGGCCAGTGAGTTCATACAACTGACCAAAATTGACTGAACATGTGAATAGCACATAGCAAAACATGGGATGATAAGAGAAGAACTGTTTGTTTATTCTTTTGTTCCACACTGATTTTGTGCCATTTTCTACTCCCCAGTGTCAAGAGTGTTACTTTTCTTCTTTGCAATGTAGATTCAGGATCTTCNTCATGGGTTGAGATACAAACAGTTTAATAAACGAGACAAAATATTACTATAATAAAATAATAATAATAATAATAATAATAATAATAGTAATTGTAAGAAGAGAGAGAGAGAATTTAATTAAAGACCCAAGAGAAACAAGTGTGCTTCACACTACAGTTTCTCACCACCTGCTGGCTGATGCCCAGCCAGTTCCTGAACAGCAATCAGTCCCTTTCTGGGTCATTCCACCCAGTTTATATACTGAGCATGAAGCTCCATGGTGTAGAATATCCCTTTGGACAGTTCACATCAGCTATGCTCCCTCCAGGCTGCTTGTACAGCTCCTCACTGCAGAGCATGGGCCCCTGAAAAGTCCTTCACTTAGGGAGAGAGCACTACTGAGCAACAGCCAAAACATCAGAGTGTCATCAACATTGTTCTCATGCTGAATCCAAAACACAGCACT